>OW387024.1:123442029-124042029 GCA_936439885.1 Nowickia ferox | reverse complement strand
CGTACCATTACCTCATTCAGTAACTATGAAAGAGATCTACGAAAACAATAAATTACTGCTCAGAAAAGTTCAGTGCGATGTCTATTTGTGGAATATATGGAAATTTTTAAAAGAAGTGGCTATCTGTGTAGACTGTGTGATTATGCTGCTGTTAGCAAGTTTTAGCGAATTTTTAGCATTCCTTATTCCGAGTACACACTGTGGCAAATGTAACATCGCAATAGCGTGTACTAGTGACAACGATTATAATTTCCAATATTTTTCTTTGCTTTCCACATAAAAATCATAATGTGAACGGAGTGGCACACATTCTGAAAATGACACCACAAAATGACAACACAAGAAATGCCGGATGTTTAATCAGCATTATTTTAACGATTTTAAATAAAAATTATGGCTGGATTAAAAGTTTTTCAATTATTCGCATATTTCTCTTATATTTGCTAAAGATGTAAACTTTGCTAGGTTTTTGGCTTTCTTCTTTTAGTTTTATTAGAGAAAAGAAGACTATTTGAACATATCGCAGACCCATCTTCCCGATTTTCTAGACGTGATCACATATCCTGAGAAAGAAGTTATATTGCAACAGGATGGAGACCCGAAAGAAACCTCAAAAATCGTTAAGGAATGGCTGACTGGGAAACATTTTCAGTTGATGCAGTGGTCTCCGCAAAGTACCGACCTTAATTCAATTGAGAATTTGTGGCCAATTGTAAAAATATTGTTGGTACAATATCGAACGGCTGTATCTATCTGAATTGAGTTGTGGCAACGTGTGCAGCTGGAGTGGCAAAAAATTATCCAAAAATTGGTTAAAAGTATGCCAAAATGCATAAATAGTGCATTACAAAATAAAGGGGTATGGACCAAGTATTATAAATACAACATTCTTTTATCTAATTTTTCGACCTTTTTCAATATATTCAATTAAACTATTTTTTTTACTACGATATTTTATTACTACGATATTTCGTTAACCTTTGGTTAACTTCTTCAGGATATTTTTTATTTTTGTTTCTTTAAAATTTAATTTTTCTCTTTTCTCCTTTCAATTACAAAACAAGAGGGAATTAATTCCAAACCCGATTACCTTTTTTGAAACTTTTTGCTGGGCGGTTTGTTATACATGGTACGGATTTTTTGCTTTGCCATAATTACATTTTTGGGCTGGTTAGGGTAATTTTCGATTCGGGTTGGATTGTTTAACCAGTCTTAAAACCGGTTTTTTATTCTGTTTTTTTAATTTCTTTTTTCGCCTTTATCAGTGACTAACAAATAACAAAACATTCATAAATTTTAAGTATAGTTTTCAAAATACTATGGGAGCGGAGCCGCGGGTAAAAGCTAAAATAGAATATAATTAAATATTGTTTCAAAATACACATGATCCAGTTACTCTGCGATTTTTACTGTTGTTTTATAAAACTACTTTCTTGAGTTCTTTTGAAGAGGAAATTTAAAAATTTAATAATATGATGTCAATGGAAAAATATATTTTTTGAAAATACAATTTGTTTTTTCCATAATAATTGAAAGAAATATTTTTATCAGTCGTTAAGCAGAATATGTAACCAATAAATATGTAAATAAATAAATATTTTTATAAGCTTGTGCAAGACCACTTCCTTCTGTGCATTTGGTACCTTTATTGCTAATAAATAGTGTAATTTGATATGTAAATAATTTTTCTTATGTATGAATGTACATATACATGTACGTACATACATACATACATATGTATGTATGTTAAGAATATATATAAACAAATGTAAAAGGAGAAAAGATGGGGAAACGAAAACCATGTAAACAGTTTAACTACACCAAATCTGTAGAAAATCAATAAAAATAATTCCGGATCACAACCACAAGATTTTATTGACTTTTTTAGATTTTATTATTTGCAGAGTATAAGAATCTTCTCACTGTGCTCTTCTCTACTCTTTGCGCTTCTTTTGTAACCTATTTTGAAAAAGTTTATCAATGTGCATACGAGTACATAAAACACAGAACCATTATGAGAGAGAAATTTCGTAGTTGACAAAACAGACATTGTATTGATTATTGAATGTTGTTGCAATATCATACAAACATTTTCATAGTTTGACAAGAAAAGAAAAACAATTTAGCTGATAGAAAATTTATTTTGTAAACCTTTTATAAACCAAAAATAGATTTTATGCACAAGCCAGTTGGAACTTATAATACACACAATGTAGATATGGATGCGATGGAACAAATAATAAAATGTTCAGGTTTTCTTAAGCTATTCATTATTTTGAGACATTGAATTTCGCTCCTGTCAGGTAGCTTTTAGTTAATATGTAGAATATGGGGTAAGAG
Source organism: Nowickia ferox (assembly GCA_936439885.1). Classification (NCBI taxonomy): domain Eukaryota; kingdom Metazoa; phylum Arthropoda; class Insecta; order Diptera; family Tachinidae; genus Nowickia; species Nowickia ferox. Next base: position 124,039,689 of record OW387024.1, on the reverse strand, counting down.
CCCCAAGAGGTAATTTAAAGATTGCGTGTGGTTAGAACATCAGTTTTCGTAATTGTTTAAAATAACTAGAATTTTGCGTAATACTTACGACAAGTTTTTTCGTTGGTATGGTGGCGGGAGGTTGGGCAACTGGCGGACTTATTGCTTTTATGGCTTGCGTAGGCGGTGGAAAAATCTCCGCTGGCTGCTTAACGTAAAACAGATTTACTCCAAAGTGTGAAATTTTGTTGATTTTCTCAAACAATTTAAGGGGAAATATGTATTCTTACCAACAGCTTTAGCAAAATGCCGTTGGTCTCTGCGTTTCGTTTGGTTGTGGGGGTGAGTTGCTGTACAAACTGTGCGTTTGTTGTTCAAAGTTTACCTTAGGAATGGCAGGGTATTACAATTGCTGTACTAATGAAGGTTTTCGTTTTTTTCTTTCATAAAATTGCTTTTTGGTTTTTAATTAGTTTCACTTATAATTGAAATACGTATGAATGTATAATTTTATAATTATTTTATTTTTTTTTAAGTAAACGTATGTAGTACTTTTATTTTATTTTCGTTTAAACAAACTTTTTTATATCCAAAAAGGAGACAAAAATTAATAATTTTATTACATATATGTATGTATTTCTTATATATAAACTTTATTCACAACTTTTCTGTATTAAGAAGCTCTTTGAAAATCTCCGTAACAAAAAATTAGCTTTTAATTTGATTTATATATGTATATTTTTCTTAAAGCTCTCTACTACAAAGTGATGATTGCACTAAAACGCGTTGTTTGTATTTTGATGTTTTTTGTTTATTTTAATTAATTATTTTTTTTTGTAACAACTCGAGGGGGAGCAAGAGATATTAAATATTTCTTTTTCGTTTTATATTTTAGAAATGATTTATAGTCGTGGTACAAACTTTTGAATTGGATGTATTCAAAATTAGTTATATTTTTTTTTAATCTACAAACATTGATTGCTTTACTAATAATTATACATATAACTTGAATTACTTTTTCGTTTGTTGCTTTTAAGGTTGAGTGCAAACAAATTTACAACAATTTTCCTGATTGCAGATTGTTAGGTTGTGTTGTTGTTATGTACTTTATTTTGTGTGACTGGCTCTATACAAACATATATATATTTTTTTAATATTTAAACTGAACTAGGCTACTTGCACGGCTAAGGAACGCAACGACTGATGGACTCGCTTGTCTGATAACGACTGAAGGTCCTTGATGGGAGCAGTGCGTTGTTAAAGCGGCAATACAAAGTATGTATATGTTTGTATATCGAATGAAAAAATGAGTGTCTGAGAACAACATCAGCAGCAGGAAAATCTACAACAACACAAAAAACATATTTATTCGCTCTGCTATCATTCAAAATTTCCACCTTCCTTGCAGACCAGAATACACCCCCAGAAACAAAAAGAAAAAGGATTCACTTTGTACTCATACAAACAAACAGTGATGTTAACTGTACGGTAATTAGCGTATTGTACGGTAATTTAGAGCCGCAAACGGTTGAGAGCCAATTTCAATATTTCTACGGTAATTTTATAAAGTTTTAATTTTTAAACATATCATAAAAAGTACGGTTTTCCAAATAATGCCATATGTAACTAAATATCAAGCATTTCTTTTATGGTATATATATACAGGTACTTCAATTAGCAAATTTCTCATTAGGTGCTTTTAAAAATTCAAGACATGACGCAATTCACTTACGTACAATAATTTTACCCAAAAAACGATAATTTTTTAAGGTTGTACGGAAATTGTAAATAAAAAGTTAACATCACTGCATACAAACGTAAACGATATAAAATTTAACATTCACACATGCTACATAAACGTAAAATTAAAGCACAGAGAATAGTGAAAAAGAAACTCTCAAAACACATACATACATATGTATACTAGAGTGGCCGTTATTTTTATTTTTTTTATTTCTTTTTTATTTCCCCAAATCGGTTCAGTTTTATGTAAAAAAATACAAAAAAATTGCATAGCGATAAGTTGTATTTTAGGGGGTGCGTCCGCCCCTCAAAGTTGGCCTTCAAGCCCATTTTTAAATGTAATTTGTTTGCATATGACTATCTTTTTAAAAAAACATTTTACAAGAATATGATGTATGGCAATATTTTAACTCTTCCAATCAACAACAGTAGTCTCAAGGAAAGTTTTTTTGCTAAAATTAATATTTTAGAAAATAATGACGAAAATAACCAACAAATTATATTTATATGGAAATTTTTTTATAGTAAGCATGTACAATAAGACCTTATATCTGTTAAATTATTTCATACATATACATTTAGTCAAAAGAAAACTAAAAAAAAACAAAAAAAATTACATTGAATTACATTGGCTTAAATGGCCTAAAACACAACTTATCGTTATGAAATTTTTTTGTATTTTTTTTTTTACATAAAACTGAACCGATTTGGGGGGAGAGAATATAAGAAATCAAAAAAAAATTCTCCATGCAACTAACGGCCACTCTAATGTATACTCTCAGAGTGTTGAAGGTGTTTGCAGCAAGTGTTGCCAAGGTGGAACACACCAAATTAATACTGTGAATACAAGTAAGTTTTAGTGTATTTGAAAATATGTATCAGTCTAATTTAGAGGATGAAGTGTAGTGCAAAATTTTACGGAAATGTAAACATTTTTTTCGCCAATCAAGCAAGCTCAAGCAACACAAACTGAGAAAAATTGAGGTTTTGAGCAAAAACGAGAGAAAAATCAGTTAATAGAGGTTGTCTGAGTGTTTGCATTATTTTGTAAGGATTTTGATTTAAAGTTCCTTTGTAAACATTAAATACTTACTTAAGCGTAGGAGTCTAAGGGTTACTTTTTCTGTAAACGAGAATACCTGCTCTTCAAATTCTCCTTGTCAATTTAGCAAGTGTTTTTGATTTTATTTGAATTTTGTCAAATACACATTGCAAACATCAGAAAAGCAACTAACTGCAATAATAATGACAATTTTAAGGGAAAATTATTGATTTTATTATACTTAACAGTATAAACTAATATGTTTGTACATTTAGCAATTCTCACGAATGTTTCGAAGTTTTTGTTATTTAGATCTACTGATGAGTTGCTTAACTAGCAATTAAATCCATTTAGACAACTTTAGTTAACATAATTTAATTAATTAAATTATGTTCTTATTTCGACTTTACAAAAATTGTATCATTGCAGACGATTTAATTAGTCAGATAAATAAATTCCAATAACAATCAAAGCTTCTTCTTCTTTTCGAAAATGTAAACGTAATTCTCTTCCAAGTCCGATAAAGTACTTGTAACTAGGCCAAACTCCAGACTCCAACTCACATATTGTGTATAGTTACACAAAACCGTTCGACCTTTTTTATCCTCACAACTTATTTTATTTGCTTATTCATTCACTTAGTCAATAGATTCTTACTGCCGTATTCATAAAAAATATTTCAGGTTTATTAAGCCCTTATTTGACATATTTCTATCGGAAATTTGTCAAATAAACCTGAAATATTTTTATGAATACGACATTTAATCTTTACTTATTAAAAGTGAATACAAAACATTATCAAATACCACAAAATAATAATAAAATCATATGCTTGAATTTGATTTAACAGTTTAGATATACATACGTATAATAATGTTCTTTTTAAAATTGCAGTATTCTCACATACACGTCGAAAACAGTTGGTTGGTCTTGCAGGGTCATTGATTTTAATTTTTCTAAGTATGCACTCTGAATCAACATCACCGCGAATTATGTCAAGAACATATAAAATGCCTAGCATCGATCGACGACTTTTTAAGGTTGGTAAGTCGATGAGGACAAGTCTACTGTTATACGACGTACTGTACGTTGTCCCATACTCAAAAATTACTTATCATGGGTTTTGATAAAATATATGTGCCCTTAATTATGAAAGTGGTCTAGTGCATATGCATTTTTGCTTCGAAATATTTAATAAATCGTAAGAAAAACTTCAATAAATATTTAATGTTCCTTAAATAAATTTATGATAATCAAGATCAGTACAACTCCAAGTTAATATATGGCATAATATAAAAATGTTTTTGATTTGTTCAAATGTAATCTACTAAATATATCTACAAAAGAAATATATTACTTAGACCACTTTCATAATTAAGGGCACTACTAATATATAATAATAAAAAATACCATGTGTGGCAGTATGAAATAATAGCTTAAGTAAACTTAAGGAAATTAAGTTTTATTAGGCTATATTATGTTCCAGTTGGAATTTTCAGTGGTTAAAAACTACATACGAAATAAAGAATCACACGAAAGGGTCTAAGCTTTGAAAAAACTCCTTTGCTTAAGGCGAATTAAGCGTATTGCGACAGTTATGTAAAAAATTGATTTTAGGTGCTTCAGAAAAATTTCAGTAAGAACTCTATTTGTTTAAGAAATTTTTAGAAGTTTGGTTGGTTAATTACTCTACATTATTATAAAGAAAACAAAAAAAGTTTTAAACTTTTTGCTTTGCTTTCATTTCTTCTGCTGGACAACGCATTTATTTCAATAAAAAGTTTAAATCTATAAAATTTTGATAGAGTATAATAAAAATATAATAAATTAAGCTTTTGGCGATTTTTTTAGTTTGGTCGCTTTTTCTTAGCTTTGTCGCTTTTTTCGCTAATGGGTGCAGCCTGTATGTCGGATTTCAACATGTTTGGTTGCTCGCTTTAGAACACCCTTTGATTTTTAACTGTCATAAATTTGTAGCTGCCAATATTCTGTGAAAATTTCAGGTGTGTTGCTCTTGTGGTTCTCAAGAAAACAGGCTGTGACAGACAGACATTCATTTTATGAATGTGGTGGTGCAATAATAAGATAACGACAACAGTCGATTTTGTAAGTACTTCTGTTAAATAATTTTCGAAAAGAAATGAAAATGAAATTTATGTGCCAAAATTACAGTGAATATTTGAGCCAGATTTCAACAAATTTATAGTATTTTTTTTTAAATCCAGACAATTGCATGTGCATTAGAAAACATGTTATTTGGCAGTTATTTATTTATGTATATCAGTTATTAACACAAATATGTATGTGCTAGATATGGCCGAATAATTCCTCAACACTAATAACTAATTATTTAAAGTATTAGGAATTTTTGATTGTTTTGATGGTAGAGTAACGTATATACGCATTTCGTTCCTGTTTAAGGAACTCATCAGCAGACTTCAACACAAAACTTCTGAAATAAGCTTAAAGCATATGTTTAAGGTAAGATTCTTAATATTGAGAATCGCAAACAAAAATCTTTACAAAACAAGCATCATTATTAGGAGAAATTATTTTTTTGGCGTTAAATGTTTGCAAAATTTATTTTGTGCACTCTCGGCTACATTATTGTCATTAAATGATATTTAGTTTTTAAAATTCTGAAAATTCATTAACATGGAAAACTATAGCAGACTATCTGGCGGAAAAACGGATAGCAAATGACGTCGATCATCTAACATGGTTCAAACTAAGTTGGGTAAAGAACAGGATTATTAGTTAGTGTTGGTGTTGATTTTATTTACACACCTCATCGTAATAGGCTTGATGGAGAAAAAGCTTCTAAACTTTTATTTTTGAAGTACCTAGTACCTATCACCGTATTCGTATACTTAGATACAGTTCTACATAGGTTGACACCGATGAGTGGAGTAGTTATCTTTCAAAAAGGTATCATCTAGATTCTACTGGAATGCCTACGTGAAGTAGGCAGCCACGTAAACCAACCAAATAAATTAACTCACTGTTTATACGAAATTGTAATGTATAATAACTTGGTAGCACTTCTATAGAAATGTTACTTATGTTTACAAAAAAATTGTGTAAATGTATAAAGTAATAAATAATCATTTGATTTTCTTACCATTATTTTCTTCTATCAATAGTTTTTTGTGCAATATTTATAAATTTTTTGTTTTTTATTAGCAAACATTTGTAAGTGTGGCAACCTCAAATATTTTATTTGCAAATAGTGCGTTAATCGTGAATACTTTTCTGAACTAGTAAGTCGCAATGAAAACAATAATATGGCAACAATTTACAGTTTTATTTGCAAATAAGACCTGCGTATAAACGTAGTATATGAATCAAGAAAAAGTGATAAAACAATTTTTTTTTAATACATACATATGTACATATGTATGTATATTTATTTGTTGTATCTTCAAAAATGAACTAACAATAAGTATTAAAATCTTAAGTCTAGACATAATTTTTAAGCCCGACCATAAAACAAAATTAAAAATTTTCTTAAGAAAACTAAAAAATTTCTTTCACATTTTTCAGCGGTATATAAATCAATGGTTACATTAACAATAATGTAAACGTTTTGAAATGTGATATCCATTAGTTTAAAAATTATAAAATATTGTGTACATTCATATCGGACTGATTAGGATAAATAAATGTGTATAAGTTTTTTTTTTTGGTTTATTTTTAAATGAAAATATATTTTTAATTCAACAACATTTGCATATAAAATAAGACAAAAATAAAATAAATAAAAAAATTAACAAAGAATAACTGCTGTATTAAAGGCAATAATTTAGGTTTGAAGTGCATTTTAATACAAAATTGCCATACAAATTTTGACTGAAGCAAATAATACAAATTAATTTTTTTGAATACTCTCGTAAAAACTTAGCTTCAATTTCAAAAGAGAGCACGATATCAGAATTAAAACCTTGGAGCTGTATTTTGGATAAGTAAGACAAAATTTTTATTTATAATTTTTATTGAAATAAACAACAAAATATTATTATTAACAGATTTTCAAATAAAAATCGTTGCTATCACATCTAAATAACCTTTTATATATTAACAATGTTCCTTCAACGTCTTCTTGGGGCAAAGTCCGTCACAAATAACAAAACCGAATTCTTATTGAATCTTACGTCCGTAATAACTGCGTAATATATAAGAAAAATTTATACACTACATGGAACATTGGAATCAAGATTTAGATGGTGAAAAATAAAAATAAAAATTGTAATTTATAAGCTTGTAAACACATTAAAATAGAATAAATTCAGTAAAGTGCGACTTTTACTCGCATACGAAGAGTTCCGTACGGACACTAGATATGTATTACTAAACTTTGGAATTTTTTGCGTTTTTGGCATTTTGTTCTGTTTTGGTGATTAATTTTAGTTTTTAGCGATTTTAGTTTTGGCGCTTTTTTTCGTTTTGGGGTTTTTTCATTTTGGCGATTTTCGGCGAATAATTTTAGTTTGAAAATTTTTTTAATTTGGCGCTTTTTTCGTTTTGGTGATTTTATTTTGGTTTTTGGTGACTTTTTCGGTTTGGCGGTTTTATAATTTTGAAATTTTTTAGTTTTACCGTTTTTGAAAATTTCAAGAGTTTGCCCCTTACGGTTTCCAAGATACAGCAAGTTGTCAAAATTACAAAGTCAAAATTACATTAACTGATAGAAAACCCTTTAATTAATTTTTTTTTAATTTAAGTATTAATTCTTGTAGTCTGTATACAAATACACTAACTTTACAAATTTCAAGTACCCATATACATACATTCATACATATAATTGTATGTATATTACATGGGATTTTAACATTTTTCGTTGCTGGTTTTAGAACACCCTTTAAGTTTTAACTTGCAAATTTCAGGTCCGTAGCTTTCACGGTTCTCGAGAAAATAGCCTGTGACGGGCATACAGACAGACGGACAGCGTGGCGAAAACAATAGAGTTCCTTTTCACCTTTAGTGTACGGAACCCTAAAAATTCTATAAAGTATCAAAATATGCCCTAAAAGCATAAATTATGCTCTAAAAATTCGAAAATATGCGTGTAAGACTGATATATGCAAAAACATGCTTTAAAGAGTAAAATATGCAAAAATATGCACTAAAAATCGATACCAAAATTCATAAAAAGTTCTGAAACGGATAAATATCTTGTCCACGCATTAATACGTCACACAAGAAAAAACATGCAGTTGCATATTTGCCGTTTCCCTGGTTATAACTATACTCAAAGCCCATTTTGAATTGAAAAAAATAAACAAAAATTGGGGTAAGGTCAGAAAACTTGGAGTTAGAAACTTTTAAAGTATAATTAGTTTGCTCTAGGCTAATTTGTATTTAAGAAAAAAATGTTGGAACTAGCTTAGGTTAGGTAAGATTAAATTAGCAGTTTGCTGGTAAAGAGGAAAATTACTGGTTTCTAATTTTCCTCTTTACCAGCAACCCACTTGGGTCTAAGATAATGGTCCCTTTGTCATACCTGTAAGTAGTAAGAGTAGAGAGAAGAAAGGCGTAAAGGATGGTGGTAGTTTTTTGAGGGTTTAGACGAGGCCAGAGGGTTCTCGCTATTGAGCTGGTGGGTTCATTGCGCTACCTGTTCTGAGCTGAATCAAGAAATGCAACGTTGAAGCATCTCCACTAAGATGAGAGTGGGAGTACACAAAGATTATCGAATATCTACAGCTTCTGGCAACACTAATCAATTTTCCAGGGACCGTAACGGTTATAATCATTATTTCTTGATTTTTACTTATTCCTCAGAAAACAACAGTTACTTTTTTATTTTTATTTTTGTGGTTAAAGTTAAAGTTAATTTTTAAACTGTAGAAAGCGTATTTTTGCGTAAAAATTGAATTTATCGCCAGAGTCTGTAAAAAAAACTGTAATTTTTTTGAGAAAAAAAAATCAAAATCAAAAAGTAATTTTTATTTCGTGAGGAATAAATAAAACACACAAAATAACTTTTATAATAATAAAATAATATTTTGTGAGGAATAAATAGAAATCAAGAAATAACTTTCATTTTCTCAGGAATAAATAGAAATAAAAAAATAATCCCTAAAGTTGAGTTTTTTAATAAAAATTCAAAACCAATGAATCTATATCTTAGTGCATTCCTTGTGTACGTAGCAATTTTGTAATAATTTTGTGTAATTTTTTTTTCAGTTTGAATTTGGAAAGTAATCGTTATTTGCGATCCCTGCAATTTTTACGAAAACACAAATTGTTGTAATTTCGCATTTGCAGGACTAAAATATGGAAATTTGCATCTCATATAAAATAATGATGGCGTCAAAGTAAAATGTAAAACTCTCTCTGGTGCCAAAGCTTTATTAAACGCGCATGTCACAAAAACACATTTATTTATGGATTTATGTATGTATCTGTGTAGTAGTTGTTACAATAATGAGCTCTGCATCAAGCCATATTAAGAAGGCAAATGCGCAAAAACAATTTAATATGACATTAAAAAATCAAATACTGAAAGCAAACGTTTTAGGCAAAATGCATATGTACGAGTATATTATTTAACTTCAAAACAAATAAACCAATAAACACACATAATTACATATATGCTCACATGTATTTATGTACATACATATATACAGACATTCATACATACATATGCATGTGCATTAATGGGCATATCGTACTAGTTCCTCGAAAGAGCGTCAACTCAAAAATTCGCGATTTTCACTTTTTGAATGAAAACGATATAAAGTGATTGTAACTACCCACTGTAAAAATCTTACACCGCCCAGCAAAAACTTTTCGAGATTTTGTAATAGGTAGTATTCTCTTAATGGCTTACTAAGTAATGAGTGGTACTTACTGTCCCGTAATAAATAAAATAAGCACTTATTTATACCATTATGTGAAAGTACTTACTTAAGTTCTTGCCAGTTAATAATGAAATATACTTATATGCATGTCTAGATTGAAATTTGTTAATGGTGAAAATGAGCTCGAGGACAAAGAAGATACTTATTATTTTTTAATAAATTAACATTGTTTATACTTTTACCCGACTATAATTTTTGTTGTAAAATTTAATTATTTTTCCATATCCTGCAATATATTTATATATTTTGTTTGTTAAATTATGATATTCAACAATCCCAAAAAGGTAAAAATTTTATAATTATAAGTACTTACGACTGGGGAGTACATTCACTTTATTTATTTCTAGTAAGCAAAGTTTTTTGCTAGACATTTTCTCATGTCATGAATTTTAGTCGAACTATATGTATTTAGCCAAAGAAATATATTTATTTTTTTCAATTAAATTATATTTTTATTTTGAGAAAATTATAAAGCATGTAAAGTGAAGTTCGTAAATCAGAACTTATGAGTATCAAAAATAATCAAATCAATGTTTTCCAGGATGAAGCATATTTCTACGCTCTTAATTTATTTTCTATTTAATTTCGTATCCACACCTACTGAATTTATATCAAATGAATGAACAAGTTCATATAAAAACCAGTATTTTTTATACCGTTTTTTTACACGAAGTTGTTCATTCGTTATGATATAAATTCATCAGGTGCGGACACCTACTTATAACTATATACTTTTTTTAGTATTTTGCTAATAATGCGAAGTCCCATGGTAAGACAAACTGCACTTATCTGCCAACCGAATGAACAATATTTGTATCAATCGTAATGACATTTTTGAAATATTACGATGTTTTGAAAAAAAATTGGATTTTATTTATCATTTTGCCTTAAAATACTTTTATTGTATAAAGGTGTAGGAAAATAAAATATGTGCATATCGAATATAAATTGTTTCTTGTGTTTTGTATAAGTTTCTGAGCCTACTCGATTTTTCAAATGATTTCTGAAAGTATGCACATAAGATAAGAGGCTTGAAACTTTTCAAAAGTGTAGTTGAAGTCTACTGATGATTTGCTAAAGCGCCAATGAAATGCAGGTAAAAGTATATAGACATGTTTAGGACAAATGTATATATTTTATATTAAAAGTTTTAATTTAAGTTTTTTATGAGTTGAATTTGCTCTGCATGCAAATTTGGCATCAGTTCTTTGCTTAAAAAGGGAAAAAATTTTAATCGTATTCGATCGATTAATGGGTTCGATTACGATTACGATTACGATTAAAAGGTGTGATTAATCGCCATTTTGACTACAATTATAATCGCTGTGCAAACTCTAATGAGTACAATGTCGTTGTCAACTGAAGATAGTTTTAGTGAACTGACAAGTACATGCACACATATGTATGTACTCGTATGTATGTTTACATAATTATGTTCATAATAAGTTCTAGGGCATTATGAAACACAGTGAACTCGCGGTGATGTGAACTTCCATAACAGTGGAATGTTCACTAATGTGAACACTCATTTTCTTATATGAACTCTCTAGATTGTGAACAAAGTTTGATGGCTCTAAATAGTCAACAACATTTTTTTTGCAGAAAACCGACTCACAACAGTTAAATAAGCTAATGTAACACATGCCATGCATTTAAAAACGAACATTTGTGTTGCTATGTGTTACTCTAAAATGTTTTACAAACTCTGGAAGTCATATTCTCCTAGTTTTTTACTTTTATTTTTTATTATTTTATTATTATTATTATTTTAGTTTAAAAAAAATTACTTGTAAGAAGCTTGGTTTTAAATTATGATACATACATATTTATTTTTTACTGTTTTCGTGGTCCCGTTCAGATTTTTTGAATATTGCACGAGTTGTTATGTAGAATAAAACCCTTCACTTATTGTTCAATCTTTACGACTTTATGTTTCAGAATATTGAAATATTTTCTTCAAACAAAGTCCTCCAACCGATAGAACCTTTTTTTATATCTAAAACACCCCTGAAAGCGGCAACGAAAGCATTTAAAAATGCATTAGCATAGTAATTCGTTTTTCAATAAATTTTTAGTCTAAAATATATTAAGGTGGTAATAACACTTGGGCAATCGCAGTCCAAATGATTTCCTATATTTCCAGAATACTTAAATGTTTAATATATTTATACAAGCATACTTACGTCCACAATTTTGGGGTATCCCCATATTCATAAAACTTAAAATGAATTTGAAATTTATTTTATTCCAAAATTATCATACAAAATGTTTCTAAACTGGATTTCAAATTCATTTTATTTTTTTATGAATATGGGGGTTAATATGTATGTTAATTAAAATTATTTTTATTTATTTTTTTTTTAATTTTTGTTATTTTCTAGCTATTTTTTGTGCTCAGCTAGCGATATTTCTTCGCAACAGCGGTATTTAACTACACACATACATATAAAATAAAAAATATTGGAAACATTTTAAAACGAAGAATACAACTGCCAACTTGACATTGCGCTATGTGCGTCAATGTTCCAGACACTGTGAACAATACGAAGCAATGTTCATCCAATGCACACAAACATAACCACACACTTTTATAAAAGAGAAACCTCCAACAAGAACACCAGACACAATGTACATACATATGTACATTCATACTCGCATGCAGATACTGGAAACCCACAAAACACAAAACTTAACCTTTCAAATCTACTGATTTTATGAAATCTTGTTATATCTTTCCAAATCACTTACAAGAAATTTGATTTAATATTTAAAGTGTACCGATTTTCATATGCTAATGGATGTTGCTGATGTTGTTGAAATCATCTTTTTCTAGATATAGAACTTTAAAGATTGCATATTCTCCATTTGGATTTAATCTCATTATTCAATGAATTAAATTAACTTCCTTTGCATTCCTACACAGAACAACAACTAACGCACAATTCTGTTGTAACTAATGAATATGGCTTTTGTGAGCACCATTTTTCAATAGTAATATGAGAATTTTTAGAATGATTCAGTTACTGCAACAGAAAATTTTAATTGTAATAAGTAAAGAAATAATTAATTGATACACACAAAATCCAAACACAATTGGTATTTCTAAAGAAATAATTGGCAGACACTGCTCATACAAAATGCGATTTGTGCAGAATTAAAAGGCAAGTAAATTATTATATTTATCGGAAAATATGTGAAATGCGAAAATATTTTATGAGCGTGGTGCATTTTAACAACCGTTGCTGGTGTTCGGCTTAACTACACATTTCATTTTTTTTATCTCTAGAGACATTTTCCTATAAAAAAAACCACAAATAATTTGCACAAATAATTTCACTTTAGAATAATAGTAAATACACTTCGAATATTTGGCGATATACACACATACATACATATGTATATAATAATGTCCTTTTTTTGGAAAAATCGAGATTTTTTATAATTATATATTTTTTATATGAAATTTGTATCTGATTTAATATACACACATATGTATTTTGTTAATTACATTGAAACATTTTTACAAACGTGGAACAATTCAACAACAGGAACAGTTTTTTTTTAATTTCAAAAGCCAATATTCAGTTACGTTACTTTCTAACGTAACAATATGTTGAAATGGTTGTAAGGAACGAAGGAAATCAGTAATGTATTGTGAGAATTCTATTTCTATTGTAATTAGGTTTTTTCGTTCATAAATATAGAAGCATTTTATAATTAACTACCAATTGATAGCTAATGTGGAATATTGGTGATTAATTATTTATTGTTCCAACAGATTTTTAACGAGGTCGCTATTATAAAATGTTTGAGTGTTGATTAGTTATATTATGAAAATTTTTTCATTTTAAAGCTGAATAATACTTGTCTGTATGTTGATCAAGTTAACTATTTAAGTTCCCATTTTCTGTGGAAATGGTTTTAAGTTTAGTAAATAATTGCAATTTCTCGCGAAGCAAAATCATTTAGTAATTTAAAACTCTAGGTGGCACTCGATATCGAAAAAAATTTCAGAATATTTCCATGGTTTTAATATGGAAACATTTTAAAATTTTGATCGATATTGAATTCTGTAATTGGTCGTCCGAATTTACTCTGAAGGATTTTCTGTAATGACCAAAAGTGTCCTCTCTCATGTTCGAAAAATACGGAAAATTACGATATTGCCACAATTTTTCATTTTGAATATCTTTTTAGTTGATTAAGAAGATCGGCAGCATTAAGTGTTACTTTTTTTAGCTACTAGAGCTTCATGTGAATAGTGACGGTATATAAGAATTACATTGCAATTAATAGAAAAACAATGGCGGTATTCGGTGTTCGATTAAAAAAAAAAGTGGTATCTCAGCTAAAAAAAATAAAATGTAATGTATGGCGCCATATAAAAATGTATGCATACATAGATGATATATCACATAAAATCGTTTTTGCAATCAAAAACTGTTGCATTATATTAACTTGATCATTTTCTTTCTTTTTGATCGCTGGTAAATTGGAAATCTATTAAAAATACATACACAGAGAGAATAGATCGGTTAAAAATCTGTTGGAGCAACAAATATTCAATTATGTATTCCAATATTCCATATTTGCTATCAATTATCAATCATTTGTACGATTTTTTTGTATTTATAAACAAAAAACCATAATTACAATGTAAATAGAATTCCCACAATAGTTTTATTAGTAATAACAATTGATTCCAACTAAATATTGGCTTTTGAAATAACAATATTTAATTTGAAATAAAAATCGGTTATTGTAACTAACTAATCATTTGCCATCGTACTGAAATTCTATTGCAATAAAAGAAAAGAAAATGAAATATTTTATTGATGTTCTTAACTGAATTTTTTGTTCTGAATACAAAAGGAAAAACATATTTTGTTGTCGCTATTGAATTTTTCCTTACTTATGGAAAAATTTGAATGTTTTATAAACAAAAAATAAAAATCAGATAGAAATGTCATATAGAAAATATATTTTGCAGAATAGTTACACAAAACTTCGACTTAACAAAAAAAGGTAAGAACATTATTATACGAGTATATCGCAAAACATTCGAAGTGAAATTATTTGTGCAAATAATTTGTAGTTTCTTGATAAGGAAATGACTCTGTGTAATAGCAACGGATGTTACAATGCACCACGCGGATCAAAAATTTTCACATTTCTCTTCAGGATATAAGCAAAACATTAAGAGTAATTTGCGATAAATATATGTGTGTATGTATGTATGTATATGAGCCGTGTCTACCAATGATGCCTTTAGAAAAACCAATTATAATGGTTGTGTCAATTAATTATTTCTATAATCGCAATTAAAACTTCATTCTAAAAATTCACATATCGCTAACGAAAAATTGGTGCTTACAACAGCTATATTCGTTCATTACAACAGAATTGTGTATTAGTTGTTGGAACCGACAAAATTCGATTGGCTACAAATTCGGTTATCACAACAAATCTGTTTTCTCTGTGTACGGTATACAAATTTTATACGTGTAGAGACTCAACGTTTAAAAAATAAAAACTCTTGTAACAAAAAAAAAACATTCTTGTACGATTTTATATATTGTGGCCCTATTTAATAAATCAAGTAATCTAAAGGATAATTCAGTCATTAATTTTGTAGAATATAACGGAATACCATAGATATTTTTAAGAAACAAAGTTCATATTACTGCAAACAATTAAATTGAAAACTAGTGTGAGTATGAAAACGGACTATTTTTTATTTTATGAGTAAATGCATTCGTTTTTAATCTGGTTTCTTAAATTAAATTATATTTACAAATATGAGTTTTGTTGTGTTTTTTAAATTATCGATTCAACTTTTCTCTTAAAATGATGAATAAAATGTCTTTTAGTTCGTTTTTAGTTATCTGTCCAAAAAATATTTCATTAAATACAACTTCCCTATTCAAAATCGTAAAAAAAGTAGTTTTAATAATTTTGAATATTGCACAGCAGTGCGCCTTAATACAACAAAATTTTATGTCTACGTCACAAGCAGAAAATAAAATAACGAACTTGCGCAACGCGCAATCTTGTTTTCTTGATTCATGGAACTTTGCATACTTTATAGGGAATATTTACACATAAATGTATGAAAATGTATGAATATATATTATCATATATGTCCTTATACCTTCATTTTTCGGATCCGAACCTTATATGGGATATCATATATGCTTCATACATATTTTTTTAGCTGGGATGCGAAAAATATTCCATGATCACCAATGCTTTCCGCGACATTCAATGTGTTTTATGTTACAAAACTTTTAAGCAAAGAAATGAAATGTATTAAAAAGACATTTGGATTTTTTTTTTCAAAATATCGTTGCTCTTCTTTGGATTCTGCGTATATTTTGTTGTTGGATTTTAAAGAATAGCTACGATATTTAGCATTTACACTTGCGCAAGACGATTTGCATCGAACACTGAATACCGCTAATGACAGAAACGCTTTTTTATATGTGTATATATTGCAGAAATACATTTACATTTTCAGGAATTATTGTTAACATAATCAAAGCTGTGATGTGGCATCATTGCAGTTAATTTAGGTAACATTATGAGCAAAGCTTAAAAGTTATAAATTATGCTGAAGCAACAACGAAATGTATCTAGATTTGTTTGATCAACAACAATCAAACTTTTTGAAATTCGCATTCATTTTGACAATTTGCAATTTAAAGTAAACTTAAGTAAACGCATCGGTCTAATATTGACAAATATCTGTAGTACTCATAAAAAATAGTATAGGAACATACATATACATACATATATGTACGTATAAATATGTACATATTTCTTATAAGAAAATCAATATTTCGCTTTCGCTTTTAATATAATTGTATTGTTACCTAATGGCAACCAATTGTGAAAAGGTTGAGAAAAATTAAATAAAAAAGCAAAATCAAATAAATATGGTAGCTTTGTAACGATTTTTGTTGGAGGCTTTTAAACTTGTTATATTTATACATACATATAATATAATTCTCAATAACATATTAAGAGTCTTACTATAAACATAAGAAATTGTTTTGAAGTCTACTGATGAGTTCCTCAAGCAGGAACGAAATGCAAATTGACTGTGAATATCCATTCAATCAAGCCAGAATTCTTAATTACATGAAAATTTATTATTACCTCAAATTCTAAAATTGCTTCTTAAAAAACTTCGACATTATAAACAAAAATCAAAACCCCAACACCCAGCTCTTCTGTTACTGAAAAAATTTGATAAAACTTTTTCTGGCTTAAAAATTGAAATTAAAATTTATAATTAACGATGCTTTTCTTTTCATTAAAATCATTTTACATATTGCATTGAACCCATATGTTTGCTGGGTATGAACAAAATTAAAAACGAGAAAAACATATATCTTTTTATTGTATGTTTGTATGTGTGAACATATGTAGCTACATACATAGATACACATCACCCACTACACTCAGCACAACCATAGATCTACTCAGTAGACACTCTTTCTACATTTTAGAATTAATGGAACTTAGAAAAAATATATCCACAAATTCTTCTATGCTCTTCAGCAGTGTTGCCAACAAAGCAAGAAAAGCCTTTGCCATTTACAGACAATTATTTTATTCAAAATATGTAACACCTAAGGTAAAAATAATAATGTACCAATCCTTAATAAGACCAGTTTTAACGTACGCAAGTTTAATTTGGTTCAATATATCACCCTCAAATATGGAAAAGTTTCGAGTTTTTGAAAGAAAATGCTTAAGAGCTTGTACTGCATTATACAGAACCCCGCAAAGTGAATATATGAAATATATTTCGAACAAGAAGTTGTATAACAAGGCAAATACTATACGCATAGACAATTTCATAATCAATTTAAACAGAAATTACATCTTAAGATGTTTGCAGTGTTATGAAAATAACCTAATAATGGCACCGTTTTACATAAATGAAAACTACATAATAGAATGTTTAGAAAAAGGTTTTGTTCCTCCTGAAGCTTTTATTTACCTTGATAGTAAGAACATTATTCAAGACATAAATCGCATTCTAGTATTTTACCACAATCATAAAAGCAGTTAACTGCAACTTAGATCAATTGAATTTATTATCTTTTTCTTCATTTTATCCCTTGACACTACCTTTGCAAACGGTCTCATATATTAGCAATGTTTTTCATTGCAAATAAAAAATTTTTTTATATACGTATTTTTCATGTAAATAAATAAAAACAATCACAGATTAAATGCGGCAAACAAAAAATATTCTTAATCATAGTTTAGGTAACCAGAATAAATGGATATGGGTATACTTTTACTTGTTTAAGTACCCTACAAGAAATGACCCTGCAGAAAACATGGGGTTAAATGTCCCCAAGTCACCACTTTTGTCGACTATATTGGTGACGTTGTCAAACGAGCGTCTACATATTAACATTGTTTTTGATGCGTAGAAAATATTTTGTCAGATACACACAACTATGCTTCTTCTTAATGTTTTATTGGTTTGTTGAAAATACAAGTGGCTTCAAGCAAAATTCAAGTTTTTATGAAAATTAGTTTACGAAATCAATATAAAAGGCAAATAAAAAATGTATTAAAAAATAATTCAAAGAATCAAATAAAAAGAAATTGCAAAAGACAAATAAAAAGCAATCCATTTTGTAATTATAAAAATAAAAATATTTTAAAATGAAATAATTGTGGAAATTTTTATGAGCCTGTAGAAGATTTTGTGGGATCAGTTAAAAAGTCCAGTCCAGTAAGTCCAGATTCATACGTAAGTGTTTGATTTTAATAATTCGACGGAACTTTGAATTTTTCATTTATATTTAATACAAACAGCAAACTAAATCCGTACTTGCTGAACGAATGTTCCCTTTTTTTATGTATTTTTTTTTTATTAAAACAAAAATTTTTAATAAAATATTAATTTTTATTATCATTAGAATTACTAAAATGTACTAGTGACTATCTCTTTCCAATGTCTCGATATGGTCCCAAAAGAAATACGTACTCAGTAGTACCAACGTCAGTAGTTGCTTTTCAATGACACGTACATGCTAAATGTCTATAGCAAAAAGCATTGTCTGGGGTACAATTCGTCAGTAGTACTGGTGACAAAGTCACTAGTAAATCACTACAATTTCACTATTCGCATTTTCTGCAGGGGAATGACTGAAACTAACACAAACGACATTTTTCACTAATACATTTGCAATAATTTTCCATTGAATTTCGACATTTTTCACTAATACATTTGCAATAATTTTCCATTGAATTTAAAAGTGCCAGTCAATTGACTGGTCATTTGACTGGTAGAGATGACCAATACATTTAACAATTATAGTTGTTCCTCTCAAATATGTATGTTAGAAAGAAACATTAATGTGCATATACCAAAACTTTTAAGGCATCGCATTTCATTGTAAAATATACAATTCGTTCGGTTTGTGAAATTAAAATTTATGCAAGTGCTAAGAAAGTTAAGTAACAACAATACTGCATAAAAGAAATTGAAAAGTTTAATGTAATTTATACATTTATATATTTCTTTTTAAAATTTTAGATATTTACAAAAGGCAAGGTGTTTTGGAGCGTGAAGAAGTTTAGAGTGATACCACCTTCGTTATTTTGTATTTTGGATTGTATATATAAATGTATATTACTTATTTCTTTATTTTCTTATAATAGAAAATAATTAAAATAACATAAAAATTATGTTTATTTGTTTAAAAGTTACATTTTACCAGTTTCTATGTAAATATTGACTAGTAATAGTTTACCAGTTTCTATGTAAACATTGACTAGTCATAGTTTACCAATGCTTATGTAATCAGTGGCTGGAAGCAGAAAGAAGCAGAGTAAGCAGCTCAGATATATGTGTTTTAATTAAGTGAAATTAATAAGTTAGAGAGAGAGAGAGAGATAAAAAATCACCAAGCCTCTAATAAACTAACTGGGGACTGTGACCGAAGTGTCGGTTATTGCTACTAGTCAAATGGCTAGTCAATTGACTAGTAGTCTTCTTGTAGGGATATGTTATAGAAAAGCTTAAGTGTTGAAAAACGAACACAAAAGTACAAATTAAAAGTTAAAGGGTAGGTTTTCAATGCGGAATAATTTTCAATTACACGTATAGTTAATTTTGAGACAAGATATAAAATTGAGCAAAAGTCTGGCTAGTTAGGTCCTGGGGAAGGGGTACTCCCTTTACAAAATAATTAAAAATAATCTGCTATCTAGAAGCTTGTGATATTAAGAGGCTTCAAATTTCGATGGCTTCATTCTAGAGTACGCTAAGTCTAGAAAGTGAATTTTACAGGAGACGCGTTCAAAGTTTATTTGGAATTTCTCAAAGGCCGTATAAGATAGAAATTCAATTTTACAATTGTGAGCATAACTTTTGATAGGGTTGTCCGATTAATTCGAGCTTTTGACAGGACTCAAGTTACATCAATCTAAATTCAAATAAACAAACTCCTTCAAAATATGCTAAGTCGACTTAGCATACTCTGGAATTAAGCCATCGATTTGGTGTGAGTTAATTTCCAGACAGCATGCAAAGTTAGATGAAAAACCGGCGGGTTAGGTCCGGGAGAAGGGGTACTCCCCAGTAATTAATAAAAATATGCTGTCTTCAAACCTATAATAGTGAAAGGCTTCAAATTCAAAACGAATCACCACAAGTAAAAAAATTTTATATTTGGGAACCACAGTTTCATATAAAAAAAATTTTGATAGCTTTTTAATGTTAATTTGAAGTAAACAAGTAATTTGCACACATTCCCTTTATTAGTACTTTGTATTTTTGCATTATTGTTATATTTGCTCTTAACAGCTGCGAAAATAACGTAACTCGCAAAAAGCAAATTTTACAGGGCAAGTTTTTTTACTTTTTCATGATTTGATCAAATTTTTATAATGAAAATTTAAATATAGCCTACTAATGACATTATGCAAGTTATAGATAAGTTTTACTGTTATTCTTCGTATAGAATTTTTTTGTGTTACGTTAATTTTTTCGACCACATTTTTAACTGCTTACTTACACTGAAATGTGTCCATTATTATTTTCAAATTAATGTTTTACCAGAAGTCAATTTCGAAAAATATGTCAGTTACGTTATTTTCGCGGTTAGGGCTCGACACTGATCGAAGTTGATACTTTGTCTCCTTTTTAATCCCTCTTTATGTATACATATACATACATATATATACGAGTATATATGTATATACATATATTAGTTATTAATAAATGTATTAAAATTAAATGTAAGCTGTCATGAAAACAAAAACAAAAGCAACAGTAATAATGATGCTGTTATTTCAAATTGTTTCAAAAACTTTTATAGTTAGTATTACGGGAACAAAAGATTTTTACTTAACTCGGCTTAACTCACAACTATTTATCGTAATTTTTCCCGAAATTCATGAAATTATATGGTTACGCGGGAAAACAAATACTGAAAAATAACACAAATTAAACATAAAAACAAAAACGTTCCTTTAATATTACTAACCCGATGTTGAAGATTTCATTATTATATTTAACATTTTCACTTCAGAAAGCACCGAAAACTAGTTCTTAAAGCACCAAAAATTGCAATTTTTATTGCACGCAAGAAAAACGTCAAATATCTCGAACTTTAAAAGTGTATAGTTCCACAACGGTAGTTGATACAATCAAAATTAGTTTATGTACTTTTAGCGAGTACAAAAATTTATATGGTTCTCACAAATAAATTTTTAAATTAATTCCCACTTTGATATCGGAAACCCCAGTGTGCGACGTTGTAAAAATTAAAGAAAACAAATTCTGAGAATTATACCAACAAAGTAACAGTTTACTGCCCTAGAGAAAATTTATATTAACTCTTCTATAAATCATACACTTACTCTCACTGCATTGTTCGTATTATGAGAAGCACTGGTAACGCCATGCGCAAAACAGCATATCTACTATTAGGTGTCTGTCTGTCTGTCTGTATACTGTTTTGATGCCCATAATCTTAACTTTCATATATTTCCCGCCAAAGGGATAGTGCTTGGCTGCTGTCAAGGAACGATGATATTTTTTAAGAGCAGTAGAAAAAGTGTTTGCAATAAAAATTGTATTCTTATAAGACATTTCTTCATTGAGAATATACATACGAGTATATGTATATGTGCATACACATATACTATATACATATATACTAACAAATATTTATGGATATGTTTATATATTTACATCTTTTAGAATATATTACATTTGTTTATAAATACATTCATACATGCATGTATACATACATACAAGTACGTAAGTATGAATTTATGTACATTCTCTGCAGGAAATGTCAATAGTAAAATTATACTGATTATCTATTGACGATGTCACCAGTACTACTGACAAATTATACCCCAACTAATGCTTTCTACTATTGACATTTAACACAGGCTTGTCCTACGAAATCTACCAGTAGACCGCGTCAATACTGGACTAGGTAGTTTTTGTGGGACCATATAGCGAAAATGTCAATAGTAAAATTGTACTGACTTACTATTGACAACATCACCACACTGTTGTTATTTAATTTGTTTTTTTTTTAATTTCTTTTTGTGTATTATGTTTTTAATTATTGTTCAATACATTTATATCAGCCTTTTAATTAAATTTCTTAAATAATTTTTATAATCACTTAAATTTTGCTTGACATCACGTTTATTTTTAACAAACCAATAAAACATTAAGAAGAAGCATAGTTGTGTGTATCTGAAAAAATGCTTTCTACGCATTAAAAGCAATATTAATAGACGCTTTGTTGACAATGTCACCAAAATAGTCGACAAAAGAGGTGACTTGGGGACACTTAACCCCACGTTTCCTTCAGGGTTAAAATATTTATTTGTTACTTTTAGTTAACCTCGAGTCAAAGTCAGGCAAACACACACATATATAATATGAAAGAGAGTAAAATGAATGCTTGTACAACTGTAAGTGGAAATAAGAGCATAACGAAGTGCCCACAGGCGGCCTTTTGCTTATCTCTGGTTTAGAGACAAACCTAAATTAGAGTGTCAAACGTTGCATAAGCAGCAGGGTACGCATTTTCAGTACATTCAAATTATATTTTATATGTTTAAATGCGTATCTTCTCTGCTACTTACGCAACGCTTGACGCTCTAATTTAGGTTTGGCTGTTAACCATGTCCAGATTAATTTTATTGCTGCTTCAGTAGACTTTATCCATTAGTAAAAAGAGATCCCAGCTAAAAAAATGTGTATGGAACATATATTTTTAACATAATATATGAAAATGTATGGGATTATACATGGCAAAAGTATTACATATGAATTGATATATGGACTAATATATAAAATGTATTATAATATGAGGATCCATATATAGAAATAAGATGTAATATATGGAGCCATATAAAAATGTATGCATACATACTCGTACATTACATTTTACGTTATATTTTATTAACTCGATCGTATTCTCTCTTTTTGATCACTGGTGAATTGGAAATCTACACTCAGAGAAAAAACAGCATAAAATCAATAAAAACCACATTGAATTAATAAGAAATTTTAACGAAAGTCTAGTTATGTTGAAAAATTAATTTAAAGTAGTTGTTTATTAATTTTATTTATTTTCAAGTATTTCAATATACATTTTCTATTATATTGAAAATTATTGAATTAATGTGACGCGTTCTTATTTTTAAGTTGCAGCTTTTCTCTGAGTGTATTAAAAAATACATACTGTATACAAAGTTTATAAGCGTACAGCCTCAACGTTTAAAAAAGAAAAACTATTTTAACAAAAAAACCATTCTTATACATTGTGGTCCTATTTAATAAATAAAATAATCTAAAGGATAATTCAGTCATTAGTTTTGTAGAATATAACGGAATACCATAGATATTTTTAAGAAACAAAGTTCATATTACTGCAAAAAATTAAATTGAAAACTAGTGTTAGGATAAAAGCGGATTATTTTTCCTATTATAATTAATTGCATTACTGTTTAATATGATTTCTGAAATTAAATTTTATGTACGAATATAAGTTTTGTGTTTTTTAAATAATCGATTAACCTTTTCTCTTAAAATGATGAATAAAATGTCTTTTAGTTCATTTTTAATTATTTGACCAAACAAATGTTTCAGTATATACAGGGTGTTTTTTTAGAGGTATAGAACTTCGAATTTAAATAAAAAACAAGAAAATCGTTTTAATGTCCATCAATTTGGCTTTATTGGAAGGATAATTTTATGCCATTAACGTTTAAATATGATTTCGGGCATGTGGCCGCCGCGGCTGGCTCGAATAAAGCCAATTCTACAGGTTCAATTTTTAACCACTTTTTCGAGCATATGGGGCCGTATGTTGGCAATAACGCCACGAATGTTGGCTTCCAAGTCCCCTAACGTTTCTGGTTTGTTGGCGTAGACGAGCGACTTCACATATCCCCAAAGAAAATAATCCAATGGTGTCAAATCACACGATCTTGGTGGCCAATCCATGGTTAACCGAATTAATTGCTCTGATGGACGATTATGTCGACCATAAAATGGACGGAGCTTGCGGTAAACTTCGCGAACTGAACCATTAATTTCGAAATAAATTTGCACGATTTGCAAGCGTTGTTCTTTTGTCAACCTGTTCATGATGAATTGGCAAACCAAACTAAATATTAATCACTTGACAGCTGACAAAATGGCCGCCAGTTAAAAAAGTGATGCCAACTTAAAGTTCTATACCTCAATAAAAACACCCAATACAGCCTCCCTGTTCAAGATCTTAAAAAAAGTAATTTTAATAATATAATTTATTGCACAGCAGTGCGCTTTCTTGAATCAAGGGAGTATGAATATGAACTTTTCTTACTATTTAGGGGATATTTACACATACTATGAAAATGTATGAATATACATATATTATCATATATCTATGTCCATATACCCTCCTTTTTTGGATCCAAACCATATATGTGATATCATATATGCTCCATACATATCTTTTTTTTTTTTTGATGGGTATAGAGAAAAATATATTTTTGTATAAAAAAATCTGCATAAATACTTGCATGTATTATTATATTATTATTATTATTATTATGAGTATGATAGAGAGTCAATACGATTGATACGCATGTGCCTTTTTATTTATAGTTGTATTGTATTTTAGTTTTTCGCAGAAGCGACGTAGAGATGCTCTCGTGTGTTGGAATCGCCTATGATCATAGTTGTTCGAGAGAAAATAGCAGAGCGTACGAATTATTTATTTGCACTACAATTATTATTGTACGCTGTTTTTAAAATTAAGACTATTTACATAGGGATATTTTTTTTTGAGTACATACAGTATGTACATATACATATGCATATACATATATACATACATACTAAGTTTGTTATTTAATGATTTTACTTACTTTGGGATGCGTTCTTCTAGGAAATGCTACTTTTGGATCCACCTGAAAAAAATAAAAAATTTAAGTTAATTGAAATGAAAAGAAAATAAATAAATAAAAAATTGCTGAAGACTTTTCTCATGCAAAAAAATCCAGATTAAAACAATTACGACACATATATAATTTGGTATGTCTCTCAAAATCACCAGTGTACATACAACTTATAATTTTTGCTTTTAAACGTATGCTTATATATATTTACATCTGACGCAACCACTTCGTTTATATTTTTCCAACCACACACATTGTTGTGACACCAAAACAGCTGATGTCAGATGATTTGTCGTATAAAGATAGAACGCACTAAGCGAAATTTTATCATATAACATTTCCGCCTTATTTAGCAGACATGTATATATGTATGTATGTGTTTTGTAGTGTGAAATTAGAGTTGTAAAGCGGCCCACCCACTTGCAATATAATTGTGCAATTTTTCGTATTGTACAATAATATCGCCAATGTGTATGTCGTATTCGAAGGTGGCACAATATATTGTCAAATATCAAAAGACTTGATTTTTGTTGTACAATCAAGACAATTGTCTAATGTGGTGGCACCTTTACAATGCTGTTTACTTCTTCACTGTCAGGAAAATTGTTCAATATTTTCTTTGAAAATATTGTGCCATTTATTGCATAGTATAGGTCAAAACGACAATAATATGTACAACAACATATGCAATAATATTGTATAATGGATGGGGCGCTTAAGATGAAAAATACAGTGTGAAAGTAGCTTAATAAATCTGAAATTGTTATTTTATTTCCAATTCAAACTGTTGTTGTATGTTATATGAACAAAATATTTTTTGGTTCAAATAACTAAATTGAAAAAGTTTCAGAATAGTGAACTCAATTGATGGTAGATTTTCTACAAAACCAGAACATAAAACAACCAAGTTAAAGTTGTTGTTAGCCCATCATGTTATTTTTTAAACGCATTTTCAATAAAAGTTGCTGTATTATATCATAATACATTAAATGGTTGTGCATATACTAATCTGTCGTAATTCAGTTTAGTGTTACTTGTTGTTTACTACTTTCTTGGTTAATCTAATGCATAAAAGCTGTTGACAAAACCACCCAAAAAAATAATGAAGGTTAATCTAACAAATTTAACTTGTTAAGTTGTTATGAAGGTAAATTACTGGTCCTATTTAAACGAAAGCACTACCTGCCCAATAGATCTAAGCAATTTACATTACTGTCAATTTAGTTTGTTGGTGCGGTTCAACTGATAACCAAAAATACAGTACATACAATTAAATGTTCTATTTTGTAGGTACGAGCATATGAAAAATGTGTGAATTTAAGTCGTCATTTCGTTAGACTACAAGAAGGTAAAAAAAATACAGAAAATGAGTTTTCATGAATGAGAACTTTGAGTTCAAAAGTTTTTAACTTGTAAGAAATTGTTATCAAATCTATTTATATGTATGTATAGTATTTTACATTTTTCATTTCTGTGTTTTATTCTTTCTTTACTTTACTGACTGACCACGCATAAAGTTAAATCATTTAGTAATAAAGGTTTTTAACTAAAACGTGAGTCGCTTGAATTTTGTTAGACCAGAGTTCTGCTATAAATATGTTTTGTTTTAAGAAAAGTAACACTCAGGTAACGAATGCCTACTACTATTACTAGGTGTTACCTTCTTTAGGAAAGGGAAAGTGATAGAGAAGACAGGTGGTGAAAGAAGAGATAGAGAAAACCTTATTTCTTTTTATAACTCTTCTTTAACAATGCAGTATTGCAGCACCTATGGTGTCAATGATTCGTATTAAGTTTAAAATGAAACTCTATTTAGTAGCCATTTTATTGGTTATTTTACTTCTCCGATGATTATACTACACAACGAAGAAGAGCGCTCTGATGCTACATTTTTTTTATATGAAGGTGACCTTTAAATTTTATTTATTTATTTTCTTGATTGATAGCTTTTCCGCTATTACATCTTTATATCAATGACTGAGTTTTCTTTTTTCACTCGCTATGCCTGATTTTTTATTTTTGTATCGTTTAAGATCATGACTTGCATTTCTGATTCTGTTGCGGAGAAAGAATAAAAAACTTTTGAATTTCGGTAGGAAAATAAATGAATTGAATAAATAAATCTGATTTTTAGCTCGAACATGTATTTATGTATATTAGACGAGGAACTATTGATTTGAGCTGAATTAATCAAATGGTTAAATAACTAAATCTATTTTTACACCGAACATAAACAGACATAAATGAATATTTCACCGATTTTTACTTTCTACTATAATACTATGTATTTTTATCCCAAATGGCGCAATCCTAGACGAGATGACCTATAAAAATCGAGAATCGTTTCAAGAGGACGGCGCTACATACCACACATCTCATTTAATACGGGGCATTCTGAGCGAGCGATTTTAGGGTCTGGTCACCTGGACAGACAGACATTAGCACGATATTATATTTCACACACAATGTCATCAATAAATACGGCTTTTAATCGAATAAAAAAATTTCGATGATATCACACACACACACTTAATGAAAGACTCTTTATGTACATTTATTTGCCTTGCTCTGATGCATTCAACAAAATATATATTTAAAAATATGTTAATATCTTACATTAGTTTTTCCTTATTTTAATTTTTACCTTTTTACCATCTATTTCGTGTGTACCTTGGGCTAAAACTTTGTCTACGCTGCCTGGGTCACTGAAGGTTATGAAACCAAATCCTCTGCAATGAAATAAACAAAAAGAGATGAATGTTTAATTAAATAATTTTGTGAAGAAATGGAATTTAACTTAAATTTATAGAAGTTAACGAGTATTTCAAACATTGTGTATTTTTCTTTATTATGATACGTAGTTGCAAAAAAGGAAAAACTTTCGATCGGACCATCTATATTAACATTAAAGTAAAGATATCGTCCCTACCATGTCAAACTATATGCAAATTTGTCGGCGTATTCCTAAAAGTGCCAGACCTAAAATATTTCTTATTCATATTATCGTCTATTTCTCATTCATTTCAGCATTTTGAAACGAGGCATATCGTATAAGTTAGAGTACCAAGATAACGAACCTAAGCAGCGAATTTCGCATATTGGATAGTTTGACAGGTAGGGACAATATGTACACCTTAAAAAGTTGATTTTTTGTATAACATTATGTGATCTCAGAAAGGGTAGGATTTGATAATAATTTTTGTATGTAATGATCATCAAAAGAGTTTTTATATAAAATTATATACACAGTATAATAGTTTATAAAAAAAATTCAAGTAGGATTTATTTCAAACATTTTGCGTAGGTGAACTTTTTCTGGGACTTACCCATATACATATGTACATACATATCGCTCATTTACTTCAATAGTGTCATAACTCCAAAAATGCGTTCTTTGAGTTAATAATGCAAAATAATTCGGCATTTCGTATTTCATCTTGTGTAAAAATTTCATATAAATAGCTTTGACTACCATCTCGTGAGAGAAGAATATTTTTTCATTTCTTCATTGAGTTGTATGTAAATTGAAAAGTTTAAACGCGTTTTATGCAAACCCATTTTTTCTTTAGTTGTAACACTATTGAACTAAACTAGCGATATG
This sequence comes from Nowickia ferox, assembly GCA_936439885.1. Lineage (NCBI taxonomy): Eukaryota > Metazoa > Arthropoda > Insecta > Diptera > Tachinidae > Nowickia > Nowickia ferox. The sequence continues at coordinate 124,011,008 of OW387024.1, read as the reverse complement.
TTTACATAAATATGTATATAAAGTTCAAATATTTCAATAAAAGCTTTACAAAAATAAAAACAACTGAATAAATTAACAATCAAACACTTTTTTAAGACACACAAGGTTTCGATAGCCCAGTTTTTGATAAAAAAAACTTATCATTTTATTCATACTATTATTATTATAAGTAAAAAGTAAAAGAATTTTTGATGGGTTTATTGTGTGTGTAACTTGCGCTTTTTTTGATTTTGTATGACGATATACATATTTCTCCTTCATTGCAACATAGACATACTTCAAAAACTTCAGTTTTGGAGATAATCTTGATTAAAAAAATATTTTTATATCTTCAATTAATTGTACGTAATTTGAAAACTTAAAACTTATTTTCTGGAATACTATCTATTTGAGTTGTGTCTCTCTTACAATAAAGGAGCAATATGTAAGCAAGATTACTCTTTTGAAAACGCGATTGTTGAGTAACTGCTATATGTAAAGAACATTCTTTGAAAATTTACCTTCTTAAATATTTCTTCCTTAAAATCTACTTCCCGAAAAAAACTTAAAACAAATTTCTTGTATAGATAACAAAACAGCGGGTGATACGCAAGTCATGTATGGGTTGTGAATTTAAAATCATTCACGCGAAATGAGGACTTGAATAATAGATTTTAACATTTATAATTACTTAACGGTTTATAAAAAGTGGCCAAAATTTGTTTTGAAAGATTCCTTTCAATGAGCATAAAGTAAAAAGTACAAAAATTGAAAATAACGGTTATTTTTTGATCAGACCTCGTATATATTTACATATGTATATATGTACATATATGCAAGCATGATAATGAATGAGTATGAATATTTACAAGTATAAAAAATATTAAATAGGTTCTTTCTGTAGATACGAGTACGTATGCTTAATATCCAACTAAATATAATGGAGAAATTTTATAAATTTTGTATCTTTAAGTTTACGTGTTACTTTTTTGTTTATCTTTTAGGTGCTGTTTTGTAACTTTAAAAAGCAGTTGCACTTATTGTTTAGCAAATTCTCAATCAGCTGAGGAAAAAAATTATACAATTTTACAATTTACATGCTTGTACACAATTTGTTGTGAATTTATACAATTGGGAAAGTCATAAGTGTCACACTGTCATAATGTTTTAAATTATATTAAAATCATTGTTATTGCTTTTGTTTTTTCTTTCGAACAAAAATTTAAGACAGTAGGCCATTATGACACTTAAGACTGAGTCCCCCTGATACTTACAGCGTTATGAAAAACTGGCATGAAGTTAGCATAAGTGATGAAATTGAACTAGGTGTTGACAAGTTCCTTCACACAATTTGACATTCAAAATTGACGTACGTAGTTTTAATCCATTATTAAATCCTAGCGTGATTTTTAATGCAAAATTGTTTGGCAAAACTAGTTAAAGGTTATGTTGTAAAATTTATTTCATAATGTACTTTTATAAAATAAAGTGAATAAAATCGAATAATAACTAAAGCGGCCCATCCATTATACAATATTATTGCATATGTTTTTATACATATTATTGTCGTTTCGAACTATACTATGCAATAAATGGCACAATATTTTCAAAGAAAATATTGCCAAATTTTCCGGACAGTGAAAAAGTAAACAACATTGAACAATGTTGCCACCACATTATACAATTGTCTTGATTGTACAATAAAAATCAAAAGTCTTTTGATATTTGCCAATATATTGTGCCACCTTCGAACATGACATACACATTGGTGATATTATTGTACAATACGAAAAATTGCACAATTATATTGCAAGCGGGTGGGCAGCGTAACAAAATTTTAAGTTATAGTTGTTATTTTTGTGCACACGTAAATATGTATGTATACAAACATAATTTTTTTAATGAATCCATTGAGTATTTGAAAGTTGAGAAAGAAATAGCATCGACTTTCAACAATACTAGTATAATAGGATTAAACAATACCTACGTATAAATGACTTTTGCTATTGGACTGACTATTAACAGCAACAAAATAATAAATTAAAAAAATTTGAAGAAATTTTCAGCAAACAAAGCTTATCCGAACTTGAAGAGCCTCTTTGCTGCGTTTGTGTTGGGTCTTTGCTGATGTCCCTTGTGTAATATATCTTCAGTATGTATATAGATGAGTAAGTTTTCAACCTTATCCGCATCTAGCTAAAACTACTTTTCACGTTCTCACCCTGATACATATTCAGAAACAAGACGACACCTACCAAAGGTCACAAAGTCCTTAAGACCGATTATAAATCACTAACAGCAGCACCAAAAGGAAGTACACATGCACTTACTTATGTAGATATGTACACACATATCGTCGCTGATTTAACTAACGGACACAACTAACATTTTAACAATTTAACAGGCGAGCAGCTTTTATGGTTGTTTTATACATTCATTCTTATGACTGCGTCTGAAATCTTTTTACTTATATAGGCACAACAGTAATGCTTACAGTCATGAAAATTGTAGACAAGGTGTATTATGACTTATAAAGTCTAGCAAAAGACTTAACTCATTTTTCAAAAAAATGGCAGTTAGGTCACTTAGTTAAAACAGCGACGATATGTACGTATGTAAGCAAATAAAAAAGAATTTTAAACATAAATTCGTTAGTAAAAACAAATGTTCAGGAGGAGCAATCCGAAGAATAAAGTAAAATACATATCGCTCATTTACTAAAACAACGTCATAACTCAAAAACTGGAATTTTTGAGTTAATGATGCAGAATTAAACCTCATATCGTTCTTCATATTGTGTAAAATTTTCATACAAATATCTTGTTTACTCAACTCTTGGGAAAGTTCAAACTCGTTTTCTACCAAACTAGTTTTTTGTGTTACGACGTTGTTTGAGTAAATGAGCGATATAAACATAGTCACTCGCAAGATGTATATACATACATATATATATATATATACATACATACATATATGTGTACATATCCTTATCTTTATACCCCATATACATAGCAACAGGCGCGGATTCAGGGGAGAGGAAAAAAGGAAAAATACTTGACGTTTGTAGCATCTAACGTCCGTTGCAAGTCTCAGATCCATTTAACACGACCGGTTTTACACTGAAGCTTATTTTTGTTCGCTGAGAAAGATTTCCTAGGTCGAATACTTATTGCAGAAATTATGAAGTTAATCCTTAAAATTATTTTACGTTTTGAATGATTTATGCCTTCAAATTGAATATGGAGCTTAAGTGTTTTTAAGGACCTATAGTAAATGCGTATAGAAAATATTTTTACAAAGTATTTCAATCCACTACATCGCCGCTAAAAATTAGTTGTTTTCTCCTTTTTTAAGAAAGGTTACCATGTTGAAAATCTCAATTTTGATATAAAGTGAAATTCCAAATGGAATGATATGGAATATGTATGTATAGGGTGTTTTTTATTGAGGTATAGAACTTTAAGTTGGCATCACTTTTTTAACTGGTCAAGTGATTAATATATAGTTTGGTTTGCCATTTCATCATGAACAGGTTGACAAAAAAACAACGCTTGCAAATCGTGCAAATTTATTTCGAAAATAATGGTTCAGTTCGCGAAGTTTACCGCAAGCTCCGTCCATTTTATGGTCGACATAATCGTCCATCAGAGCAATTAATTCGGTTAACCGGTCAATTGGCCACCAAGATCGTGTGATTTGACACCATTGGATTATTTTCTTTGGGGATATGTGAAGTCGCTCGTCTACGCCAACAAACCAGAAACGTTAGGGGACTTGGAAGCCAACATTCGTGGCGTTATTGCCAACATACGGCCCCATATGCTCGAAAAAGTGGTTGAAAATTGGACCTGTAGAATTGGCTTTATTCGAGCCAGCCGCGGCGGCCACATGCCCGAAATCATATTTAAACGTTAATGGCATAAAATTATCCTTCCAATAAAGCCAAATTGATGGACATTAAAACGATTTTCTTGTGTTTTATTTCAATTCGAAGTTCTATACCTCTAAAAAAAACACCCTATATATGTAGCAAAATAAATTACTAAAAATTAATAAACATGAAAACATATGTCACCAAAAAGTTTTCCCCTACAAAAGCTTAAGCTGGATCCGGGCCTGCATAGTAATAACTCAGAAAAGCCGGTGTTGCAAAAAATGAATTTAAAGTTTTCAATTTACCTAATACTCCATGAAAATATAAAAAAAATTCTTTACATAAAAGATAACAATAAATAACTCACCTTGATCTTCGCGTTGCAGGATCTTTCATTACCATAGCTTCTGAAATTTCGCCAAAACGGCTAAAATAGTCTTTTAAACTCTCTGCAAAGTAAAGCAAAAGTAAAGCAAAATATACATAAGTTAAGTTGCAATTATATTTTCTATATCAAATAATTACGAAAACTATTTAGTTGAGAAGATGCCTTCTACATTCTAGGAAACAAATTAAAATGCTGCGGGTTTTGCAATATCATTTGAATTAATTAAGTCACACGCTTCCGTTTTTTAACCGAATTCAGAAAAGGAGCATGTTGTTTGTTCGCTAGTATTTTTTTAAGTGTGTTACTTCATAATTCTTCATTGATCCGGTGGATAATAGCTTGTTGAACAAGTGGACAAGCTTGTCGAACAAACGTTTTAAAGAAAATTTTATATAGGAAAAAACGAGACATTACTTATTAAAAGTGATTCATATTTCCAAACGTCCTGTTTTCTTTCTAAAGTAAAAATTTTGCGATTGAAGACTTTTCTTTTCGCAAATCACTTGCCAAGAAAACAGTCCACTGCTTTATGGAATATTTGGTGATGAAAAATCATTGAGAAAAGTAATGAATTTTTTAAATTGGTATTCATTTTGATACGCCTTAAATAAAATTAAAATATTCGGCCGTGTCACAAAGTTCAATTCCGTTCGGAATTCGGAATTCAATCCACCCCATTTTTGTAAGAGATGGTGTCTAAAAAAGAAAACTAAAATATGGAAATTTGTCAGATGTGTCCAGACTGTTAGGGACACTGATATGCTGGGGGTATGCTCCGGCTAGGGCTTGACATCTTGAGCTGGATTGAATTCCATTTCCGAACAGAATTGAACTCTGTAACATGGCTGATTAAGCTATAAAACTACAAAATAAGAATTAGGAAAAATGCTATTGGTGTACCGTTGTTTTTTCGATTTCGAATAGTACCAAAAAAGTGCAATTGCACCAATTTTCCGTCCCTGGTATGAAATTTAAGTTATTATGGTTGCCACTAGTAATAAAAAGTTTAGTTGCCAAAATACATTAACTTTTGAAGACACTATATTCACAAATATTTACACATGCATACATACATATGTATATACATATACATATATACAAATGCACATGTATTCTTATGTATATGTGCATAGAATGCACAATTAGCGATAGTCTGTATTTACAAATGCGCTCATGGGTGCAATTCGTTAACTGGAAAATTTTTTGTTTGTAGGATTAATATGGTTGCCAAAGTGCCCTAATAAAATATAAGTAAATTAAGAAATTGCCTAGTACGAGCCAAATATGTACATAAGGCAATAATTATATGCATATGTACATACATAGTACGTACATATGTATGTACATACACTCAAAATATTTCATAGGTAATAAAACGAAAAATTTAGTTTATTTTACAAAAATAATCGTTGTTTTTACGGTACGAAATGCTTCGTAAATAGTGGAAGTAGTATATGTTTATTTTACGAAATACTTTTTATCTGCAAACAACAACATTTTGTGTTTTTACAATTTTTTTTCCTAAATTTACGAAATACAATGTTTATCAGGCATGTTCTGAAAATCACATTTTTTAAATCGCATGTGATTTTAAAAGTAATAATGGTCCTACAGACGTCTTTGAAACCATATGGGAAAATTTTCTTTCAGAAATGATATTTGATGTTCTATACAATAGAAAAATTAAAAATAAAAGAGTGAAAAATATCTGAATGACCATTAATACTTTTAAAATCACATGTGATTTAAAAAAAGGTGATTTTCAGAACATGCCTGTATACTGGTATTATTATTAAAAGCAATTTTGTGTTATATACGAAATTTTGTGTAAAATTAAAATCTTTAAAATATAAAAATCTGCAAAAAAAAAATTATATTTTCTGACATTTGAAAAATACTTTTGTTGGATAATCTATAATTCTTGAAATTGAAGGTTGGAATAATTATGAAAAGAAAAAGATAATTTAAAGGGAATTGTTACAGCCTCTGTATTCCTCATACATCACAAACATAAATACATACATCTTTTGCACTGAAACTCACGAATCAAACTGGGAATACTAGGAACATAACTGGGACGAACAACGAATTTTTCTTTGCGAACTTTTGTCATAGAAAATAAAACATATTTGTTCATATGAAAATTAACACAACACCGCCGAGTAAATTTCTCGTTTTCAAAAATTAATAATGGTCCTGCTGACGTGTTTAAAAGCATACACGATAAAATTCTTTCAGATATGATATTTGAGAATCTATATAATAAAAAAAATTTTTAAATCTAAAAAAATATTGTTAATGGCGGAGTTAGTTTTCTAAAATCGTGAGATTTCAAATCGATGTGTTTACAGAACAGGGCCGCATATTTCACTCAATGACATTTTCTGTGGCACAGAAGTTGATCTAAACACAAATCATGTTAAAACAACTGTTTTAAACCAGTTTAAAGAAAATTTTATATTAAATTCTGTCAATATCTAAGGGCAAAAGTGGACTTTGACAGAAATATTAGCTTGGTTTATTAAGTTTTCCCCTGAATATGTTTTATATGGTAAAACCAACAGCATTATACCACTTTTAATTGAAGTGTTTAACAGCGAAAAGCAAAACTTTGAAAATATAGAACATTAGCTGATATGAAAGAATTGAAATTATTAACAACAGAAAATGTATGCAGTGGTCTGGTCTAAGAACGAATTAGATGAATACATGTTTCCTATATCGAGAGTAGCTTACGTAATTTTTTCTAAACCTCACTCCTCTGCAAATGTCGAAAGGATTTTCTTGTACCAAAGTCTCATGGAAACAAAACAAAAAAGAAACAGGCTTTATGTGCCAACCGTACCAAGTCTTATTCAGGCCAAAGATTTATTGAAGTCTAAAAACTGTTCTTGTTATAAATTTAACATGTGTACCTACATATCGCTCATTTAATTCAATAGTCTCAAAACTCAAAAAAACTTGTTTTGCAGTAAACGCGTTTAAAGTTTTAAATTTACATACAACTCAATGAAGAAATTAAAAAATATTCTTCTCTCACGAGGTGGTAGTAAAACCTATTTATATGAAATTTTTGTATGTATATGACACTATTGAAGTAAATGAGCGATATGTAGTATATGCTTTTTGTTCCTTTTATTCTTTCTTTGCAAATGAATTTTATATAGTTTTTTGTTAATAAATTTTAAATAAAAAAAATAATAATTTTTGGTAATCTGGGGGTCAAAAAAGTACTAAAAAATTTCTTTTGATACCGAAATGCAAATCTCATATCCCACCATTAGTGTAAACGGCATGATTCATAAACATGATTGCGAAAGCGAAGCATGTGATTCAACTCATAGTAGAAGTGATACTTTGAATTAATAAGGATTTTTGGGAATATATTTTTATTGCACCTGGCGGGTATAGCAAATAATTTAAAATCAAAAGGTCAATGAAAACATCGCGGTAATTAATTTGAAACTATATACTCGTATATGTACATAAGCATGTGAATGTATGTAGTATGTAAGTAGGTATATAGTACGTCTGAGTTTTATATCAAAAGGTAAAAACGTAACAATGCTGACGTAAGTACATACATACATATTACAAATGTGCCAACAAGTTGTTTATTTCGAACAATATCAGCAGCAGAACTCCATTTACATCAGTTTTAGATAAAGTAAGACACAAATGCAAATATTTGGTAATATTCCAGACTTTTTTTGAAACAAAAGCAAAAAAACCCTTTTTTATATACATATATACATAAGCGTATATACATATGTAGTACATATGCTTCCATTAGGGAGGCCAATCACGGATCCCGGAATAATTCGGTATTCAAAAATTTCCTAATTTCATATTTGTTTTTTCAATAAATCTTCTGTTATTAGTGCATTTACATTGTCAATTTTAAGTCCATTTTCATAGAATGTCTATGAAAATCGTTGAAATTTGCATATGTGACCTGCTCCACGAAAGGGACCTCTGCGCCAAAAAGTTTTTTTTTACTTTTTGAGTGATTCTTATAGGAAAAAAACGCTCTTTCAAATGCCGCAAACCGCAAGTTTCTATGTCTTTTAGTTTTTTTACAAATCACCTCTAAAGATGAACATAATTAATGAAAAAATTTAAAAATGTGATACCTATAAACAGATAATATATATAATATTTGAAATTTAAAAAAAGTTCAATATCAATTGCAGCACTTCTGAAACTTCTGGCGATGAAAATGCATCCGACTCATCACTGACTATAGGTAAACATTCTTCCAAACAATCGCTGAAGTATTGTTCTTCAACACTCTTAAATTCGTCTTCCAGACACATTTTCTTACGTTAATTAAGATTTATTTTAAACTGAAATTAATTAAATAATAGATAAATTAAATAATAATAAATAATAGATTCAATTCTATCGGCTTAAATCCAAAACATTGATAATTTGATAAGGAATAAAACAGCTCTAGTAATTTTGAAAACAAAATTAGCAAAAACAGGTTTTTAACTGTTAGAAATAATTTTCATAGAGGCAACACTGCATAGTGAACATCGTACAAAGTACCAGAGAGTCGAAATACATTGCCAGATGATCAGGTTGAAGGAAGAGTTGCATAACCATGCGCAAAACACGGAAAAACGAAGCGCTTTTTTTAAAGGCGTTTTTCTCAATAACTTCTTTTCGGCGCAGAGGTCCCTTTTCGTGGAGCAGGTCACATATTATAAATTTATATTGCTTATCTTGTAAATTTCAAACTCAAATTTCGAATTTATTTGTTGTTTTGTGTAATAGATACGAGCAACATTAATGTTAAAACGTGAGTAGTTCCTTTAAGAAAAATTTATCGTTTGTCCCATAGCGACTTGCGGACATTGACAGCTGATAGCGGCTATATTAAAAAAATAGTGCCCTCTTGGCTAGTAGGCAATGTAGTCGGAGGGTCGCAGGTTCGATTCCTGCCGGAGACTCTGGGTGCTTCTGCAGACAAGCCAAAATAGCTTCGCAGTTTGTGTTTTTTAAAATAAAATCCCAAACGGTAGACATTTCCGAGTTTCAAAACTGCGGGATATCCCTAGCATCTATCATAAATAGAAGTATGTACAGATGTATGTATGCATGTATGTATGTTTATATTTATGTATATATTTATGTAAGCAATTATAATAACAAGACTGGAAGTATTTCAAACATGTTTAGCATTGGGGTTGTGGCAGCTTTTACTGTTTGTGAACTCACTTTGCTCTAATTTCGGCTGTTTTGCTATTTGCAGGTTTTGTTCCCTCAACATTTGACCACAAAATGATTCATTACTATTTTTCTGGCAACATTTTTCTATACAACACTATCATAGTCTAAGCACAACTTTGGACACCAACAAAAGCAATATTAACTTGTGTAGCAAGAAAACAAAACGCGTTGCCAATTGCAACATACATATGTACATGTATACGATTAAGTGAAATCAATGCTTTTATGATTATTACAAATAATGTATGCACTCCTTCTGTTATCTCCATATGTATTCTAAATATTTCCTCTTGCTTTGCATATTTTTTCATTTGGGAAAGGTGAATCTGCTTCCGCTTCTGTATAGAAAAGTACAGAAACCCTCGTACCTCGTAACTTGAAGTTGCAATGTGAAATATTAAATTCAAAACCTCATTTACCATCAAACATATTGTGATTGACGCATTGCAGGTTAATTTTTTATACATACATATGTTTGTATGTGTGTATGTATGTAAATTGTGTATTTTTGTCCAAGAACTTTGGACATAACTCGGTGCAGAAACGTCAATGTAAATGAAATGGGTTTTAAACGAATTTTGATTGAAACGCAAAAGCACTAGTTAAGAAAAATTGTTGGGCACAAGTCTATTAAATTGATTTGTAAACATTATTAGAAACCATTTTACACGAACTTCTCATACTAGTACGAACAAAATAGAAGCGCACATTAAAAATAACATCTTTGCAATGAATTATAATTTTCAGATATTTACAAATATGAATAGCGAATTTATTCAAAGTTTTAAAAAATTCAGAATTTTAGTTTCATTGAAAAAAATCTTGCGCTACTGAATAATATATAAGAACTTTTACAAAATTTTAATAGATGCCATTCTCTTACTTTAAAAAGCAATATAAAATACCAACTTTTATTATGAAAAAGAACTTTTGAAATGACTTCTTTTAAATTTTGAACTTAATTGAATAAATCATTTTATAATTTTTAAGAATTCGTATTTACCCTACAAATTTGGAGTTATCGATACATTATTTTTTGATTTTTTTCTGACTTAAAATTTTCAAAATGCTTTCAATAATAACATAACTTAAAAATTTTAAAAACTCCCGATATATCTAGAAAAGATGTATTTCTTAAAACATAGCTAAGAACCCTCTCGATCAAGTCACCTTTCAAACAGAAAAAACTAAATCAAAATCCATCCAGCCGTTTGGTCGGTACGTGGACACGTACAGACACACAGATACACAGCCACACACTACAAACTTATAACACCGCTTTTTTGATCGGGGGTTAAAAATAGTTTAAAACTTAGCTTAAAACTGTTTAAGTAGTAATTAATTTAAAAAAATTAAGTTACCTTGCTCTTCGAAAAAATTAACATAAAGAGTATGATATACGATACGAGTATTTTTAAACTTTTGTGGCATTTTTTCAAACGCCTGCATTGTTGTGGCGCTATTAAATCACATTTTTCAGTAATTTGTTTCATATACATTCACTTCTAGCTCATATTTTAAAGCGAATTATGACGCACTTTATTGCTTTATTGCTTCAAAAAACATGAACAATTTTACTGGGTTATTTCTGCTGTTAGTTCTCGATGGAACTTTTGCAAGAAAAGCAGATAGTTGTTCCGTTCTGCTAGTATTTGTCAGCATATTTGCAATTAACTTCGGTGTTATTTGTTCCTTAAACATGATCACATATATTTAATTTGGAACAGAACAATATGAATTTAATAAATAAATTACAGAAAGTGCTAGTTTACACATATCAAGTTTACTTGATCAAGTTTTGTTCAATATTCCTTTGAACTTCCTTCCGTTTACGTTCATACTCATATATATTTCTACTCATATATTCGTTGTGTCATATCATTCACAATAACTTATGCAGCACAAGCATACCGTTTTGAAATTTGTTTTTACCTTCATGCATTGAGTTTTGCTATTCAAAGTATTGAATAGCCAGAAAAGCTAGGACTCACTATCCTATATAATTGTACAACGCTTTAAATATGTAACCCTGATCGAAAGAATTCTTTTTGTTTTTGAAACTTTTCATTAACTCCATCATACCAGAGTATGATTGATCGTATGATTAGCTATCAGTTGAAAAAGCCGATGTTTACAGTACGACGGATTTTATGTAACTCAGCCTTTATAGTCCTTTGAATCACTTTGTTTTAGTGTTTTTAACAGTTTGTTGCTAGAATAGGTTTCGTTTTGTATAAACCACTCTTTTGACCAAACTCATTTTTTTCGTCTTTTTTACGTTCTTTTTTTTCTTGCACCAAAAAATCATCGATTGTACGCAATGTGATTTTTGCTCAAACATTTCCCTAAACTGAAGTTATGCACTAATTTTACTCACACTGTTGTATAGTTTGTGTGCAAAACATACAACTTAGTAAGCCAACATGTTGTACCAACGGTCGCAAAGTGTTTGGCTTGCGTAAGAAGCCAATTAGAGTATGTATGCATGCATGACTACTTAGCAGGAATGAAATTTATGGTAAAATTGTGTTTTTATTTGGTACATTTTCGATCTTGTTGGAAAATTTCAACTAACTATTCCAAAAAACACGTGCTCTATTTTTCAATGACTACGAAAATAATTATTTTCTTTATGTTTTATGATCAATTTCTTTTTTATGTGTTTTATTATTTCTCAAATAGTCTATGTATGGTCAGTTTTCTTAATTTTTGAAATGGAAATAAAACCTTTTTTTCTCAACGTTTTGTCAGTTTTTTCCGACTGGATAGCACGAACAATTAATTGTATAATATGGATAATAAATAATGATGGAAAATATCACAAACTTAAAAATTAATATCACAGAACTTCACTTGTCAGGTTATTGCAATGGGAATTAATTAATTGTTCATACAGTCCAGATTTTATTATTTTCTAAAAATCTTTGTCGAAGAAGCTATTAGACGTCTTCGAAAAAGATTTCGCGAGCTTTGTGATGTTTCTATAAACTATTCCCCTTAAGTTAAGCCTCGCAAAGCTAACTTTATTTGCAGCTATATATGTATCTGTTCAGGTTTTACATCAAAACCCCATTATGGAATGAAATTAGACAAATATGTATATGTATATGTAAGGCTATGTACCTCACCAGTGAACGTTTTTTTCGACATGTCTAATATTAGAAAGACTCTGAAAGCTTAGTGTAATAATTTACCTTGGGATTTTAGATATGGCAAATTATTATGAAATCTCTTTATAGAGATGTTGTCCAAAGCACAATTCCTTTTTGATGATTACAATGTAAATATGTATCCGTTCCACTTGTTAGTAATGATTAAACAAAGGAGCGCTTTTTGTTTGTACAAATTATATTACAAATTATAATTGACTTTTATTCAGGTAAGTTGAAGATTTCAATATTATAAATGGGCGACTTTAAAGTTCGAGTGATATCAAGGGAATGAAAAATTATGTGTTTTAACTTAAGATAGGTCGGCCTTTTTCTTCGTTGGAAAAGTCGAACGTATAACACTTAAAAGTAAAAATGTAATGCATATCACAATTCAATTTATATCTTCTATTTTAGCGATTGTTTATGTTTTATGTTGTCGGTAAGTAGGAGTAATAAATTCATGGTAACTATGTATAATTTAAAGATAAGTGTAGGTAATATAAAGGTAAGTACAAATAATATAAAGGCAATTATAAAATACGAATTTGATTCTCCAGTGTTGTTCAAACCTTGTTTGGACACTCAGCACAGAATCAACGGAATTTCCAAAGTTCCCTCAGATATTAAGCAGAACATTTGACACTTTTTCGACACGGCATTTTTTATCATTTTCTAAAACATTACCTGATTAACGTCAGACTAGTCAAAAGTAAATTTAATTTCCATCTCGCAGTATCTACCCAATCTCTTTTTTAAATTATAATCAGCAATTTAACAGAAAAGCCAGCACATTTTGGTAAATTAATTAAAAAGATTTGTCTGAACTCAAGACCAGAGCTCTCAATTTTGGGAATTTGTCCCAAAAAAATCGTTAGAATTCCCAGGGGATTTTTGGGAATGACATAAAATTAAAAATATTGTTATTTAGCTTTTCTGTTTTTATGTTTGTTTCAAATTCATGTAAACATATTTTACCTTTTGCTGGTGGTAACATCAAACAAATCTCAATAGGTATATAAAAATTTTTGCCTGGCGAGTCTAAAAATTATGTATTATTAATAATTGTGAATAAATTGTAACTATTAAGTCATAAAATTTAATCTCTATACAATTCTAAAGAAAATTTAAAATTTTTTTTTTACGTTTTTAATAATGGCTGCAAATACTTATTTGAGCATAGGAAAAAAATATAACAAATTCAAACTTTAAAAATAGTTCATTTTGCTCTGACATATTAATTTCATCTTCTCAAATACAAGCAACATGTACAACAAAATTGTATTAACTGACGAATCAATAAATTTGATTCGATTTTGTAGTGATAACACTGCGCTCGAATTCGAAACTTTCTTTTTTAACAATCCGGGGACCCGGTGGATAAACCTAATTCGAGTACGCTGAATTCAATGGTGCTAACCATTTTTTAGGTTAGCTCTTGTTTAAGAAATGATCAAGATTGAAAACTTGATGAAAAGCACCTAAAAATCGCAGTTTTCCCAGTTTTTCACCAGGTCGCCCGCTTGTTACATTTTGGAACTAGCACAGTGTAAAATGGTTTTATGTGGATTTTTCACATTTCTCTTTTTATATACATACATATGTATGTACATATATGTATAGGCATATATTTAGAACTTAAAGTACAAAAAAAATATCCAATACAAATGGATTTAACTGCAAATTTTTTTTTTTTTCATTACATGGGTTTTCAGGGAACTGTGAAGATTTTTGAGCTATTTTGGGCATTTTCGTGGATATTAAATTAGAAATTGGGGATAAGGTATAAAATAAAACTGGGAACCCTGCGCAAAACAGCGGTACTACATAGTCTAGCAGTCTGAGGGTGTTTCCGCAGACAAGCTTCTCAGTTTGTATTAGAAGAATTATTTAGGAAAAGGAAGTGACAGAAAACTGCAAAATTTCTGATGTCTCTCATCACACACATGTACATGTATGTACGTGCATGTGTACATAAATACTACAAGGCATAACAAAATAAACAAAAAAGCTAAGCAATTTCATAATTTTTTTTCTCAGTTTTTATGCCACATTTCTCACACATTTTACCGTTAGAGGCAGGGACCGTAATTGTTATGAATTTTATAATAAAAATAAAAATTTTTAATTTTTGAGCAGAAATAACTGTTGTTTGCTGATTTATATTTTTTTCCGTGATGCGATTGGCCACGTTGTACTTGTTTTTTTTTCTTTAAAAATTCAAGAATAATTATTATTTCCAGTGCCTGGTTAAAGGTACTTCAGCTAAGGTTGATCTAAAAGCAAGTCAATTGAGATTTTATTTATGAATGGCAAAAATTATCCAGACTAATTCAATTTAAGCTAACTTAATTATATGGCAGTTAGAAAAACTACCTTTGGGACATATTTTTTTTTTTTTTTTTTGGGGGGGTCTACTGTGTAATTCGAAACGAAAGAAAATGTTTTCGAATTTATATGCTTATAACATGTAAGTTCGAAAGCATTTTCTTTCATTCCGAATTACAGAGTAGAACCTTTGGTTTTTCGACCTGCTATTTTCAAAACGAACTTTCGAAACAATTATGAAATAGCTCACAAACGAATTTAATTTTTTCTCGGACATACATACAGACTTGGGCAAATTACATGGTTTGCGGTATTTAAAATACAAAATACAAAATATTTGCTGGTCATGTATTTAAAATACAAAATACTTCCACGTCATGTATATATTTAAAATACTTAATTACTTAATACTCGCTTAATTAATTGAGGTCTTATTAATTATTAATTTATTAATTCCAATAAATAAAAATACATATATTATTGATTATTTTGAGATTTTATTAATGAAAAAAGGATAACATAACAGAAATAACAATTTTTGAACTAAATCAGACGAGGAAAAATTTATATACATATGTATATGTATTAATAAAAAAACAAGTACATAAGTGAGTTTTTTAAATTGTTTAGTAAATTAAAGAGACCTTCGAAAATAATCTTTTAGAAATAGTTTTTAGTTCAAATGCTTAGGTTTTAAAAGATTTTTTCTTTAGTTTTAATAAAACTTGACTTAGAAAAAATCCTTTCACTAATAGTTATCGTATAAAACAAAATATTTTTCGGTTATTTTTTAACTTTATTATAAAATTAAATGGAAGAAAAAACTGTTGACTATGTTGTATATGCCTTTTGTTTATGAGCAGAACAAATTATTTACTTCATAAAAAATATATCGCTGGTTTATTTTGCTTATGTTGACAACACAATATCCCAAAGCAAAAGCAACCATGTTGTTTTTGTATTGTTATAATTGTTGTGTCGTAATAGTACCACCTGCAAATAAAACGCTTTGTGACAAGATGCTTCAGAATTGACAACTGAATTGTGGTGATGCCAACTCTAAGAGTTGGTATAGTTATGCTTTGGTATAGTTATGCAAAACACCAAAAATTTAATGTATTTTGTAAATTTATTTTGTAAATTATGTATTTAAAATACAAAATACTTGCATGTCATGTATTTAAAATACAAATACAAAATACGTATTTGTATTTTAAATACGTATTTCAAATACATGTATTTCAAATACTGCCCAACCCTGCATACATATTTCATTTAGTAGTGACAACGTGTCCATAGTTTGAAGTTAAAAAGCCAAATATGGTCCTAATATCTCGCAACCATTTAAAAACTTGCGACGCATTAAATTTGAATTTATATGCATGTTTTATTGCTTTTGTCTCTTGAATACAAAATTAAGAAACTGAAATGGGGTGGGAGTTATTTAGTCCATTTTAGCCTCCAATTATAGAAGCTTAGTTCGTTTTCGGTTTTTTTGGTGACTTAGTTTTCCCCTCCGCCTAAAGTTTGCACATTTTGCCAATTATAGGGACTTATTTTGTGATACGTTTTTCATATACGATATTTTTCATTGTGCGGCATTGCTTTCCATATAAAAAACATAATGGGAACGGCGTTGCATACATTTTCAAAATGATACCACAAAATGGCAACATTTGAAATTCCAGATGTGTACTCGGCATTAGTTCATTTAGATACATACATACATACATACATACATATACATATGTATGTACTTACTTACATATGTATGTATGTATTTGCCAGGCCAAATGAAGACAAAAATTTTTAATTATGAAAATAACATGTGTTAAAATTTGAACAGTTTTTTTATTGAGTATCCCTTTCCGCTCCGGGATATCAAAATCGTCGGATTATTTAGTATTAATTATAGAATTTGTTGTTTACTTAACACGAAATGTTTGCCGGGATATTTTTATTGGAAAGAAGTAATCAAAATGCTTTATTTTTTTCCATTCTTTACTTTTTGCTAATTTAGGTTATTTGACACTGGAGCCAATATTTACAAAGTATTCACAAATTCATATGGATATGTATGTATGTATGTATGTATGTATATTGTAAATTCATATGTTTGCATGTACATACATATGCAATATACATACATCTGTATATACATACATACATATGAAATGTCCGCCCGAAACAAAGACCTGATAGCAAATTTTTTAGCGTCGTTGTATTTTACAGTTGTGTTTTTGCCCAATCGTCCTTGCATTTTGAAAGATTTGCTTAAGAGGAAAATACATATGTACAAGTACATATGTACGTACATATGTACGTAGGGATGTGGATTGTATATACATATGTATGTATGTATGTAGATATGTAATGTAAAATTGCTATAACTTTTTTGCTGCAAAATTTTTTAGTTGGTACAATTATGCATACATGGAACATTTGTGCTAGAGTTTCAGTTAAAAAGAACAGATAGCGACAAAACAAATATCGCAATAAATCAACCTAATAAGCAGACAGATGTAATAAGTTTTGTGATAAAAAAAATATAATAAAACAGTTTATTTCCTTGCCTACTTAAAAAATTGCAAGTTGAGCTTCTCTGAGCTTTGGGTATGATATATAAAATACTTGTGCACATATTTATTTATGTATGGAAGTACGTACATACATATGTATGTATGTATGTATGTACTTACCTTTTTATATAAATTTCTTTTAGATTGAACTTGAGCCAACAGAGATGTGTTTTTTCATGGAATTTCTTTCATACATGTATCATACATACATATGTACATGTACATATGTGTGTGCACAAGCATACTTAATTACACAAACTTGTTGTTTACTTGGAACTTCATGAAACGTAACGGATTATCCTTTTCTTATACAAATGTATATTTTAATATTTTTATTTTGACCAAGAAAGAAAAATATACTAAAAGCATGGGCAAATTAAAAAATATTACTAAAAGGACGAAAGCAAGCAACACTTAGCAAATGACGTTTATGGGCGGACGACATTTTCAAACATGTATTTAAAGTGTTTTTATTTTTGTATGCAGGTTTTTATTATGTTTTTGCATTTACCGTTGCAGGAAAAAATAAAAACATAAAAATTTCGAGACTCTTTTTTAAAGTGGTTTTTAAAATTGTCGTAAAAATACGTACATATGTACATATTTACTTTCATAATATGTATGTATGCATGTATGTT
Source organism: Nowickia ferox (assembly GCA_936439885.1). NCBI lineage: Eukaryota > Metazoa > Arthropoda > Insecta > Diptera > Tachinidae > Nowickia > Nowickia ferox. The sequence continues at coordinate 123,992,838 of OW387024.1, read as the reverse complement.
TCTGTGTATATTTTTATTTAACGAGCTGGAATCATCGAATAACACGCTCAGCCAGCGCGTTAAGACCAACCTGGCACTTTCAAAAAATTCCTCGCCACAGACTGGAAAAGGTAATAGGCGCGATCTGAACTATATTGATTATTCGAATGGAAGAAACTTTACAAATTTTGAAAACGTGAACAAAATGACAACACATGCTCAACATCTTTTACCATATGCCGAGTACACATCTGGCATTTCTTGTGTTGTCATTTTCGAAATGTGTGCAACGCATTTTATATTGAAAGCAATGCCACAAAACGAAAAATATCAGAAATTGCAAACGTTGCCACCAGTATGCATATTGCGATGTCACAAAATGGAATAGTGTGTACTTGGCATTATATAGCGTCTATACCTGATATAATATCAAATATATTTCTATCAGCAAACGTCAAATTTCCTAGCAGAGAGAATTATATTACGTGTGAACCAGTGATGCATGTTGAGTTTTTTTGGTTTAGGAACACATTAACTATTTAAAAGGGCCAAAATACTTTTGATAGGACCAAAAAAATATTTTTGATATATTTGATTACAATCTTTTTATTCAAATAATACTAAATATGTGTTTTATTTAGAACACAAACAAAAATTTGCGACAAAAATTCAAATCTTCTAAAATTTTTTTTTGCTAGTAAATTAAATACAAAAAAAAATAAAATTTTAGTTAAAAAACATATTTTATATGGATTCCTAATTTTATTGTACATAATTCTCAAGACAACTCAAGACAAAATAAATATATTTCTTTGGCTAAGCCCATACAGTTCAAATAATACTCATGACGCAATTAATTTTGGTTTTAGTAAAAATTATAGTAGTATATTTTCTTGATTAATCGCAATTAACCGATAATCGCGATTAATCGCATATTTTTTAATCGTAATCGCGATTATGAACCTAACGCAAACGCAAAACGTTTGCAAAGAAAAGTGAGACGTTTTTTCTTTGACAATCAAAACATTGTTCTAAATAACAGAAGTGTTTTATTTTGAAAGGGCCAAAACAGCTTAGAGAGTACCACAGGGCCATCAAACATCCAAAAGCGCCACAAATGGCCAAATTGTGGACTATAATATTAGTATTATTGCAATATTATGTGTGTAAAGGGTGATTTTTTTAGAGCTTTTGGATTTGATTTTTAAAAAATACATAAAATTTAAAGAAATGTATGAAATCTTTATTTGAGTCGGTAGAACGATATATATATAATTCAATGTTTAAAGATGATTTCATGTAAATATTGACCGAGGATACGTCTGAAATTGTTCATACGCTGGGTCCAATTTAGGCATACTCTCTCCAAGATATCGCTCGGCATCTCACCAATAACTTCTTTAATATTGTCCTCCAATGCGTCAACCGTTGCTAACTTGTCTCTATAGATATGAGCCTTAACATAGCCCCACAAAAAAGTCTAAAGGGGTTAAATCGTACGATCTAGGCTACCAATTGGCGGGCCCCAAACGTGAAATAAACTGTTCACCGAACTAGCCTCTCAATTGTGCCATTGTTTCGCGTGGTGTGTGGCATGTGGCACCGTCTTCTATTTTGGTGCGAAATTTAGTCACAAGATTCCAAATATCAGTTTTTTTAAGCGGATGTGTAAAGTAAAGTTCAAGATATTACGGGCAAGTGGATTAGGATGTGACTCGAATTTTTTTAAATTTTTTTTGCTATCGCGCAAAACAAAATATATACGGCACAGAGTTAACATAAACATGAATTTTATGCTGACATCTTCTCGCTCAAAACTTATCGAGAAGAAGTTAGTTGTACAAAAACAATTCACTAATCTCTGCATCAGTTTTGAGTTAGCTTAAAGTTAGTTCAATACTAATCGAGAAGAAGACAGTTGTGCAAAAAACAATTGACTTACATCTCATCATCAATTATTATTTATGAGTTAGATCAGAAGCTGGTTGTAACTAAGTTAGCAAAAAGTCACCTATATTTTCAGCTAGCTAATAAAATCTGAATGGGATGTAAAAAGTTACACATATACTTATACGCATACATATGTACATATATGTCTGTACCCTGTAGGAAGTATCAGAAGTAAAACTACTGCTATTGACTTTGCCACCAGTACTGCTAACGAATTATACCCCAGACAATACTTTTTGCTATAAACATTTGACTAGGTAGTTCTTTTGGGACCACGTGTAGGCATTGGAAACAGATATTCACTAGTAAAACATTTTAATAATTCCAGTCTACAGTTTTCATACTTTTTAAAGCAACTGTTAAAAAGAATACTGCATGTTATGCAGCATAAAACTTTATTGTACACAATACAACCCTGCATTATAATTATAAGACTAATCCTTGTTATGTAAGCGATTCCTTGATAATGTTACCAAAAAGTTAACAACAAAGTCGACAAAAGTGCTAACTTGGAGACACTTAACCCCAAGCTTCCTGCAGGGTATGTACATACATGTGCAAGTACACTCAAATATTCATACACATTCACATGTACATATGTACACACCAAGTGAGCATTTTATGAAATTAACGATCATATTCGAGTCTTTTTCGAGTCCTCAGCGCGACTAAAATAATCATTTATGCACTCGTTTTCAATTCGAAGAAGACTGTTTATTTTGTAAAAAATGGTACTCTTCATAGATATCTACTTTTAACTGTCCGTAAGGAGTTTATTTATAAAAATAGTAAAAAAACTTTTTTAAAATATGTTTTTAAGCTGTAAAATAATATAAAATATACAGCCATTATGGCTTTTTATATCTGCATTTACATACATACATACATACATACATACATACATCCAAATATATGTATGCTTCTATTGAGACAGTCCCTCCAAATATATGTATGCTTCTATTGGGACAGTCCCTTTGAAGTTAGTAATTGCAAAAAAAAAATAATAATAAAAAAATTTTTCTCATTTTATAATTTTCATTGCCAGGTTTAGCATATTGGTTTACGTGGCTGCCTACTACACGCAGGCATTCAAGTAGAATCTAGATAATTCCTTTTTGAAATTAGCATATTCTTAGTGCTAAATTAAGCTCTGTAAATCATCTGTAGAACATTTTAGCAGAAATTTTAAACCGATTTAGGATTCTACCATCATTATTTTCAGATAACACTGCAAAAAAACCTTACATAAACATACATGTATTTCTTTCCGCTCTGTCCCTGCAGTCGGCGTAGCTAGCGAATGTCTAGCTATTTCGTTAACTACCAATCGTTACCATTAACTACCAGCCTAACTACTAGCCATTCAAACGACTGACGATTTTAACATGGAGATTACATTGACGGTAGTCAATTGCCACCATCTGCATAACCCTTCGTGATCGTGATTCTGCCTTTAGGATTATACGCACACAAACGAAATTTGATACCTGGCTTAATCGGACCACCTTATAGAAGCGCCTTGGCTGTTATTATGAAATTTCTCTTTTTTTCTTCCCATCACTAGTAGTAGTTAAAACACGGCTAAAACTTAAAGAGTTCTTAAAAATATCGAAACCCGATACTCGTAAATAAGAATCGATGTATCGATATGTCGGCGATATAATCGTATATCGATATTTATTTTCTCAAATATCGATATATCGATATTTTTGCCCATATCTACTATGTACGTACTTTGGCATTACATTATACACAAATACCAAAGACCAAAAATGTAGAACATCAACAAAAAACAAGCCAAGATGAATTCAATAAGATTAACTCACTTTGGTCTGAAATGATAAACTGCAAAAAATATTTATGTATACATATTTATTTGGTAGAGTAAAATTTCCTACTGTCAGAAAAATTTCAAACATTTTGCTTGATTTTGACACCATCATTTCGTTCCATAACCGCCAAAAACAAGCTTAAACGACAAATTTTTTGAACCTCGCTTTTTGACGTAACTTGATTATTTGAAAAAAAAATAAGTTCGAAATTTATGTCGCTTAAGATTTTTTTTGCCGGTTATGGTACGATTTGCTAAAATGAGGTCACGCGCTATGCATTAGCCGTGACACAAACCATGCAAAACTTTATTGAACTAGAACAAAATTTAAGAGGAGAAAAAAATAAAAATAAAACTGAAATAGAATAATATAAATCTAACAAATCATATGTGTGTTTATTGAAAATGCTATAGACCAATGTGCTTATTTACATAAATTGAAGAACAATCTGTAGGAGTTCACGTTCAAAAGACTGTTAGCTAGCGATTACTACTTTCCACAGGACAATGCCTAAAGGCCCACAGCCCATATTGGGAAACATTTTTCTTTTTCAAGATACTGTATAGCAAATAAGAACTCCTCAAAGTCCAGATTTCATTCTAATCGACTACTTGAGCTTGTTTAACAAACCAAAAACTGGAAAGCGTGTAATCGGAAGCAAATCTTAATTAAACCCGATTTTCTTGGATATATGGGAGTAAAATTAAAGCGTAAACGACAAAAAATATTGCATGAGTGGCTGAATGAGTGCTTTACACAATCAAATACCACCAGCCAAGTATTTAAAAAGTAATATTTTGTTTAATGTTTTAAGTGTCATAATGTTTTAAGTTATTTTAATATAATGGTTTTTGCTTTTAGCTTTTCTTTCAAACAAAAATTTTTAAATATACGAGTAATGACACTATTACTACGTTTATACGCACGGCTTATTTGAAAAGAAAACAATACATTGTTGTTGTTTTTATTGCGCTTCCCAATTCGGAAAACAATTCACGATTAACGCACTATTTGCAAATAAAATGCTTGAGGTTGCCACACTTACAAATGTTTCCTAATAAAAAGCAATAAATTGATAAATATTGCTCAAAAAACATTGATAGAAGAAAATAATGACAATCAATTTTTTGTAAACATAAATAACATTTCTATAGAAGTTCTACCAAGTTTTTATACATTTACAATGCCATAGAAACAGTGAGTTAATTTATTTGCAAATATTTTTATTTATCTGTTTGTCTGTACAAGTCCACGTACAGACCCAGCGGATGGAATGATTTTGATTTAGTTTTTTTTGTTTTGTTTGAAAGGTGAATTGATCGAGAGTGTTCTTAGCCTTGTTTGAGGAAAATCGGTCCAGCCGTTTAGAAGATATGACACCTTTTGTAGATATGTTCTGTTGAATCTGTGTGTCTTTGACGCCGTAGACTGGGTAGACCGATTTTAATTTGGTTTCATTCGTTTGAAAGGTGACTTGATCGTTTATCTTCTATAGGGTCCGCCATCTAACGTTTTTTTTTCAACTAGTGCTTATTTCGTGAATGGTAACACTTAGCTCATATCTGATTTGACAGATAATTAGTTTTATCCTTCCGCTGAACGAATATGGTTGTGTATACGCTTGAACAACGCTGGGAAATATTGCCTGCGATCGACTTACAGTATGTAAACAAGCAAAATTGTCGCATTTGGGGCACAGAAAACCCGCACGCATACATTGAAAAGCCGACGCACCCAAAACGAGTCACTGTTTGGTGCGGATTTTGGTCCAGAGGCATAATTGGGCCTTTTTTTCGAAAATGAGCAAGGAGTGGCCGTTACAGTCAATGGCGATCGTTATCGGCCCATGTTGAACGAATTTTTGTTCACAAAAATTGAAGAGGAGGATATTGGCAACATTTGGTTTCAACAGGACGGCGCTACGTGCCACACAGCCGAAGCTACACTCGATGTTTTGCGCCCTGTTTTTTAAAAAAAAAAGTTATCTGGCGGACCCTTTATAAAACACGAATAATTAACAACACTAGTACAAACTACATAAAATAATGAAAGCAACGCCATAGACCATGATGACAAATTAAGACTCAGCTTAAATCATTGTTGCCAATATAGCATTTTCACTGCTAGGTTTATCATATTCTTTCATAAAAAACATTCATGTTTTTGAAAAAACTACTAAGAAAAACCTAAATAAATTTAAAACCTAGAATTTTAGTTTTTCTTGTAAAAAACATTTGAGCAGATATTTTTGACCGATCTAGCATTCTCCCATCACAATTTTCTGCAACACTGGCTTTAAGTAATGAAACAAGTAAATGAATGAATCAAAACTTCCAAGCAACTTAACCCAATCTATTTCAGCTAAACGCAAAAGCAAACCAAACACCAACCAACTGAAGAGGATGCTTCACTGCCAGTGCACAAGAGTTAAATTTTTTTCTTTGTGCTTCTTTTATTTTGCTTTCCTTATAATGCCTCTTTAGCACATACTATAAGTTGTGGTAATATTAGCGTAAGTATGAGTCCCTTATTAGGGTAATGCGGGAAGTGATTGTCGATGAATTGTTTTCTTTAAAAACATTTCTTGTTCTCCCACACTATCTATCTGCTGTCTACTATTATACAATATGTACATAATAGACGTTTTCTTTGAATTTCACTACTGCCACTAATAAGAAGTATTGCAATTGGTATTGGAACTAGAACTTCTACCACTTTTTCAAATTTACATTTTGTTACATACATACATACATATGTATGTAGGTATATATGTGCATATATTTATACATACACTTTTGTACATGGCAACTATCAGAATACACATGCAAGTAGATGTTACATTGTTGGTCGGTACTGCTGCGTTCGCACTTGTATTGTATACGACACTAATACCGAGCTAGTTTTATCCAAGTTACTCTTGAAAACTGCTGACTCGAAGATTTAATCCAGAAAAGCAAAGGAAAAGCATTTAACAAAGGCTTTTATTTGTATTTTTTATTTGAAGAGGATTTTTAATATCATAGTACATGCCTCAATTCTCAATTTCAAGTCAGATGTTGAAAAGGGTGCATTCTTTAGTAAGGAGAGTTTAAGATTCCTTTAGGAGGTGGCTCTTTTCCGGCTCTTCTACAGAAATGCTGAGAAGAGAAAGTAAGTTTTCAGCTCACTTGGGTCCAAATAAAAGATCCCTTTGTGTTAGCTGAGAACAGGAAAAGTATAATGAAAGTATAAATAGTAAAGTGATAGACATATAGAGAGAGTTTTGTTAATTTTTAAAGCATCGTTGCCATTGCCTCTGGTGTTAACTATGCGTATTACTTTAAGTCATGTAGCCATTTTATTAGTTATTTTACTTTGCCGTCGATTAATTACTACAAATATCGAAGAAAAATTGCGCTGCAATATACATTAGCATAGACACTAACGCATATCAGAAAAATCTATGATGTTAATATGACTGAATTTGGCTATTTGGAATTTGGTTGAAATTGGGCACAGTCATTTGTCTTGCAGTTGACGCTCTAACTACTTCAGCCAACAGCAACACATAGGAAACCTAAAAACTTGGCCAAATTATAAAGTCCCATTAACTTAACATCTTTGATGATGAAAAAAATGAGACACTAATTGATCTTAATCAATATGATTATGCACTAGATCATATTATTGAAAATATTGATTGGCTCATGTGTCTCTCAGGCTAAGGGGTATCGACCTGTCTTCTATGAGATGGCTTAGATCAATACTTCACAGCAAGGACATATGTATCTGCTTCACTGAACGACGATGCGATCACGGTGAATTCCATGCCTCTTGGGTCCTTAGTCATCGAAGAATGTGTCCACGTTTTTTGTGAACGAAGGTACGACGCCATGACTCGGCAATTTTAGTAACCGATAAATTCTTCAGTACTCTCTCAGATATCGTGAATGCTGCTTTTTGCACTATTACCGCATGATATTGTAAACATGGTTTTTAGGCAAATCCCGATAATACCATCATGGTACCTTTCTTTCTTAGGAGGAAACCTGGGGGCTAATTCCTGCACTCGTGATCGAAATTGCATTCGAATACAAATTAATTTCGATAGCAAAAAATTTTCTGATGATGTCACTCGACACCAAGCGAATCGAGTTTTTATTTCAGTGTTGAATAATGGCACACCCAGAAAAAAGATTGGTTGGAAAATGGTTAGGCCAATATCATAAGGGCATAATTGTAATAAAGATATGATTCTGACAATTTCTAAATTGATTGGATCAACCGAGCGCATGCTTTTGTCATGACTAAATTACTGACATGATTAGCACAACCGAATAAAATATAATTAATTGGATTTTAGTACCAATTTTTAGTATTGATAACTAACGTTAAAATAAACACTTTCTAGCAGTTGTTGCAACTAACTAGAGGTTAATTTTACTATCATAGATTATAGCAGCAAATTAAAAATAAACTTTTGTGACTTTCAATAATATTATAATTTGGGAATTCTCAAATGGTTTTTGAAAGGCTGTGTATAAGGTAAGAGGTTTGTGACTGTTCAAAATGTGTGGTTGAAGAAATGTTTAACCACCAGCAAATAAATTTCAATTAAAATAAACTTATGATAATATGTATGTCAAATAATAAATTTCTTAAATTGTGTGTTTTTATTTGCGTTTATTGTTTGTTTTTATTTGAGCAAATAAAGTAAATTTTTCTTTTAAAGGTACCAATTATGATCTTGTTTTCGTTATATCAACCATATTTTCGGTAGCAAGAATAACTTTTATTTCAAATTCCATACCGTTAACCAATTTTCGGTTTAAGTACTTTTTGAGCGTCACACGCATTAATTTTAAACTGAATACGTATGACTATAAGCACCCAGTAACTATGTTTATACACTTTTATTAAATTACGCAGCACAAACGACAAATAAAATTTTTAGACTATGTGAGCTGTAATCACACGCGCGAATATATGTAATAATTTCTGTATCATTAATATTCTGTGTATAAAAATAGTCAGACTGAAAGTATGCGAGAGAGTCAATACGCATGTGCCATTTTATTTGTAGTTGTAGATGTTTTTGCATAAACAAAGTAGAGATGCTCTTGTATTTTGGAATCGGCTTTAGTCATAGTTGCTAAAGTGAAAATATGTGAGCATACAAATTGTTTGTGCCATAATTAGGATTATGCGCAGTTGCTAAAATTAAGACTATGTATTTACTTATCTATATTTTTTTTGAGTACTTATTGTGATTCTCTGGATCTGGATGGATCTATAGAATGATACCCAGAGTCATCATTACGCACGTTGAATAGCGTGGTGTCCGAAAACTATCAAGCTACAGGGACTACCAGGTTATACACAGTCCAAAGGCAGACATGCCTGCTCGCTACTGACGTTATGTAGCGAGAAAAAACTTCGTACAGACTAGGATTTGCCAGCAAATTAGCATTATTCGATTTTAAACACATTATTCTGCGAGAAGCTACTGAGCATGCCTAATGACAGAATTAACTGCGAATTGATTTTTGTTGGATTCCGGAGATCTATGGTGGAACTTTTGAACACAAAGTATTTCAGTTTTTCAGGTAGAAAATGAGGCGATCTCTACGTCCGTCCTCTTTAATCTGAACAGGAGACTAAAAGTTTTCGTTTAAAAATTTGAACATTAACAATCAATCATCTCAATGGAAGCTGCCGCACGAACCAAGGTAAAAATCGAAGACGAGCCAAAACACGTGCAAGCAAAGCAGCTGTCAACAATTAACTGAACATTCAAAATAGCCGAAATTGTCGGCATAAGTGAGAGACATGAGTACCAACATAACGCCACAAAAAAATCAAAATTCGAATATATGTACATAACCCGCGAAATTTCAAAATTCGCGATACTTTTTGAACACACCTCGTACATACATATTTATGTATGTAAATCCACAGGATTAACTTTTTGTGAAGACATAAATTCAAAATGGATACTGTATCCTTAAAACTAGCCAATAAAAAAAAGCTTCCAAGGAAGTCAATAAGATCCTGAACTTATGATCCGGAAGTAGTGCAAATTTGGATCATTTCTAACGATTTTTAAGCCATTTTTCATATGTTCTTTTAAATCAATATATTTTTTATAAATAAAAGACTAATACTACAAGCCCACAACAACAAAATACGTTTATAAATAACAACAATAAGTATTGTATACTTTAAAAAAAGCAAGACCAAAACCCTTGAATTTATGTAATTACATGTTGCATGAAAATTTTTTATTTGTCCATTGCATTTTTAATAAAAAAAAGCTTCTTGCAACAAATTTCATGAAAAAATTCATAATGTAAATTAAGTGGTTTAAATCTACGAGTACAAACATTGTTGCCATGTGTATGTAGTATATTTATTTAATAAATCATTCATATTCTAATATCTGGACCAAAATTTTGTTTACAATTTGTACGGATAATGAAGGAGCATCAAAACTATATATGTACAAATACATGCACATACATATACATCCATACATATGTACGAGTATATACACTCCTGTTATATGATTAGACCCACAAAAAATTTTTTATTTAGAAGGTCGTAGTTTTTGAAATTATATGTGTGCAAGAAAAATTCTCCTACCAGCGCACAGAGGATTAAGACTTACATACTTAAATTTAGAATTAATCCAAGAGATGAGTAACTCATATATTTTATTGGCAGTGAGCAGACAAAGTGAAATATTTTTAAAATTTTGCGTGGCGTGGTTAAAATTATAAATTTTTTATCAAGTCTTCTAAAACTAAAAATATTATTATGGAACCACAAATTTCAGGTATTTTCGATATATTCATTGAGTTTCAACAAATTTCAAATCGAGATCAAGCAAATTTTATTGTTTGCTCTTATAATATGAGATTTGTGGAGGTCCATAACAAAACGCAACAATTCCACTTTTCGAGTTTTCTGATTTTGTTTACTTAATACAATTCTACATCTTAAAATCTATGTATGTAAACATTTTCATAAAACATACCAAAGGTAACTAGTTTTATTGTGACTCAATACCTAAACTAGATATTCAGACCAAACTGAAACAGTTCTAATATATATTCTCCTATATAATTACAGTTATTCATTTATTAAATAAATTGCTCAAGTGGAATTGTTGCATTTTGTTATGGACCTCCTCATCTCATCTTATATGGTTAAAAAAATACAAAAAAAAACAACTTCTTTGTTTTAACTCTTTTGTCTTTATTTTCGGTATTAAAGTTCTTGTTGTTAAAATCTTTAGTTTATATTAGAGACTCACGCACACTTGCGGAAGAAAGTTCTGTTTTATTTACAACGAATACAAATGTTTGCATATGCTCGCTCTATAATAGCGTCAGTAGTTTAAAGTTCACTCACGAACATGAAATTATCACAGAAACAATTAATATTCATTAAAAATTAAGGTTTATGTAATAATATATTTAGGGTCTTATTCATAAAAAATATTTTAGGTTTATTACATGTTTATTTGACAAATTTCCCATAGAAATATGTCAAATAAGCGCTTAACTTATATAAACAAAATTTAAAATATGCTAACGCACAAATTTGTTATGAACGTAAGTTCTTGAGTTATACGTAAAATAAACAACAACAATATTATATAGTGTATTTAAGTAAATTTCTGAAATACATATGGATGTATTTTTATTACCTAATATATCTATTCGGTTTTTTTTTAATTTTTTCAAATGTAGAGACAGACGTTCTTCTAAGAAAGAAGAGACTTACACGCATATTAATTTTAACGCAAAAATTTCGCTTTCTACATTTTAAAAATTAAAGTTGTTTTGTGAGGAATAAATAAAAATTAAGAAATAACTATTATCAAATAACTATTATCCAAAAAATAAAAACCATTGCATTGTGCACTTCTCTATTATTGTGATTTTTTCAGTTTAAATTTGGAAAATAATCGTCATTTGCGATTCCTGGAAAGTAATGATAAAATATTGGCAAAAAAACATTCTCTCAGAACCGAAATAAAAAATATCCATATGTATCTATGTATACATGCATATTTGTTTATATGCAATAATTACTAATATTTCAATGCGAAATTGCAATATCTCATCCCAAATAAGTGTGAAAGAACTTTTTGTTCAGATAAATTTAATTACAATGACATATTATTACATATACCATAAGCAGGGTTCTGAAATCGATGGTGATGCTCTACTTGCTGCAGAATTTGTTTGTAATTTTGCTGTTTTAAGAATTTGTTTATAATTTTTTGATGCTTTAATTTTTTATAATTTCTCCACTCTTTTATTTGTTTCACTTAATTTAAGAATTTACGTCATTTTTAATTGTCTTGTAATTTTTATCATTTTAATTTTCAACCAGTTTTGGTTACATTCATTAAATTAGTCTATCTAAATACTTTTAATCTAAAAGTTTGCAGCTGATTTAAATGTACAGATTTAAATGTACAGAAATTCTTAAAGCACAACATCTGCAAAGTAAACGGTGCATGTAGAGAACACGATTAAAAATTTTGTAAAATATTCCAACTGACGTTAATATATCCAAACTAGTTCTCTCTTAATTGACGTCGTATATTTATAATTTAGAAGATAATTCTCGATTATACTCGTATTTAAATTTCAGAACATAAAAAGTACTTAATTGACTAAAATTAAACATTTTAACTTCATTTTTTATATTTTCGGTAAGTTTGAAATTTTTTCAGTAAATTTTTCGTGTACGAGTTTTTACATAATGTTGACTTTTTATAAATTTTCCTCTCTTTAAAAATTTGCAATAAAGTCACCCTAAACACATTTATGCATGCCTTTCTTTAACAATTTTAATTTGGAATGTAATTATCTGTCGTATTAATGTTTCTACTCACCGCTTATATTGGGAGCAATTATTTTAAACATATAATTGGTGCTGTTTATTCCAACCAGTGATGGGATTTGATATTGTATTTAATGCCGAATCTGTGGTGAAAACGTACCAAAATTAGATCAATACTGCCAAAAAATTTTTAAAAATTTTGATTCATATAAAAGTTATAAAAAAGATGTGAAAAATCGTATGTGTATTATATAAATGTGTTTACAAGTTAATTTGTACATTATTTTGTTTTTTTTCCATAACACGATAGAACGGATGAATTGACTTCACTTAATATTGGACAACGATGACAAGCGATGCGTGAACTTGTATAACTGAATTCGGAAAATCAAACTGTTTAAAGTTGAAGAAACCTTTAAAATTCTTAATTTTATAAAAAAAAATATTTAATGATGAATTTCATATCGCGGAATCATTCAGCTGAATAATTTTTCGGACTTTTTTGCGAACATACTTTTTAATCCCATTACCATTAATATGGAATGAAAGAAAATCTCTTAATTTTTTAAAAGTATCTCCTACTAGATTTTTCTCGACATTAAAAAAAATTTTAATTTTTTAAATTGTTATTTGGCTTTGAAAAATTTTTGATAAAAACTAAAAAATATATATAAAATATATTGAAAATAGTTGTGGCAGTAACTTGGCGAATTCATACCATTCAGAATCAAATGATTTAACAAATATAAGTAAATGCATACACGGAGAGAATAGATTGGTTAAAATTCTTCTGGAGCAACAAATACTTAGTTATGTATTTTAATCACAGAGAAAAAACTGCCTAATAGAATCAAGAAGATTTTCTCTATGAAACGTTTTTAAGCTAAGGGGTATCCCAGCAGATAGAAGTGAATATTTTTCCATAGAGATTTCTTATTATTTTTATGTGGTAAGTCTTATTAATTTTATCAATAAGAAAACTCTATGGAACAAGAAGAAATCTTGTTGTTCACACTTTTTTTACTCAATTTCCGTTATTTTTGGCACCAAAAAAACAGTCCATAGAGAAAAACTTCTTGATTCTATTAGGTTTTCTTATAAATTGTAAACTATAGGGATTTCTTATTGATTTCATTAGGTTGCCTTATTGATTTTTTCTAAAACGTTCTAAAAGGTATTCTTATTGTTTTCATTAGGTTCCTATATGATTATGTGTAAAGCATCTTATTAATTTTTTTTAATAAGGAAATCTTCTTGATTTTATTAGGTTTCTTGTTATTGCATGTCTATAAATAAACATAGAGACAATTTTTTCATGCTCTTTATCTTTTCTGTATAAGCATATTTGTACAATAATTTCAATGCGGATTCAAGCTGCCTGTTAGCATATTTGTTACGGTGCTTGTCTATCAGTCAGAAGGTTGCTGTTTCAATACTTGTGTCCTCTCAAGTAATAATATGTATGTATTAATTAACTTAATTAAGAATATAATATAATATATACGTATGTATGTATGTATGTATATATAAATAAATAACATCTACACATACTACATACATACATACATATATGGTATAGAATTTAAATGAAAATAAAGACAATTTTTTTTATTAGGTCGCCTAATAAAAACAAAAAGAAAACCTTTTTCAAAAAATCAATAAGTTAACCTAATAAAAACTACAAGATTTCTTCTTAATTTTTTCAAAAAGGTTTTCCTTATTAAATTAATAAGATTTCCTTATTTAAAAAAAACCATAGAGATATCTTATTAATTTTGTTCTATTTTATGAGGTATTTATTAGGCACTATTTTCTCTGTGATGTTTCATATTTGCTATAAATTTTCAATTTATTCAACGACAGCCCAATTATGAATTCCCCGAGAGTTTTTCCCTTTTCCCATTCCTCCTATTATGAATTAAAAGTTCCCCGGTAAAAAAAACTCTCCGGCAAAAAGTAGGTATTTTTCTATGAGAGAGAATTTTTTGAGAGTTTTGAAGGTCACTAATGCAAAAATTCAAAAAATCAAATTAATAAATGTTCTAAAACAGTGGTAAATATAAGCATTTATTTAGAACAAAACGTTCAAATACGCACCATAATGTTGTATTTCCCTCTTGGTTTAGGCGTTTTTATTCAAGCCCTGCGTACATCAACTTTAAAAACAAGAACTACTTCTGCCTTCAGAAAAAATACTAAAACACTAAAAATTACATGCATCCTTAAGTTCACATAGCATGTAAATGGAAGATTTGTTTCCCTCTAATATCAAGACCGATAAGAAAAACTATAAAACTTGCAATTTCCCTGTACATACAGTCATTGGAAATTTAATCCATTTGCATCTGCACCTGGGCAGTTTTAGCTCCACTTTCTCAGCATAAAGTTATTCCATATGCTTGTATATGGTTACGCTGTTTATTTTATTTTTTATTTAAGCAAAAAATATATTTATATTAACACACAATCTTATTGGCAATGAAAACATAAAATTTTTATTCAATACCTATTGCCGAACTCTTGCGTTAGTGCAGAAATATATGTACAGGGTGGGCCAAAAGTTACCATGGGGCTTAAAAGTTTAATAACTTTTTCGTTTATTATTTTTTTTTTACTTTTTTTCTCAGATTATATAATATACAAAATGGAAATTTGTTTACACTAAGTATGAAAAATAATGACTCTTAAATGACCACCGTTTTCAGCTTCGCACTGATGGGCGATTATGATTATGAGTGATGAAGCTCATTTTCATTTGAATGGCTTTGTTAATAAGCAGAACTGTAGGTTCTGGGGTTCTGAAAATCCAAGAGCCATTCATAAACGCCAATTGCGCCCCATTAGGTGTACAATATGGTGTGGGATTACATCTGAAAATATCATTGGGCCTTACTTCTTCGAGAATGAAGATGGAAGTGCTGTAACCGTAAATGGAGAGCGGTATCGGTTTATGATATAAAAATTTTTACGTCCTGCTCTTGAAAACAGACCTGGTATGTGGTTTCAGTAGGCCGGACCCACTCCCCCACACTGCTCGAGACACAATTGCACTTTTAAGTCAAATTTTTGGAGAGCGAATAATTTCCAGAAATTCTCAAATAATTTGGCCCAGCGCGATCGCCAGTTATGACAGCACCCGACTATTTTCTTTGGGGTTATTTGAAGTAGCGAGTGTATGTGAACAAGCCAGAGACAATCCTTGAACTCAAGGCAAACATTGTTGCAGAAATTCGAACGCTACAGCCACAAATTTTGAAAGATGTTATGGAAAATGTTCTAAAACGAGCCCATCAGTGCGAAGCTGAAAACGGTGGTGATTTAAAAGACATTATTTTTCATACTTAGTGTAAAAAAATTTCCATTTTGTATATTATATAATCTGAGAAAAAATTAATAAACTAAAAAGTTATTAAACTTTTAAGCCCCATGGTAACTTTTGGCCCACCCTGTATGTAAACATTAAACAGCTGATCCAGAGCTATGTATGTCGAATAGGAGGATTATTCCCCGGGAACAAATGATAGGGAAGAGAAAAAACTCCCTGGGAATATTCATAATTGGGCTGAATTACAATAGAAAGAGGATTCTCACAAAACTGTTACTAGTACATAATTATAATTTCGTGCATTTCTAATAATCATTTTGAAAATTTGTTAGACACAACTGAATTAACTATAAGTTAGAAAATAACGTTACTGAATATTAGCTTTTGAAATAAAAAAACCCTTTCTTGTGAAAAAATTCGGTTATTGTAACTAACTGATCATTCCTAACCGAATAAAAAATAGCTCTAATAATAATATATCACTGAATTATTCCTCATTTGTGAAAATATTTAAATGCATTTAACATGAAATATTAATGGAGATAGAAATGTTATATAAAAATAGCTTTTGCATAATAATTATAAAAAATTTTGATTTAACAAAAAAGTGCATTATTATATATATATGTATATCGCAAAATATTCGAAATCTTATTGCTATTATTCTAAAGTAAAACTATTTGTATCATGTTTATAGAAAAATGTATCTAGAGATGAACAAAAAATTAAATGTGCAATAAAGCCAACCACCGGCAACGGATGTTACAATTGCACCACGCGGATCAAAATTTTCACATTTCATCCTTAGAATAGAGCAAAAAAAAATTAGTTGTTTGCGATAAATATACTATATTTTTTCTATTAGCAGTACCTCTCAATGATTCCTTTAGAAATAGTTACCAATTATGATCGAATTACTCGTATGGTTGTACCAAATAATTATTTCTGCACTCACTGTTAAAATTTTCTGTTGCAATAACTGAATCATTCTCAAAATTCCCATGGGATATCGCCAGTGAAAAATGGTGCTTACAAAAGGTTTATTCATTAATTACAACAGAATTGGCTACTAATGTACAGGGTCTAAGATTAAGCGCTTGTTATCTTTTAATTTAAATAAGAGTGTAGGTAAGAGAAAATATAACATCATTAAAATATCCGCTTTTGGGTTTTTACTGTGTAATTCGAAACGAAAGAAAATGTTTTTCAATTTGTATGTTAATAACATATAAATAGATTCTTCTTGAGTGGATCGCATCCGGAATAACCAGTTCACACCACCTTCATGTGAGATGATCAGGCTCTCAAATCTCTCGTGCAGAATTTCCAATATGGCATGTCCTGTGTAGCACGCAGTTCCGTCCTGTTGAAAACATATTTCGTTGATGCCCATATTATCCAGTTACCCGCAGTGAATACCCACTTTGATAAAACAATTTTATATTACAAAAAATTGGAACTAACACCCAGTTCAATCGTGATTTAATCACCATAAATTTGAGAGGTTTTCCTATTGTTATAAGTGGTTTGACATACATAGTTCAAAGTTAATCATTTCGTTAATCAATTAGAATCGCTTGAACACATCTCACACAGATTTTGGTGTAACAGCGATAACAGAAAATGAAGTAAAAGTGCTATATTCGGCTGCACGGAATCTTATATTCCCCCCACAGATCATAATATGAACATACATATGTGTGTATATACTACACATACATATATAGGTATGTATTGGGTGTTTTTATTGATGTATAGAACTTTAAGTTGGCATCACTTTTTTAACTGGCGGCCATTTTGTCAGCTGTCAAGTGATTAATATTTAGTTTGGTTTGCCATTTCATCATGAACAGGTTGACAAAAGAACACCGCTTGCAAATCATGCAAATTTATTTCGAAAATAATGGTTCAGTTCGCGAAGTTTACCGCAAGCTCCGTCCATTTTATGGTCGACATAATCGTCCATCAGAGCAATTAATTCGGTTAACCATGGATCGTTTTCGCACTACGTTTACTCTATGTGATAATACGCATCCGCAGAGACGTCGAACAGTGCGCACCGAAGAAACAATTGCCGCTGTAGAGCAAAGTGTTGAAGAGGACCCGAATGAATCGATTCGCCACGGTGCACAGCAATTGGAGCTTTGTCCATCAACTTTATGGAAGATTTTGCGCAAAGATCTTGGCTTGCGACCTTACAAGATCCAGCTTGTGCAAGAATTAAAGCCGCGAGACCATGCAATGCGTCGTGATTTTGGTGTATGGGCCGAAAATGAGATTGATCTCGATGCTGATTTTCATCGCAAAATTTTGTTCAGTGATGAGGCTCATTTTTGGTTGAATGGCTAGGTCAACAAGCAAAATTGCCGCATTTGGAGTGAAGAGAATCCACATGAGACCCTTGAGACGCCATTACATCCACAAAAACTGACTGTTTGGTGTGCTCTATGGGCTGGTGGAGTCATTGGGCCATACTTCTTCCGAAATAATGCTGGAGAGTCAGTTACCGTTAATGGAGACCGGTATAGAGCCATGATAACCGACTATTTTGTTCCCGAATTGGATGGCATGAATGTGGATGAGTTGTGGTTCCAACAAGACGGCGCTACATGCCACACAGCGCACGTCACAATCGATTTATTGAAGGAAACATTCGATGAGCGCATAATTTCGCGGAATGGACCTGTCAATTGGCCACCAAGATCGTGTGATTTGACACCATTGGATTATTTTCTTTGGGGATATGTGAAGTCGCTCGTCTACCCCAACAAACCAGAAACGTTAGGGGACTTGGAAGCCAACATTCGTGGCGTTATTGCCAACATACGGCCCCATATGCTCGAAAAAGTGGTTGAAAATTGGACCTGTAGAATTGGCTTTATTCGAGCCAGCCGCGGCGGCCACATGCCCGAAATCATATTTAAACGTTAATGGCATAAAATTATCCTTCCAATAAAGCCAAATTGATGGACATTAAAACGATTTTCTTGTGTTTTATTTCAATTCGAAGTTCTATACCTCTAAAAAAAACACCCTGTACATGCACATACATATGCATACACTAACGGCAATCCATAATAATTATACGCATTCATTACGAATTAGTTTGCGTTGTAATTTTATAACATTACGCAACAATCTTAAACTTTGAAATCAACATTAATAGCCTTGTCCAAGAACCAATTTACATATAATTATATTTCCAGAACGATCAAAAAATTCTATTTCTGTCAATTAGAATCAGTCGTAAGACTTACTCACATAGCAGCAACAAAAGTTCACGATTGTAAAAATAAGCTAGATTTTTATTTCAAAATTGGCCCAATATAGAAATATTTATTAGTTTTAAAAGCAATAACTCTTGAATAAATATCTTTCTAAAATAAAAAATACGTTTAATTAATAAAGAGAGTAACTAATTATTCGAATTTTATATAATAAAAAATTTAAATTTTTTCACCCCTGGTTTATAATAACACAAAATCAATGTTGCGAACCGCTTTTTTGATTTCGCTGATTTTCAATACCAACCGGGCTTAGACAAATCGTGGCACATCAGTTCACTACCGAAGTCTCCAGCTTTCACGTACCGGCAAAGTGACAGACAGACATCACATAAGAACCCAGAATATATTGACATTTCGCACTTGATCAACAAGACGATATTAACTCAAAATGTTTAAAGTTTCACACAACAACATCAATATCTATCTACTGTAACAATTTCAACGTATTTCGATCACTCTTTCCTCCCTAACAACACATTTGAGACCATTTTCTGTGATAGTGTAGTGACCCAGTGGGAATTTGAGTTAACTCAAAACTATTGAATTATCAGCCAAAAATTAGTCAGTCCTGGTTAAAATTCGCACTTATTCTGCATGTTAAAAGTGATCAGTTTTAGCTTTGAGTGGCCGCAGGACGAGTGCATCAGTTTTGATCTATCCATAAGTTAGCTCAATATGAGTTAGCTTGTGCCAAAAAAAAAGTTTTTTTTGTCGTTAATTATTATTTTACTTACTATTGATTTACCTCTTTAGTCAGCTTAAAGTTTAAACAATTTTAAATTATTTTTTAAGAAACGATAACGGGTATCGAACCGTGATCACTTTGTTTGTCAGCCATCATACTTAACACTTTGCCATCGCGCCATATAAAATATAACCCGCACAGAATTTTATGCTGTCATCTTCTCGCTAAACTTTGAATCATCTCTCGATCAGATTTGAGTTAGCTAAAACTTAGCTCAAAATTTATCGAGAAGAAGTTAGTTATAGAAAAACAACTCACTAATCTCTGCATCAGTTTTGAGAGAGCTTAAAGTTAGTTCAATACTTATCGGGAAGAAGACAGTTGCGCAAAAAACAACTGACTCACATCTCATCATCATTTATCATTTATGAGTTAGTTCAGAAGCCAGTTGTAAATGAGTTAGCAAAAAGTCACCTTTTATTTTGAGTTAATACAAAAGTGGAAATAAAACAAATGTATTATTTTGATTTTAGCCTTTATTCAAGTTAAAAATAATCAAATTGTTAACGTAACCACAAACACTTTTTCATCTCTACTGATTGATTGATTAGGTGCGATTTGTTAAAATAATAATTAATATAATAAGAGTTTAATATACTGAAAGCAACACCAACTGTTGGAAGCAACCACAATGCAACATAATATCCACTACAAAACTACCCAGTGAAAAAAACTTAAAGTAATTATTCAGGAAGTACTTTTTCTCTACTTCCAAAATACTAATATGTGTGTATTTTTGACTTTCCAGGAATGATTAATTAAGAAGCTATTTCATTAAGCAAAATTGCAGATTATTTTTAATTTTCGCAAACACTTACGATATGTCTTGATTTTTTAGAAAAATTAAATCAATGTCATGAAGTATTAGATTTTAATTTATAAAAGAAATTTAGTAAAAGAAAAAAGTAATATACGAAAAATCAGGTTTACTTAACATCATGAACATGACTTTGGAATCACTGCATATGTATCGAAAAATAGAACTTCTCGCAATGACAGCCCTATGTAAAAATCATTCGAAATTATCCAAATTTGTACTACTTCCGGATCACAAGTTCAGGATCTTATTGACTTCCTTGGAAGCCAACATCATATACATATGTGCTGCCCCAGCTGTAGGACAACTAGTTAATAACAGCAATTTGTAAGAGGTTCTTGGGACAATATTTCTTTAAATCCCAATCGGGCTTCGAATAGTTCGAATATTTCAAATTATGAAAACCCCGGTTTCGGTTTTTAGGATTCAGGAAAAACCGCTTTGAAAATTATTATACAAAAGTTTTTGGTTTTGAATTGCTTTATTCAAAAAAGAGTAAGCAGTTCATGTACTATAAAATAATATAAAAATCAAAGGTAAAACATAAAAAATAACTTCATATACACATGTACCTATGTAAAGTACATATCGCACACTAAGTCATGAACAGTCAGAACTCAAAAATATCAAAATGTTTTTTAACCCACTGAAAAAACGTCTAATGACCGTAAAAATTTATTTTGCTTGTTTTTATGTTACATACTTGCGTCATTTGTACAGTGTTAACAGTTTTTTTGCCACTTCTGAACATATGGGATATTTTTAGTTGCGACTGTTTATGATTATGCGATATGTATTTAATTTAAAGTCTAACGGCCCTTTTCACAATCTACAATTAAAAGCTAATAGGGACTTTAACGGGAAGTTTTGTATGAAGAACTTCCAGTTAAAGTTTACATTAACTCTCAATCATACGTAAGAAATAAAATAAATGAAATAAAATATTTTAGCTTTCATTTTATTTAATTTTGAGCAAATTTTTGTATTTTTTAATGATATAACAACACAGTATTACAAAACAACAAAATAATTGGGGTATTCAACCGGTAGTCATAAGGGTCATACTGTCACCTAATCTAGCTTCTAATCGGCATCTGATATACACAAATACAGCAATACAAATAAAACATTTTTGGTCTTCATAAAATATGAAGCAAAATGCCAACAAAACTAAAAAACACTTTTTTGTACTTAATTCGCCTCCGCTACAACCTCATAAAATCGCTTTAATTTCATGTTGCAGTAAGTGTTGCCGTACCCAAAAAATGCCTATAACTTTTACACTAAAAAAATACTTAAGAAAATCAACAGAAAACGTTCGTCTAAGTTTTAATATAGTGAACAAACAATTGATGAACTCACAACATTTTGTATCATTTATGTTGTATTAAATACACTTAGTTTTGTAACGATATGTTACTGGAGGGGAGGGAGTGTTAAAAATCAGGAAAAATGCGTTGCATAACATGTGAACAGCCCCTAGCTTCTTACCGCTTGTGGTCCACCAGCTTTCTACCTGACTACGTGCATACTCTGTCGTATAAGTAATCCCCACAACATTTCAAGTTTCTCACTACTACAGTTCTCCACATAAGGAACAAGTGATAAAAGTATGTAGTATAAGTCATGTAAAAGGCGACATGCGCATGTGGCTATGACGTAACGTATATGATATTCACACGCTTACACGTGTGGATTTTGGGACAAATAGTATTTTTGTCAAACTTAACGCCATGTAGCCAGTACCACTTACTTAAAACAAATGCAACCGCTTTACTGAACATTTTCGTGACGTCATATCCACATGTGCATGAGGCTTTTTAAATATCGTCTACTATAGGCTTAGATCAATAAGGCATAAGTAAGCAGTGATGCTAACTTTTGTGACTCGAAACGCGTAATAAGGGCTAAATTGAAAAAATAGGACAACATAAGTAAAATTTTTGGAAAAAGTGCGAAAAGGAGCTAGTTTTAAAATGTGTCTCTTGAAAATGTAAGCAACAAATACATTTTTTAAGTAATTTATTAGAAAATAAATAACTACCATGAGATCAATACATAGCTTGATATATAATATTAGATTTGAATTTCATTTGCATTTCATATTACATTTTAATAAGGTACATATGTACGTAGATTAAATAGTTTATATAATATACATACATACATACATATGTATGTATAGGGTGTTTTTTATTGAGGTATATAACTTTAAGTTGGCATCACTTTTTTAACTGGCGGCCATTTTGTCAGCTGTCAAGTGATTAATATTTAGTTTGGTTTGCCAATTCATCATGAACAGGTTGACAAAAGAACAACGCTTGCAAATCGTGCAAATTTATTTCGAAAATAATGGTTCAGTTCGCGAAGTTTACCGCAAGCTCCGTCCATTTTATGGTCGACATAATCGTCCATCAGAGCAATTAATTCGGTTAACCGGTCAATTGGCCACCAAGATCGTGTGATTTGACACCATTGGATTATTTTCTTTGGGGATATGTGAAGTCGCTCGTCTACGCCAACAAACCAGAAACGTTAGGGGACTTGGAAGCCAACATACGGCCCCATATGCTCGAAAAAGTGGTTCAAAATTGGACCTGTAGAATTGGCTTTATTCGAGCCAGCCGCGGCGGCCACATGCCCGAAATCATATTTAAACGTTAATGGCATAAAATTATCCTTCCAATAAAGCCAAATTGATGGACATTAAAACGATTTTCTTGTGTTTTATTTCAATTCGAAGTTCTATACCTCTAAAAAAACACCCTATATTTATATACATTTAAAATTGGTCGTTATTAAATAAAAGTTCGATTTCTTCCTCTTTCAAAAACATGCATTATCTGTTTGCTATACTGAATATCTTTCATATCCCAAAAAAAATTTGGAAGAAATATAACCTTATTCTAATTCTTCTTCTTTTTTAAATTGGTAAGGAAAACTAACAAAATAACATGAGTAAAACAATGCTGCCACGTTATTTCATAAGTCGATATTGCTAGATTAAAGGAAGAAAAAGTTCGCAAAGATTAAAATGTAGCCTTATCGAGGAAAAATTAAAAAGGGGACTAAAAGGCCTGAAAGATAATTGCAAAAAGTGCTAGATTTGCGCGTTTTTTAGTTTGGGGCCAAATAATTTTTTTCGCGTTTTGAGTGACTGAAAACGGGCTGAATCTAGCCCGAAAAGGGTTAAGTTGGCATCACTGGCAGTAAAAATACAAACACATATTTGCAGATTATAAAGTGAAATTTGCACTTTCCACTGCCAAATTGCAGATTTTCTAAAATCCTTGTGTAACATCAATATTTCGTGTTTTTTTTTAAATTTTAAAAAGAAACTAATAAATCTTTGCATAGATATTAATATATACTTACGTATATATGTAAATATCGCACACTAAATCATAAACAGTCTCAACTCAAAATTATGAAAATGGTTTTGTTTTGGACCGCAAAAATTTATTTTGCAGCAAAGTGTCCTTGAACTGTTTTTTGCCACTCCTAAACATCTAGGATTTTTTGAGTTGTGACTGTATGATTTAGTTTGCGATATGTATGAATATCTCTTTGCACGGATTTGTATGTATTTGCACCATTTTTTTAAGATTTATGTAGAAAACTTGTGTATATGTAGATATATGTATTTGTCCCTATCCTTTTGTTAATGTTTAATTTTATTAAACAATTTGTAATATCAGCATATGTTTTTGTACAGCAAGATAATATATGTGAATTCGAAAACAAAATGGAAAACAATTCAAAATGAAGCTGTTTTTATTGTTGCAGATTTTTTTAAATATTTGTCAGATTTTTTAGTCAGTTTTTGCAGATTTTCGGTAAAACCACCAAAACGGTGGTTTTAGCCCGCAATCAGTCTTGCAACGTTCAATGTAAATTTGTGTATAGTTTCATTAATGAAAATGTTATAGAAATTTTGAGTTCTACAGGGACAAGAAAAATGTGAGCGAAAATGTCGCTCTTGTCGTCATGTTTGAACTTCTATAGTGGCCATTTGTTCGAAAATTTCCGCAATGATTTGTTTGAGCTGTCGCCAACAGGGAATCCACGCTTTCACATTGTCGTGCACCTGTCTTGCAAGATGTCTGAAAGACATTGCCAACTGGGAAATAATTTAAGGACCCAATACATGATTTTATGAAACGAAATGGAACACGATATACATATACATACATACATACATACTCTTGACTATAGAACAGTATCAAAAAAGTAGGAACTTATCATATTTCAGTTACATCTTTGTTGCACACGACCCTATGCTGATTATAGGAACGACGGGAACATATACATAAATATATATGTATGTATATATTTATGTACATATGCATATTATTGTACACAAAAAATACCTTTTTCTTCTGACAATACGACGGTGATGGATTTACAGAAACAAAATGTTAATTGCTTGGTATATGTATGTATGCAATTGTGCATACCACAAAAAGCATTGCCTAATGGCACATGCATGTAAATATGTATGTATGCATATACTTATATATATGTAGATATGTACATGTGAAAATAGCACATACATATGTATGAATGTATGCATAGAAAGATTTTTAATCATTGCTCCTCATCTACACGAATTAATAATTTAGATACGGATACTAAACACTTCACACTTCGTCGATGGAAACTGGTTATGATACAGAATTTCAAAAATCATAATATGCATAACACTACGTGACAACCTACCTGGACTTGTTTGCCAACTAAGGCCACCGATGAACATTTTCCTAAAATGAGAAAAACAAAATAATTAGCAGTTACATGTACATACATATAAGTATGTATGTGTATTTGGTGTTATCAACTGTGTTTCCAGATGAGGGAAATTGTCTCCGAATTTGGGATTTCAACTTTTACTTGTGAACAGATTTTCGTGGGGAGGGATTTTTGGATTTCTTTATATACAGCCGTGTCACATATTCCGTTCGGAATGGTTTTGATTCCGTATTTACATTCCGTTCGAATTTCATATTAGTACTTCAGATTCCGATCGTTTTCATCAATGCGAAAGAAATTGGTAAATCGAGTGTGGCAATATAATTTTATAGTAAAGCATAACACTTTAAATTTATTTTGTAGCATATTTTAATTGTGCTTTGTATTTTTCTGTTTTGTGTGCTGCCAATATCAAGATTCCGATAAAGTGTATCCAAAAAATGGTATGAGAATCCCAAAGAAAACAATTTCGTGCATTTCGTTGTTTCGTTTACATAATAAATGAATATAAATCAATTAATGGTAATTTACCTTTTAATAAATAAAAGAAAAATAGTATTCTTTTTAAGAAAAAAATGGTTTGAAAATTTTTTTGAACTTTAACATGCAGAAAATGTTAATTCCGTCCATGATATTAAAAGTGATTCCATTCCGAAATTTTTTTGATTTTCGTTTTCTAAAGCACCAAAATACGGATTAAATTCCATTTCCGAGCGGAATTAAACTCCGTGACATGGCTGATAAATATGTTTTACCTTTTTATTTACGTTTTAGTTTTGCATTATATATTTTTCTACCTAAACTATTTTGTGCATTTTAAGAGTATTTCAGAAAATTAGATTTGAAAGTAATATAAATAATCTTCCTCCATTAAATTTTTTGATCGGCAGAATCATTTTGATCCAAATATAGACCGAACTCTGACACCTCTCCAAATACAATAGTGTAATATTTAACATTGTCACATTATTCGAAATATATCTGTGCTTAAAAGCGATAACAACACAAGTCGACTTAAGACAAGATCCAGTTATATATACTAAAAAATTCTACAAAGGAACGTGAAATCCTCATGTCTCTAACGAAGTATTGACCTTAGTCTTAAAAAAAGTAAAATAAAATTTTTAATAAGCGCCAAATTATACTTAAAACTACGTTCTCATAAGATCTTGGGTGTATTCGCGCTATGAGAAAATAAGTGCATGCAAAATAAATAAATAAATAAATTTAAAGTAGCATCCTAAGAATTTTCTAATAAACGTAAAACTTTAAAAATTATCCTAGCGATGGAATTCAAAGCATATAATATAATATTTTCAAATACTTAGCAGTTGTGCCGGAAACAAACTCTAGGCCATATAAGATTGAGAGGTATCATTCATTAGTGAATGAGCTATTCATCTCTCGACCCTTGCATATATGTATAGCGGAAACCGGCGTGTTGATAAACTAAATTTGACGCGGGATGACGGAAAACATTCTCAAATTAATATTGAACTCTAATACGTGACGAATTATAGAAATATCATAAGCATTAGGCAGATTCTGAATGTAAAGTAAGAATAACGGTGGTCACAAAACTGAACCCTGTGAAACACCAGGGGTCTAATCGTAGCTTTCGATAACGAGTTGATTCGATCACGTTTTTCAGGTTGAGATTATGGCATTCTCTATCGAAAAATTTAATAATATGGTTCGATATGGAACCTACACCACTACACCTTCATCATCAGCGTTCTTTGTGTTTGGACCACTATGTGTGGTGTCAGTTGATATAGATCTCTGCTTTATATATGCAACTTTTATTGCAAATGGAATATGTGAATTGTTGTGATTCATCGTATTACAATTTGCTGAAAGCTTTTTGGTAATGAAAGCTCATTTTTACCATATCTAAATTTACAACAGTATTGCCATTGTCGTTTGTTCTTTACTAATTGTGCACATGTTAGTTAATTTGCTTATTTTTGTTCTACTTAAGACAAACATTTTTGAATTGTTACTATTAAGTATACAAGACCCTAACACGGATACCAACATATCCAACACTTACAAAACAACCACGACAAAAATTTTTCCAACACGAAATAACACAATACTCACGTAATCAAACTAAATAATAAAAAAACTATTTTTTTATTCAATTAAATACATAATTTCGTTTAATTTCAGAACTTTAAGCTAATTTCCTGGTGTTGCATATTTGAACATAAACAATATTAAATTTTTTATATATTGGAAATTTATGCATACATATTTTATACCTAAAATCGTTTAGTGTTTTTTCGTGCGAATTTTGCTCAACACGACACGACTCGATTACACACGAAATCAAATTTTCTGTCACGAACAGTTCGTGTTGGGTCGTACATGTTCATGTCACGAAAATAAACATGACACGCGTCCATCTCTAGTACGTATGATAGAGAAAATGAAAAAAAATATTGTTGCAATTGTCAATTTTACTGTCTCTTTGCATGTGAGAAAATTTTGCAATAGAGTGGTAATCAATTGTGTGTATCTGAATGAATGTATATCGTCGCTATTTTGACTAACCGACCTAACTGAAAAGTCCCCTACTAGAGTTAATAAACCATAACACACCTTATCTAAAATGTTTATGGCTGTACACATTATTGTTCAGCCTATAAAAGTACAAACATTTCAGACATATCCATAAGATGTAAAAAACAATCATAAACGCTGCTCTGCTGTAAAATTTTAAAAACGTTAATTAGGTCAGTTAGTTTAAACAGCGACTATATGTAAATATTTGTATCATTATGTACGTGACCCTGAAGGAAACGTGAGGTTGAGAGTCCCCAAGTCACCACTTTTGTCGATTATTTTGGTGAAATTGTCAATGGAGTGTCCATTAATATTGTTTTTAATGCGTAGAAAACATTTTTTTCAGATACACACATCTATGCTTCTTCTTGTTTTATTGGTATTGTTGAAAATAAAAGTGACGTGAAGCAAAATTTAAGTGTTTATAAAAATAAGTTTAAGGAATCAAATAAAAAGGTTTATTTATATAAGTGTATTGAACAATAATTATTGTATTATTGTAATTATAATTAAAAACCATACACAAAAAGAACTTACAAAAAATAAAATAAAATAACAACCCATATTGTATAAAAATAGAAAATGTGAAAATTAAGCAATTTGAAGTGAAAGGTGCGAATTATGGAAATTTTTTTGAGGCTGTGGAAGATTTTGTGTCATCAGTTAGAGATTTGTCAAACTTTCAGATCCATACGTAAGTGTTTGACTTTACTAATTCAGCGAAACATAAAATTTATGATTTACATATATTTATTTAATAGAAATGACAAACAAAATCTCTACTTGCTGGTAATATGCTGAACGAATGAATGAATTAGTTCTTGTTATTGTATGTTTTTATGCATAAGTTCCATTTTTTTTAAATTTGTTTAATAAAATATCAAATTGTGAACAGAATATGCAATTTCATTATCAAAAGTGTATACTAGAATTACTAAAATGTACTAGTAACTATCTGTTTCCAATGTCTTCATATGGTCCCTAAAGAACTATATAATCAATAGCACCAATATCAGTAGTTGCTTTTCCATGACACGCACATGTTAAATGTCTATAGCAAAAAGCATTGTGTGAGTTATAATTAGTCAGTAGTACTGGCGACAAAGTCAATAGTGAATCAGTACTGATTCACTAGTGACATTACCTACAGGGTGTACTATGTATGTGTGTATGTATGTATGTATGCCTGCTTGTGAACATGGCAAAGTCACAGTTGATCACTTAATTGAAAACACAGCAGTGAATTTAGCTACATACACATGTGCACATAAAAATGCATACATACATATGTACGTATATTGGGGGTAACCTTACTTTTTAAGAAAAGGAAAGGTGACTTGCATCCGCCCACAAATTGCTAAAATTTCAAAAATTCATGTAAACTTAGCACTAATGATCATTTTAAGGTAGACCTACATACATATCTATATATACGAGGTCTGATCAAAAAATAACCGTTATTTTCAAATTTCGTGAGTTACGTATGTTCGATTTTAGCATTTTTTTTTCTGTTATGTTGGTACACATGTCTGTTATATATGTTGGCAATATCAGCCATTTTGGATTGTCAGTTTGTTTTTGACAGATAAAAAGATTAGTCGTGTTTTGGTGTGCTCTTCGATTTTTTACTAAATTTTGAGCAAAAACAACGTCGCATGGACATCGCTCAGGAGCTGTTGAACATCGTCAACGATCCAGATTTCCTGAATACGGTGGTTGAGGCATGATAACGGTTTTGTTTTTGGCCAAAAACTCACGCACAAGCATCGATGAGTGAGCTGGTGCGTTATCATGGTGAAAAATCCATGATTGTTTTTTTCCACAATTCTGTGCGTTTCTGACGAATTGCTTCGCGCAAACGGCGTATAACTTCAAGGTAGTATTCCTTATTGACCGTACGACCTTGCAAGAATTCATGATGCACCACGCCATTGATGTCGAAGAAAACAGTGAGCAAAACCTTCACATTTGACCGAACTTGACGTGCTTTTTTCGGTCTTGGCTCTTCTGGACGCTTCCATTGGGATGATTGGGCTTTGGTTTCAATGTCATAGCCATACACCCATGATTCGTCACCAGTTATTACATTTTTGAGGAAATCTGGATCGTCGTTGACGATGTTCAACAGCTCCTGAGCGATGTCCATGCGACGTTGTTTTTGCTCAAAATTTAGTAAAAAATCGAAGAGCACACCAAAACACGACTAAGCTTTTTATCTTTTCTTTTTCTACAATTAGCCGCAGCATTGGAGAACAATAAACGCATTTAAAAG
The DNA here is from genome assembly GCA_936439885.1 of Nowickia ferox. Taxonomy (NCBI): domain Eukaryota; kingdom Metazoa; phylum Arthropoda; class Insecta; order Diptera; family Tachinidae; genus Nowickia; species Nowickia ferox. The sequence goes on along the minus strand of OW387024.1, from coordinate 123,962,476 downwards.
GAGAAAAGAAAATTTAACTAATTGTAGAAGATTCTAAAAAATTAAAATTTATGCAAAATCAAATAAACTTGCTTGTTTTGTAAAGATTTTTGTTTGAGGCTATTAAACTTATTATGTTTCTATATGTGATTCTCAATAACATATTAAGAGTCTTACCATAAATATATGAACTTTCTTCGCTTATTTCAAAAATTTTGGGTTAACAAAAAAAAAAGCGAAAATTCCTTAGATATTAAGACGATAATTTGAACAAATATTCAGAATCTGATGACAAATATTCATTTGATCACGTATTTAATATTTAATAGTTAATGATTCCTTCATTTGCATACAAATTTACACATATAATAATTTTAAATATTTTTTTCAATTTTCATATTAATTGTGGAACAATGTTCAAATTACATACTTTTACATAAATACATGTGTGCATGTATTCACAAATATTCACGTACATATGTATGTACGTGTGATATTTATTTTAACCATTTCTTAAAAATAACAAACAAACAAAAAACTAAAACCCTGTTTTTCGAAAATGAATAAATACATACGAATCACGTTCCTATAACGTTCACCATTCTGACCATCATCGTTTTTGAAGACATATGGGCCAATGACCCTATCAGCCCATAAAGCACACCAAACAGTAATTTTCTGTGGATGAAATGATGTTTCGAGAAAAGCTTGTGGACTCTCCTCACTCCAAATGCGACAATTCTGCTTATTTACGTACCCATTCAACCAGAATTATGTATGTACGCCATAAAATCGAAGAAGTGCATCTTGCACTTTTTTTGAAGAAGAGAACAATTATTTTGATTAAAAATTTCAACAATTTAAATTTCAAAGCAAACTAAACAAAAAGCAACTTTCAACTGTTAAATGAGTGCTGATATAAAGCAGTGATGCCAACTCAAAGTTGTGACACTCTAAAAAAAACACGTTTTATGTAAATACTATGTGGGTTCTTGCTATTTTCAAAAGTTTCCTTTCAGTGTGTTCGACCCTTTGGGTCACAAAATAAGCGTTAAAACACTATATGTACACTGAACCAAAAAGGTACATAAATTCAACGAAAAAATTCGTTGATTCAACGAATTTATTCCTTATTTTTCACCTAAGGAACAAATTCATTAAATTCAACGTACACCAATCATTGGCTTGTTGAATTCAACGTACCAGTTCGTTGAAGTTAAGAATCCATACGTTGAAAGCTTACGCAAATTCATTAAACCTATATATTGAATGCAATGAACTTATTCCTTGACCCAACGTATACATACTTTGAATTTAATGAAATAGTTCCTTGAATTTAAAGAACATATTCCTTGGCCCAATGAACGCATTCATTGATTTTTGTGAATTTATTCCTTGACCCAATACACCTATACATTCAAAATTTCACTTTTAATAAATATAATAATTGGTAAGTTCATATTAAATTTAATATTTTAATTAAAAATTTATATTATAAGAAATAATTTACACATATATATGTATGTAAGTATGTGTGTACATAAAAAAATTCTGTTTTATAATACATATAATAAAGCCATAATTTAATTAATTTAATTTTTATAAATTAGACTGTTAATTTATAATTCATGTATAAATTTAAAAATGCAGTTGTTAGTTTAAAATAACACAAACTTAAATTTTTGGATGTTCTCCGACTCATCCAAATTATTCAATATTTCTATCAAAGCTTTATGTTTGATGTTGTTCTTTTCGCGAATCGTTCCGGCCAGTTAAAGAAAACTCCTTCACCCTTCCCAAAAGCAACGCCAAAGTCTTTGTCAATCTGAAATATAGTTATAAATATTTATTTTGCAATAAATACTAAAGTATAAAACAGTAAAAATTTATATACTCACATATCGAAATCTACTCGGTTTCTTATACTTGGGCCATCTGTTAAAAACTTCGGCTAAAGTGGAAGCTTGGTTTACTTCATTAATTCTGAAATTACTGCATGCCTGCTAAGTGCTCTTGAATTCCTCTGCACTCAAATTGTCGTATCTGGGCCTTCTAATGCAAACCTAAGCGTTGGTTCCTGAATCTTTAAAATTAACATACATAAATATGTACAGTATATGTGTAAAATTATACTATCTAAATAGAAAACTTTCTTTTTTAATTGCGCACAAACTTATTTGTTAAACGAAGAACAATAACTGATTGCTTTGTGTTTATTTCTTCTTTTTAGTATGTCTTTGTCCCGTTATAAAACAAGGAACTAGTACGTTGAACCAAGTAAAACAAAAATTCAAATGGTGGTTCCTTGAATCAAAGTACTCGTTCATTGAATAAAAGATCTTCTTCTTGTTCTTGAAGTCAAATTTATCAATTAAAGAAAAAAATTAAAATTTTAAACGAGTTTGAAAAAGAAAAATGTTCGGTGCGTGAAATTGCGAAGATGTAATGATTCTTGTGAATTTTAAGAATTCATATTGCTACATTTCTTATACAAATTGCCGGTTCGAAGCATTTTTCTTGAGACGACTTTGTTGGATTCCAACATATAAAATCATTGAAAGTCATTTTGAAGCCCAACAGCTGAAATTATACGAATCTAAGTTGAAGCAGTCTGCTCTTAACCCGCCAATGGTGACGCAAATTTGACTTTGATCAATGGTGACGTTATTTTCACTCACCGGGATTTTCAACTGAAGATTTTTCGAAATGTGTTATTAATATTTCATGTTTTAATTATTAATTATTATTATTAATTATTATTATTATTATTAATTTATGCTCTTTGAGAATACAACAAATATATTTACGTGTACAGTCGTAAAGCAGCTCTGGGCGAGTCAACATCAAGCGTCGTTGGTAATTATCTCTTAAGTGCAACCAGGCCACTGTTGTTTATTGGCCTTCGAGAGTTGTGCGTCTCACTCGCACTGGTTGACTGATCTGCCACGGATAACCGTATATTCTTGCGGTTCTTTTGTGGAATTTCTTTAACAACCACGTTGCTACTTCCTATGTGAAGGCATAGGTCGTGTACAGTCAGTCACAAAGCCTTTTTAAAAAACTGTTAATAACATCTTGGGCATATGGTCTAGCTACCCCGCCCATATTTGTGCAACAATACTTTGCAAATTTACTTTGTAAAGTATTTCTTAAATAAATAAATAAATATTTACGTGTAGTTGCCACAATGCAAGCAAGTGACTTGTCTAGGAAAAATATATGAAAAATATTCAAATTTTTGAGTGATTCCTATACAAATTTTTTAGACAAGTCGCTTGCTTGCACTGTGGAAACTACACATTAATCAATTTAAGCTCTTTTATTTCAATATTAACATTAAAAAAATTGTTTTATTAGAGCATTAAAAATAAAAGCGTTTTTAGTAATAAATTTTTCAAAATTAAGAAAAAAAATAAAAAATCACATATTTATAAAGGAAGATAATGTTTTTTTATTTTTTCGACATTAGGAACTTTTAAAAAATAAATAAAAATAAAAAAATAATAAAAAATGTATACTTGGTTATTTTACTTACATATACGGTGACACACGGTCTCACACACCGGTTTAGTAAAAAAATACACCACGAAATTTCAACAAAACATAATAACACGGCATAATGTTATCGAATATTTTAACACAGCCGATCTCAGAGACCAATAGGACACCATTGGCGGGTTAATATAATTGTCCAACTGGAATAAAGTACTAACTCTCATAAACGGACACCTCTAATAACCGGACAAGGATTCCGCGACGGTAAGTGTCCGGTTATGAGAGGTTTCACTGTACTAACACCTATTTTATTATTTTCTTTTATTTAGATGCTCTTGGATAATTGTTGACGCTTTGACGACCAAAAATATTTTGGCAAGAAACAAAATGAGGAATTGTATTAATAGCATCACATTTGTATTTTTGGTTTTCATTATTTTTTTTTTTTAATTTTTTATTTATTTCTTTCGTTTTTATTTGCTTTATACCTTCTTCTTCAACTTCCTTAAACTATTCAAATACTTTGCTATTCATCTTCATCTCCTTCTTGGTTGCCCTAAACGTTGGGAAAAATAAAACTAGAAAACAAATTAAACATTTTTGTTACATCTCTACATTAGATACTTACATATTAACCGCAATGAGTGCACTCACTCAGCCAAAACATGTTCACAGAGTCGTCCAGACAGCTAGATAGGTACGAGTACATATCTAGTTGTTTTACTATTCAACCTAGCTGACTGTTAGTTGGCGGTAGTGACGATGTTTGTTGCTGGCGCATCAACTCTTTAATTTCATTCTTTTCTTTATGGATTTTATTTCATGAATGGATGGATGAAAGAGGGAGCCCTACAAGTGTACTTGGTTCTGTGAACGAGTAGAAATAACAAAACGAGTACGTATGCATGTACGAGTACATACATGTGTGCATGTGTACTTCGCATTTATACTCTTGCATTGAAAAACAAACTCTACGTGTTTCTTTAATGCGTCTGCCTTCATATGTATTCTAATGTCCGTCCACTTGCCTGTCTGTCTGTCTGTCTGTCTGTCTCTATATCAGTCTATTTATTGTGTTTATTCATTTAAATATCTGTAAAATATGTACAGGCTATTGCTATAAGAGCAGTCAGTTTTCAGTATGTCGAATAAGTACTCAAAATAAATAACTAAAATAATTGGTGGTTTTTTGGGGAGTTGTAAAGAAAGTGTCGTTAAAACTTTTTAACTTTTAACACATTGAATGAAATTTATTATTGGTGTCTTGCTTGACATAACTCTGTTCTTGTGAGAGCAATCTAAAGCTGTTGTTTTCTTAAATTTTTTTTAACTACATACATACATACATATTATGTATGTCATACATATAATTAAAATTTAATATTTATGGTTGTTTCAAAAAATTTGGATAAATGTTCTCTAATGCAATTCATTAGGGACTCTCTACAGCCCCAATACTCAGTTTCAATGTATTAAAAAAATGCAATTAATATTTGAATTTGTTACCAAAACATGCGTAAGTACCTACATAATACACATCAGTGATGGGAAAGTTGGTACGATCGTACTTTTTTGATACTATTTGACATAAAAAAGTACCGTAGTACTCCCCCAACATATTTGATACTCTCACGGTCAACTTAGAAATGCAGTCAGAAGAAGCGCGTATGCATATATTTTTGCCAAGATTTAAATTTATCTTTCGACAAATGGCACGAAACTTTATTAGTAAAGATATTTTAGAAAAGTGTAACCTTTCACAATTAAATGTAAACCGAAAACCATATTTCACTCAATGATATTTTCTGTGACACAGAAGTTGATCTATATATAAACAAAAATCATGTTGAAACAACTCTTTGAAACCAGTTTAAAGAAAATTGTAAAAAGTTTTATATTAAATGATGTCAAGTACTTAGGAAAAAGTGGTAAGTTTTCCCCCGAAAATGTTTTATCTGGTAAAACCAACAGCATTATATCACTTTTAATTAAAATGTTTCCCAGCGAAAAGCAAAATTTTGAAAGTATTAACAACCAATATAGACAATATATGCAGTTTCTTGTCTACACTGGCGAAAACTAAAAACGCATTAGATAAATACATGTTTCCTGATAAATCGAGAGTAGCTTACGAAATTCTGTCCATATCTCACTCCTCTGTAAATGTCGAAAGGATTTTCTCTTACCAAAATCTCATGAAAACAAAACAAAGGAACAGGCTTTATGTTCCAACAGTATTAAGGCCAAAGATTTATTGAAGTCTAAAAACTTTTCTTGTTATAACTTTAATATTTGTACTTATGTACATATGCATATGCCTTGTGTTCCTTTTTTTATTTTTTTGTAAATGAATTTTATATAATTTGTTGTCGAAAATAATAATAGTTTTTGGTACTCTCGGGATCAAGTGTGGGTAATATGGGAATAAGTGTGGGTAATGTAGGTAATGTGGTATACCGAAATGCAAATCTCATTTCCCTTCACTGATACACATGTCCGCATTACCTTAAACTAAGCAAAGCTTAAAAAAAGCACTAGAAAGTTACAAATATCACCGATCTCGAATAACACTACATTTAAAAATATTTTATGTAACTGAATCTAGATTATTTTTAACTTTTTAGTTTTTATTTTTAAAGTCGGTCAAGTAGAAGCAGGTGAAATATAATGTTAAGTTTTAATAGGCATGGCCTTGTGCATGTTTTCAAGCACAAGATTATGTTATTCGGAGAGCCCAAATCGAATAAGTAGAAGTAGATGTTATACGATATAATACTAATTTTTAATAGGCTTGGCCCAGCACTCTTTTTTAAATGTAAGATCCAAGAAGAAAGTAGCATGTAAAATATTATATTAAATTTTAATAGGCGTGGCTCTGCTCATTCTTTCTACTTCGAAATTGTGTCTTTCCAAGATGCATGCTAAGTTTCGTATCAGTCGAATAAGTAAAAGTACATCAGACCAATAAAAAAAATGTAAAATCGATTATCGTGGGAAAGGCGTAAGACTAAAAGCAAAGAGTTCGATAAGCTGAATTATTAAAGGGATTTTGTTGTTGTATTTTCTGGTTATTTTTTAATTTCAGTATAGGAAAACTACTACATATGTACATACATACATACAATGTCAAGGTAACCATACGTCCTCTTTTATAGAGGAAAATCGTCTATTTTAACTTATGTCCTCTTTTTGTCATATTTTTTATTATCAGTCATCTTTTTCATCTCTAATATCAAAAGAATGATTAATATTTATTTTTTATCGATGAATCAAGGTATCCTCACTTTCATTAGCATTCGCTAGCTATCAACCAAGCTCCATACATAGAAATTTTTGTTTATTTTGGTTTTATATGGAGGTTGACAGTTGAAATAAACAGTTGCATTTTGGTATTACCTGGTTTGAGTGTACCCTGGTAAGCTTAATGTGTACTGCAAACATTTTACTCTTGAGACTTTTTTGTTTTTCTTTTGCTACAACGTCAACTACATACGTCGCGGGGTTCATTTAATTTTTAATTGTATTTATATAATAACTAACTTTACATACACACATGTACAAAAGGCACATTCAATTAATAACATAGGCACATGAATGTGCCTTTTGTACATATAAAAAAGTAGTTTTTTCTATAAAGTATGTAAAAAGTGTAGACATTGACATTGTTGATACTGTACAAATGACGCAAATATGTAACATAAAAAGGAGCATAACGGTATTTTATATTCTTCAAGAAAACTGTATGTATTGCAAAAGAAATTATTGGGGTGGTTGGAGATTTGTTCAATTAACTGGTTTTATAAAAAAAAAACAAAACCACTTTGATCATTTTGAGTTGTGACTGATTATGATTTAGTGTGCGATATGTATAATTAATACATTTTAATTACATTCATTATTCATTGCGTGGCTATACTTTAAGAGACGAAGTTGAAATAATTTTTCTATTAATCTTAATAAGATTATTTACAACTGTACTATGTAATTGTTTAATAAGTTCACGTATTTTTTTCCATCTGAAAATTAGTAATATTTAATCACAATTTAGGAAATGATTCATTCACTTAGATATTTACATATTTGAACTTGAATCCATTTGAATTTCGTACATTTCTTTGATATTCTGAAACTTTCCATGACTTAAAGGACAATTTTTGATACACCCTTTAAAACATACATACATATTTACATACGTATAGTACATGTTGCGCATTTATATCTTTCTAACTGCATCTGTTAACGTCATCATATTTAATTTTTAATTTAGGATTTATGCAAAAACAATTTTTCTTTTTCATATAAATTTTTTTTCTAATATCTCTACCAATAAATTACCGAATATGCGCGGGTTTATATAATTTTTAGGACTAGACCCGTTAGGTGCGAGGCTAGGGCGCTAAAATTTAAGGTTCAAAATTTCTATTAAAGTAAAGAAAAATAAAATTTATATGAAACTGCTTTGAATTGGCCAAAAGATTAGAATAATTATACATATGTGAATTAAAAAAACGAATACCTGCATATACGGGTATGTACATATGAATGTAAATATATTATATGTAGGGATAGGATTTTCATGCATTTAAAATCTCGTTTTGTGTACATAAAATTTGCATTAAATATATAAGAATATGTATTAAAAACTAATATGAAATGCATTTAATATTTTTTTTTGTATAACTTTATCGTATTTATATGGCAACGCTATGCCTGAGTAGTGGTGATTTTATTATACAGCTGTAAAAGAAATTTTATTTTTTCATTTTAATTATTCTCAAAGTGAAATTAACTATTGATTTTGGACTCAATTTGTTCATTCGTGCCTATACTTTTTATAAATTATAAAGTTTTACTCCTATCTTGTTTTACTGGTTTTTTATACCTGTTGATGTTGATGTTCTATTTGACGCCATTTTTGTACCTCTATTTGCTGTCATTTTTGTACCTCTATATTTGCTGCCAACGAGATTCATATACACATACATTACTATGCCGGTGTCCAAGATATTTAAATGCGGTTGTTGCAGTGAGAACATATTGAAAACTCAAGCTAGTGTCCAATATGGTTCTTGTGTATTGTGGCTCCATGTCACATGTGCTGGTGTGTCTGACAGTGATCTTGCCGTGCTAAGGAAAAATAAATTAATTAAATTTACCTGCACTTCTTGCTATGATAATCTGGAGGCCGGCAAAGATGATATATCGGTGCTAAGAACCATGATGGGCAACTTCATTAGAAAGGTAGATAGTGATCAAGCGGGAACTAAAAATGATATTTGTACCCTTAGCACAAAAATTTACAGCTTTATAAATAAAGTTGATAGTGAGCTGGGCTCTATCAGAAAAGAGTTGAATGAATCCGCTGAGGGGCTTAGAACTGACTTGGCCTCCCTAATGACTGTAGTGAAGACTGAAATCGTAAATTGTAATAAACGAGTGGTCTGTGCTGAAACCTCTATCACCACATTAAATAACAGGATTACTACTTTAGAGGATGACAATTATGCACTACATCGTAGATTAAATCGCTGCGACATTATTATTACTGGCCTCCCAAATAGCATTAATAACCTCCAGGAAATTATAATTAAAATTTGATAAAAATACAACCATACTGTGTCCACCACTGATATTCAACAAGTAAACTATATTAATATGAAGAGATGTGTACTTGTAAAATTCAACAGTGTTGTGCTTTATGACTGAATATTTCAAGACTTGTTCCTGAAATAGAAATAATTTATGTGGCAAAACAACGTTTGCTGGGTCAGCTAGTTGTTAAATAAAAAATTACATTGTGGAATTTTTCATGAAATTAATTCCATTAAACTTTTTTGTTTGTCACTCTATTCTCTACCGCTGCACAATTAGCAAATAAAAAAATGCAATGCAACAAATTGGATGAAAAAGGTCATAACATAAGTCCTATAATACATTTCTCTATAATATTTTTCAGGATTCGGAAATCCTGCTATCCCGGTTCGGGATTTGGAGACTGTGGTTAAAGCAAGCAAGTTACGTCAAGGCCCAGTTTAAATTAGCTTCTCTACTTTCGTTGCATAGTTTCCAAAACATCAAAAATCTGGTGTAGTAAGAATAATAATTTTATACGAGTATCCATGCCCTATATGGTCAGATTTACTGAGATACTCTACACATGAGAAGATTATATCCCCTGTGTATAGGCTGGGAAGGAGTGGCAAATTTTTGTATACTTGGCAGTCCTAAATATAAGAATATTGACTCACTCATTGATTCCCCACATCAGGACATGGTTAACAAGAAGACATGACAACTTAAACTAATATAGTAGACAGTTTTTACTGGGTATGGCTGTTTTACATCCGAATTGTATTGGCAATGTTGTATGTATAGTATAAGGAGGAATTTTTCTTTATCTGTTCACGCTTTCTGAATTGGAGTCGTATTTGGAAGAAATAACATAATTCCATCAATTCTCGACTCCTTGTATAACTGGACCACAATGTACACAATTTTCTATTACAACTTCGTAGTTTAGATCGACTCTAATACATTTTTTAAAGTGCCTTAGCATATTAAACTATTGTTGGTCAGTGTAGCAAGGTAATTTTGGGTGTTGAAATCTTGTCCTAGTGGCAAACGCCACCCTCGGAGTCTTTCGATGATTCTATGTAGTTAAAAAAATTAACATACATACTTACATACGAGTACATGTGTACATATGTATGTGTTTATACCTACAAACAAACCCATCTGCGCGTATACATACCCTGCAGAAAACATGGGGTTAAGTGTCCCCAAGTCACCACTTTTGTTGACTATTTTGGTGACATTGTCAACAGAACGTCTATTAATAATGGTTTTAAAGCGTAGAAAACATTTTTTCAGATACACACAACTATGCTTTTTCTTAATGTTTTATTGGTTTGTTGAAAATAAACGTGACGTCAAGCAAAATTTAAGTGTTTATAAAAATTATCTTAAGAAATAGAATTATAAGGTTAATACATATATATAAATGTATTTAACAATAATTAAAAACATAATACACAAAAAAAAACAAATAAAATAACAATCAATATTGTATAAAAATATAAAATGTGAAAATTGAAAAGTTTTAAGTGAAAGGTGCCAATTATGGAAATTTTGACCCTGTGGAAGATTTTGTGCCATCAGGTAAAGATTTGTCACATTTTAAGATCCATACGTAAGTGTTTGACTTTACTAATTGAGCGAAACATACAATTTTCAATTTTAATATACATATGTATTTAATAGAAATGACAAATGTCGATATTGTAGACTAGAGCCCCTAAAATTTACTAGTGAATCTTTGGTGCCAATGTCGCCATGTGGTCCCAAAAAAACTACTTAGTCAGTAGTGCTACAGTCTAGTGGTGTATTTTCAATGACAAGCTAACGTTAAATGTCAATAGGCGATTACATTGGCTGGGGTACACCTGGTCAGTAGTTTTACTGACAATGTCACTAGTAAATCTCTACATTTTCACTATTCGCAGTTTCTCCAGGGTACATACAAATACATACACACATACATATAAATTCATATAATTATAGAGGGCAATCATTAATAAAATTCCGCGAGAAATTTTTCCCGGGCAATAATTTCAAACAATAGCAAGTAGTAGAGACACCAAAAAAAATCTTAAGTGGAAAAAGGAGAAATTTCTTGGGGAATTTTATTCATGATTGCCCTGATAATCTACCTCTATGCCTGATATTCATAAAATGTTTTTACACATCGCACCCTAAATACAAAAGGGGCACAACTCAAAATACTAAAATTTTCAGGAGAGACAAAAAACTGTTTATTTAGTTCATCGTGCAGAAGCAACACACTTAGCATAAAAATAGACATAACTGTATTTTTCCAGTTAAAGAAGATAGTGATGTGAAAGAAATTTTTGCAGTAGTTAGAGATGTGTATTCTGAACTAATTTATGGAAAATTTTGAGTTGTGCCCCTTTTGTATTTAGGGTGCGATATGTGCATATGAATATATATGGATGTGCATACATGCAATGTGTGCATGTGCATATGAATGTGTGCACATTCATTCAATACGAGAACGTGCACTGTCGTATATCCATTCATCTCTCTATGCACCTAACCATGTAACTACATACATACATGCATACTTACATATGTATGTATGTTGTTGTTTGTATTTTAAGAATAAGAGACAAAATGTTATGATTTTTTTTGTTTTTGATATTAACGATACACACGGACAGTTGCAGTGGATTTCTTTACAACTCACTTAAATCATGAACCATAAAGAAAATGAAAATTATATATATATGGATATGTACATGTATGTATGTATGTATGTATGTATGTATGTACATTAGACCGACTCAGTGAAAAAAAGTTTTTGTTACCCCTCTCAAAGATTGGTCTTTTTAATGGGGACTCCCAAAACATTTGAGGAGTCTAGCGATGACCGTTCGTGAGCTGGGCCCTATTCCACAAAACAACTTATCAACTTTTCACTTTGCACTTATCAAATTTTTCGTCAATTTGCAAAACTCTTTGTTTCTCATAACTGTAAAATTTGATAAGTGATAAGTTGAAATTGATAAGTGTAATTTGCAAAGTCTTTGCAATTTGTATGCTTTGCCATTTCTGTTCCACGTACGTTCTCTTGTGCAAAGTGAAAAGTTAATACTAAAAAGTGTAATTTGCAAAGACTTTGCAAATAATTATGCTGTTTCGTTCCACAATAACTGTAAATTATATTTTTGCAAAACAAATTTTGATAAGTTTGTCAAAAATTTGCAAGGTAAACGATCACTTTACAAATTCATATTGTTATAATTAGTGAAGCTTTCAGAATATTAAGACGTGAATTTTTGTTCGACGATAGTGAAGACTCGGTTATAACGAGAAATTATAGAGACCGAATTAATTTTTCGGGATTACAAAACTTTAACTTTAAAGAGTGCTTTTTTTTTTAAATAAAATTGGAAAAAAAGTAGAGCCTGTTTATATAATTTATTAAGCTTCAAAATAAAATATAAACTTTAATATGATCTAAGGATTACATTCATTAAAAAATTTAGTATTTCAAATTTATTTTAAGAAATTTTTGTATGAAAAACTTCAAATAAATACATTTAAAAATTATTTTAAATCTTCTGAATTAGGGAGTAAATAATTATAATAATTTTATAAAAACTACTTACTTTATTGCTTTTAAAACTACCAAATAAAATATCTTTTTTTTTCTTTAATTACATTTAAAACTGCAAGTTGTTTTTCCATTTTAATTTTGCGTCTCATTTTAACAACTTCTATTAGCACTGCAAAGTGAAAACTGATAATACAGAAATGCAAAGCTGATTAAATGTTTTCTGGAACACTTTGCACACTCAATTTGCAGGAGAACGCAAAGACTTTACAAAGAGCGCGGATACTTTGCAAAGAGTGCAAGAAATTTACAAAGAGAGCAAAGTCTTTGCAAAAATATGCTAAGTGCAAAGTGAAATTTGCAAAGAATATTGTGGAACAGAAACACTTATCACTTTGCAAAAAAATGCAAATTGATAAGTGCAAAGTGAAAAGTTGATAAGTTTTTTGTGGAATAGGGCCCTGGACCGTGTCTAAAAAAGATATATTTTTGAAGTTTTTTGCATATTTTCGTATTTTGTCTCAAGACAACATGTTGAAGACTGTACATCATCTGGAAGATTTTTTCAAGCCGGTGTACTAAACTTTACCATTCGTACCATCAGCAATGCGTTATTCCATAAATACTACGATTTTTTTAATATTTGCATAGCAAGTGCTGCTTATATTAAAATAAATTCTTTTATTTTTTAAGGATTTTTAGATTTGAGTCATTATTAATTTATATCTGTTGTTAGTTCTCGCGCGAAATTTTGCGAAAACTAAGTTAACAAGGACTCAAATCGATCCCCATTAAAAATACCAATCTTTGATTTGAGAGGGGTAATAAAGTCGCGGATTTCACCTCCATACAACTTGAGTCGGTCTAATGTGCATGTATCTATAAATAATTTTTGTATTGAAAGCAATTACATAATTCATTTTACAATAACTCAATACGTTGTATTTACGAGTATAAATTTGTATGTATATAAATATGTATGTATGTACATAGTACATGCATAAGCAGTCATACATACATTTTTACCTATGCACGTACATACATACATACATACCATATTCATACATCGTATGTACTCCACATCAGTGATGGGAAATTAGATTTGCATTTCGGTATAAAAAAAGTTTTTTTGTGTACTTTTTTGATCCCGAGAGTACCAAAAACTATTATTTTTTTATTTAAATTTTATCGACAAAAAATTATATAAAACTCAGAAACAAAGAAAAAAAAGGAACACAAAGCATATGCATATGTACGTAGGTTCAAATGTTAAAGTTATAACAAGAAGAGTTTTAAGACTTCAATAAATCTTTGGCCTGGATAAGACTTGATACTGTTGGAACATAAAGCCTTATACTTTGTTTTGTTTTCATAAGATTTTGGTAAGAGAAAATCCTTTCGACATTTACAGAGGAGTGAGGTATGGACAAAATTCCGTAAGCTACTCTCGGTTTAATAGGAAACATGTATTTATCTAATGCGCATTTAGTTTTCGCCTGTATAGACAAGAAACTGCATATATTTTCTGTTGTTAATGGTTTCAATTCTTCCATATCAGCCAATGGTCTATATTGGTTGTTAATATTTTCAAAAGTTTGCATTTCGCTGGGAAACATTTTAATTAAAAGTGATATAATACTGTTGGTTTTACCGGATAAAAAATTTTCAGGGAAAACTTACCACTTTTGCCCTAAGTACTTGACAGAATTTAATATAACTTTTTACAATTTTCTTTAAACTGGTTTCAAAGAGTTGTTTCAACATGATTTGTGTTTATATATTGATCAACTTCTTCGTCACAGAAAATATCATTGAGTGAAATATAGTTTTCGGTTTACATTTAATTGTGAAAGGTTACACTTTTCTATAACATCTTTACTAATAAAGTTTGGTGCCATTTGTCGAAAGAGAAATTTAATTATTGACAAAAATATATGCATACGCGCTTCTTCTGACTGCATTTCTAAGTTGACCGTGAGAGTATCAAATGTGTTGGGTGAGTACTACGGTACTTTTTTATGTCAAATAGTATCAAAAAAGTACGATCGTACTAACTTTCCCATCACTGTTACAAATACATGTGTATGTATGTATATGCGTACCTCTTTCGTCTATTTCTATTGCGAATGCCTTAGAATAATGGGCATTTACAATAGAGGCCGTCTGGCAGTTCGATATATCCCGCAATTTTTCTTTAAGTTTACAGCAATCAAAAGGAGTTTTTGAAATAACACTGAATTTATGTTTATACTCATATATATATATATACATACATTAGAGTGGTTAGTTAGTTATGGAGAGTTTTTTTCTGATTTCTTATATTCTCTCCCCCCAAATCGGTTCAGTTTTATGTAAAAAAAATAAAAAATCATGGAGATACTCGTAGGTTGTGTTTTAAGGGGTGCTTCAACCGCTCAAAGTTGGCCTTCAAGCCCATTTATTCATTGTAATTTTTTTTTTTTTTAGTTTTCCTTTGACTATATGTATATTAGGGATGCCAATCCCGAAATCCCGATCCCGAAAATCCCGGGATTTTGAACAGTCACAAACTTCTTATCTTATGCACAGGTGTTCAAAAGCTATTTGAGAATTCACAAATAATATTCGTAATATTTTTGAAAATCAAAAAAGAAAAATAAGAGTAGCAGGCTTAGAAACTTTAACAAACCCCACAAAAAATTTATATTCGATATGAATCTGGCTTTTGTTAAAGTTTCTAAGCCTGCTACGCTTATTTTTATTTTGCGATTTTCAAAAATATTATTTGTGAATTTTCAAATAGTTTTTGGCTATGTAATATGTACTAATTATAAAACTTTTGTTTGAGAACCTCTTTTTAGTAAATACCTATAAAAAGCATGTGTATTTTAATGTTCAAAAACCCCAGAGTCCCGAATAATTCCTGAATCTCAAAAAATTTCGGGATCCCGAAAAATCCCGAAACCCCGGGATTTGATTTTTTGAAATCCCGAATCCCGGGATCGTAAAAACAAGTCCCGATTTGCATCCCTAATGTATGTATGAAATAATTTAATAGATATAAGCTCTTATTGTACATGCTTAATACAAATAATTTCCATATAAATATAATTTTTGTAAATATAATTTTTGGTAATTTGTTAGTTATTTTCTTCATTATTTTATAAAATATTCATTTTAGCAAAAAACTTTCTTTGAGACTGAAGAGCTAGACTAGAAGGGCTAAAATGTTGCCACATATCATATTTTTGTAAAATGTTTTTTTTTAAAGATACTCATATGCAAGCAAATTAAATTGAAAAATGATCTTGAAGGCAACTTTGAGGGAGGACTCACCCCTAAAACATAACCTATCGCCATGAATTTTTTTGTATTTTTTTACATAAAACTGAACCGATTTGGGGGGAGAAAATATAAGAAATCAAAAAAATTAACGGCCACTCTAATGTACATGCATACATATATATGTATTTATGATGAAATTTTTGCGTGCTTTTTCAAGTTTCCTTTTAAAGTTGCTGCGAATTTTTCATCGTGTGTTTAAATTTTCAAAAGAATTAACATGAATCTTTTCAACCCATTTCTCTTGCATTTATCTAAGCTGTATTCACATAATATGTACTCGTATTTGTATTGTGGGATGTCACTTTTTCACATGGCAAATTTGTACATACATATAGTTTGAACACCTTTAAACAATAGCATGTGTTATTTCTCTGTTTGTAGTATAAACGACAATTTTGATTTAGAGCGTGTTCTATTTTCAAGTGACAAAGCATCTGACATCAGCTGGTTTTAAATAAAGCGAGTGCTTGTGGCGTTAAAAATTAAGTAAAATTGTACGATAAATTAAATTAAAATTTATTTAATAGATTAAATACTAAAAATTAAAGAAAAAATTGTTAAGGCATTGACAAAAGTAAGCATTTGCTTACCTTTATAGGTTATGCCAAACGTATATAACATATCAACGCACAGTTTACATTGCTTGTTAAAAGTTATTGAGTGCCCCTAGATCAATAAAACTTGGCAGAAATATGTCTTATAGTCCTGGGCTGTTAAATCTTGAAAACAAGAAAAATCGATCAAATGGGAAAAAGTTTCCCTCATAGGAACTAATCTTACCTCTGAAAAATTTAATTTTTTTCTTAAGTTTTCCAATACTTTTGTTTAGCAAATGGAACTTTTAACGTCGGCGAAAGTTCAAAACCCTAAACTTTGACTCAGGAGACCGTAAGGTGTCATTTTCGTTCCCGCTTTTTTTTGTGGGTGGTGACAAAAATATTAGTTGCAAAAATAATGTAAGTATTAAAAAAATGTAATACTTATGCCTTAATATCATAAAAATTAAACTTTTGAGCTCTTATGGACAGGGGGAAGTAATTCTTCCTTCAAAGCAAAACATTTTATGGCTGACAAAAAGGTTTCTTACTCATATTTACCTATGCAAGATAAAAAAAACAGAAAAAAGGTGAAATGTTAAAAAATTTTCTTTAAATTCATTTTTGCCTTTTTGGCCAGCTTTTTGGCTCAAATACTCCTCTGGGCAACGTGTGAACACAAAAATTATAAACCGTATGTAAAACGCAGATTTTGACATACACAGGAAATGTCATATGCTTAAAAAAGTGACATTCCATAAGGCAAATACATATAATGTGAACACAGCTTTAATGTTTCCCAATAAGCAATTTTGCTTGCACTCAAGTTTTAAGTGTTGAAATGTACTTGCTTTGTACTAATATCCCCGCAAAAACTTTTCGAAATCTTGTAATAGGTAGTATATTTTAAGGGCTTACAAAGTATTTATCTAATTATTTTATGTGCATAATAAAATAAGAGCTTATTTATATCATTATGTGGAAGTACTTATTGTAGTACTTTCTAGTTAACAATGAAAAATTTATTTTTCTTGAAAATGAGCTTGGAAAGCAATAAAATAACTTTGGTTATACGTTCGCCTGACTCCAATTTTTTAACAAAATTTAAGTATTTTCGCATTTCTTTCAATGTACAGATTTATATATTTTCTTTGTAAAATTATGATCTTTAACAATCCCAAAAATAGGTACAAGTTTTATAATTTTCTTACAAAATTAATTTTTTTATTAGAAAAAAATCGCCCTTTTGCTTTTGAATACTTTTAGGCAAAACCTAATGTATGAAATTTTGCATATTTGTAGGCAAAAAATAACCCATTAATTATTGGATGTTTGTAGGCAAAAAGTAAAGGGTATCCTATATTTTTGAACTTCTCAAACAAAATTAACGGGTTATTCAGTCAAATTGTAAGTACTTACGACTGGGGAGTACATACGAGTACACATTTTTGCATTCTGGTAAGCAAAATTTTTTGCTGTGACATTTCAGTGAACAGAGATCTTGAATTCAAGCAAACAATTTCAGTGTTAACAGACTTAAACAAACCTTAAATTTCAGTTCAATTCAGTTCATGCTTTAATTTGCAATATAATTCATACTTTGATTGCAATTAAATTTTATTTCAACTCAAGATTTGAAACAAAATACTTTTAGAATAGAAATGAGAATGACAATATTCAAGTATGCACTCAAAACAAATGATGCTTAAGTATTTACTCTTAATTTTAGTAACTGTGTATACCTTATATGCTATTTTGGGCTAAATTTAGACCAAATAATTTTTTTTTTACTTAGCCTTAAAATTTTCATTTAGCTCTTAGCTTATTTGCAGCTTTTTTTAACTTATTAGCTCTTTATTCCTTTTTAATATAAATACATTGCATGTTCCCAAAAAAATATGTTAAAGACATAAAGAAGTTAAAATATAATTTTTTAACATTTAAAAATAAATCATGTCTTCATTGGAAAATATTTTAAGAAGTAGAGAATGTAAATTGTTCGACTCTTTTAAAGAATTATCTTTGAATTGAGTTAAATCATTCAGCGACACGAATTTACTCAAAACAAAAGTTTGAAATCGATTTACTTTAAAAAAATGTTTGCGTATTTATATATTTAAAGTTATTTTAGCAATAAGAAAGTTATAAAAGTAGTAGAAATAAGTTTAGTTTTATTTTCTGGCTTAAGATTTAACTTTTTAGCTTATTTTAGCTTTTTTCAAATGCGATTTGGCTCAAAGCTTTAAATGAATCATTCATTTTTCAAATTAATTCGCGAATCATTCATGCACTGAATTAGCAAATTTTTAATTAATTCCTTGCACACAAAATAATTAATTGAATGAAATTTGAGTAAATTCAATTGAATTTGGTAAAATTTAATTGCAATTAATTTCCAAATTCAAATGAATTTGTCAAATGAATTATAATTCATTTCCAATTCATTTGAATTGATTTGATTTTGAATTAACTCAAATGAATTTGAAAAAATAATTAGCAATTCTTTACCAGCTCACTTGAAATGAATTGATTTATTGTTCTAACACTTTAACAAATACATTTGAATTTAAAACGAATTGCAACTCATTCTACAAATTCATTTGATTCAAATTTCACTCAATTATTTTTTGTTGTGAGTATAATTAATTCAAAATTTATCTAATTCGTAACGAATTAAAATCAAAAAATAATGATGCATTTACAGCTCTGGATTTGGCTTAATGTTATTTGAAAATCTGGTCACACTGCTCATAATTGTATCACAAACATTTCTTTCGTACGCTTACATATTTGCTTTCAACTAAGAAAGCAAAATACCAAGAAAGGCGCATGCGTATTGACACGTTTATTTATTCATCATACGCACGCATACGAAATGAAATGGAAGATGCTTTTAAAAAATCGATTTTTTAGAAATTTATGAACTAAAATTAATACTTATTTGCTGAAATTTACATGAAAACAATGTTTCACTCTTAAATTTGTATAAAAATAAACAAATTGTGAAAATAAATAGCTTTTTAACCTTTTTCTAGACGCAAATATTATTAAAGAGCCCCAAAGGGAAAATTTGTCTTAACATCGCTTCAAATTCGGTGATTAGGAATCACAAAAGAGAGCTTCTTACAATAATAAGCTTATGTAAAAAATTAAAAATCGGATCGCAAACTTTACATTGTTATGACTTCTTTGAAGTGTCTTCCTTTACGGGGTCCGAGTCCTTACCAATGAAGAAAGGTGTGGATCAATTATAAGTCCAGTAAGAAGTCGTGCTAGACCCACCTTGTTGAACTGAGTTATTTCAGAGATATAACTTCAACATTAAAAAATACCAAAACAAATTTTTTATAAATTATATAATATAATATTATACAAGTGTGTACATATTAGGGAAGAAACTAATGTTCGCATTCGCTTTCGCATTCGCAAATTATTCGCTTATTTTTGCTATTTGCATTCCCTTTTGCATTCTCTTACGAAAATTGTTTGCGATTAACAAACGTCAAAAAAACGAAAATTATTTTAAGCCAGCATGAAAAAGATACATATACTTTCAATTAAATCATTCTAATTCAAGCTTTAAAATTTTAGCGGAAAACTGTTCTATCAATAAGTATCATAAGTATCAAAATGAAACCAAAATCCAGCGGGGTTTGGAAATATTTTTCAGTTTTTTGAAAGAGAAAAGGCTGTTCAAACTTTTGAAAAATATTGAGCTGCATTCATTACTTTGTACAAAAAAAGTTTTAAATGGAAACAATATTAAATTCTACACAAAACAATGTTGAAAACATATTCCATAAGTTTTGCCCAAAATGAACAGAGTACTACTTTTGCAACATTTTTTCATGAACAATTCAGTCCAATTTTTGCTAATATGTATTTTACAGCATTTCACATGAAATGTTGAACAAAGTACCGGGGCCAAAGTAATAATGGGTTGATTGGCTAACATTTTATAAATTTAATTTTATTTATTATCTATAGTAATTTTAATATAATTGCATATATCTTTCTGTTTTAAAAATTTGTATTTTTAATAAATTAATTAATATTTGCTCAATTCAAGACTCAATTTAAATAAAATGATATATACATATAGTACATCTATGTATATAATACAACTTCATGTTCTTATACTTATTTATATTCATGTGATTTTTGAACGTATTGTAATATTTGCAGTCGCTTTCCCATTCGCATTCGCTTTCGCTAAAATTAAAATGTGTTATTCGCATTTTTGACAAGCACTACACTATGGGGAATATTGTACTGATTATAAAAACCGATATCTTAGGCCAGTTTTAAACAAAAACCTTCCGCACCGAATTTCTAAAACCTTCCAAATTTTTTAGTAACAATAAAAATTCAATAAACCACGAACGAAAAAGTTTAAATGTTATTAAAATTATAGTCACGCAGCTAAAAAAATATGTATGGAACATATATGATGTCCCATATTTGGTTCGGATCCGAAAAATATGTATGGTCCATATATTTTTAATATATGAATGTATATAAATATATATGAATATGTATGGAAATGTATGGGATTATAGATCGCAAAAGTATTATACATATATGAATTGATATATGGAAGAATATATAAAATGTGCTATAATATATGAGCTCATATATGGAAATATAATTATGAAGCTCTTCATATCATATATAGAAATAAGATGTAATATATGCAACCATATAAAAATTTATGCAAACATGATATCGCACATAAAATCGTTCTTGCAATCAAAAAAGCTTGTATTTTACTAACTCTTTTTTTATCACTAGTGAATTGGAAATGTGTTATGCATAATACATACACTATGCAAATCTTATATACTTATAGCCCCAACGTTTAAAAAAACACTTGTAATTAGAAAAATATTCTTATTCTTAAAACCGTACGTTTTATACATTGTGGTCCTATTTAATAAATCAAATAATGAAAAGGATATTTCTGTCATTAATTTTTTAGAAAATAACGGAATTCTCTAGACATTTTTAAGAAACAAAATTCATATTACTGCCAAAAATTATATTGAAAACCAGTGTTAGTATAAAAACGGATTATTTTTTATTTTATAATTAATTGCATTAGTTTTATATACTCGTATATTTATTCCTTTTACTCCTGCAAGGAGCATAGGGCCGTAAGTTTTAATCTGATTAAAGTTTGTGTACGAATCTGAGCTGTGTTTTTTAAATAATCGACGTTTTCTCTTAAAATGTCGAATGAACAAATGTTTCATTAAACACAACCTTTCTGTACAAAATCTCACAAAAAAAATTATTTTAGCAATTTTATTTATTGAACAGCAGTGCGCTTTTTTGAATCCTGAGAGTATGAATATGAACTTTGGATACTGTATAGGGAATATTTACACATGTATGTATGAAAATGTATGAATACATATCTGTGGCAATAAATAATAATGGCTTAAGTTGACATAAATGCTTTTTCATTTTATTACATATTCTTATTCTCTTCTTCAAGATCTGTCACTCAGCTAAATTTCAATTATAAAATGTTATTATTAATAACAAAGATTAAAATATTAAAAACCCCCGATATATCTAGAAAAGATGTGATATCTTCTAAACGGTTGTACCGATTTTCTTAAAACGTAGCTAAGAACCCTCTCGATCAAGTCACCTTTCAAACAGAAAAAACTAAATCAAAATCCGGCCAGCCGTTTGGTCTGTACATGGAAACATTTTATGTAAAAACTGAACACAAAAAAAGACAAAACCCTTAATATCTCAAAACAAGAAATTTCGACTTAAGCCATTATTATTTATTGCCACAGATATTATCATATATGTCCATATACCCTCATTTTTCGGATCCGAACCATATATGGGATATCATATATGCTCGATACATTTTTTTTAGCTGGATGGGCAGTTAAAAAATATGTACGGTCCATATATTTTGAATATATGAATGTATATAGATATATATGTATGTACATACGAGTATACCCTCATTTTTCGAATCCGACCCATATATGGGATATGATATAAGCTCCATACATATTTTTTAGATGGGTATGTATTATATTAAATTGGTTTGGTAATATTTAAGAAAGACCTACACATTTCAACTAAGGTTTTACTTATTAATATAGTAGTAAAAATATTTCTGTGCACATGAAAACAAAAAGTAATGGAGCGACTGTATCAAGTTCTCATACAAGTAAGAGAACATTTTGGCCTTTTACAAATTAACTCTATATTAATGTGCAGGAAATTAGTTGTAATGTCAGGCTCTTTCCTAAATACATACGAGTATTTCAAGATCCATTCAATGGATTTACAATTTTTTTCACATAAAATAGTTCTTTTGAAAGCACATCTTGAAAACTCCAAACAATTAGAAGTTTTAAAATCTGGAAGGACTAAAAAAAATCCCAATTTTGAACATCATTGCAATGTAAGTAAGATATCACGAAACACACACTGACATCCCTTCGTTCAAATGAAAAGGGGTTTTATGTACATACATACATATATTAATAATAGCTTCAAAAGATGGAAAATTTTAAAAGTTACTATATACATATGTATATCTTTGAAACTAGAGGTGCTAGTGAAAAACTAACAGTGCCATCGTAGTCTTAATATAAACAAAAACTATAGAAAATAAAATAGTTTCGAAAAATTTGTATTGCTATTCAATATATTTTTTTAAATGAGATTTAGCGTATTTTAATCTTACCCTGGGTCATTTGGTACTTCAGAGGGGGACGCCAATTCCGCTTGAGTACTTGTTGATTGGTGTTGGTGTTCGATTTTCATGTCCATATTGGTGATAAGGATAAGGATGACAAAAATGTTCACAAAGGCAGTTAATTTGAATAGATTTCTTTTTTATATTTATTAATTTAATTTTTTATTTTTGGTTTCATAAAATATTACACTAACAGGAAAAAGGCAACACTTGATCACTCTCTAAGCTTCTTCAACTTGTGATTTTTCTCTTTTAGATTTACTTTTGTTTCTTTAATTAGATTAAATCAACAATTAGTTTCTTGCTTCTTAACTAATAGGTTAACTTAAGGACAATTTATGAGTAAATGTGTGGGTTTGTATCTTTTCATCTCTTTAAGAACATGGGTCAGCTCTTAAGGCAAAAGTCTACAAGCGAAGGCGGATTGGTATATTTAAGTTTTGTTATAAAAATTATCATTAGTTATTAATTGTAGTTATTGTTTATTTTAATTTGCTTTCAATTATTTCGGTAAGTTAAGTTTTATCATTGATTACTTTTTATAATATTTTATTTTATTTACATATTATTTTTAAGCACAGGAAATCATTAAATTGTCCAACTCCGTTATTATTATGAATTTCAAAATTTTTGTATTAAAAATTAAACCTTTATTTTCTTTATGAAGTTTATAAATTCCATTCCACTTCTTAAGTTCTTATACCTAGGTATATTTCAATTCAGGTAAATAGATTTCCAATTTTTTTTTTTTTCATAAAAAGATACTAATTCCTTAAAAGATAGAAACAAATTTCTCCTTATATTACATGTTTAAAGCACACTTTTCAAAGTGAATTTGTAAAGTATGGCTGCACAAAATGGACAGTTTGGGGTGACTATTGCCCATGATGTTATTAACAGAATTTTTGTGAATGTTTTTGTGACTAAAGGTGACTGAAGGTCTACTCTGTATTTCGAAAATTTTTTTTATTTTTTTTTTTATTAATAAAGATTTTTTATGTACCTATAACAAACAATGAATTAAACGGAAAAGATTTAAATGCTTTTTAATATATGTAATTCTTTAAAAAAGCACAGCTAGCTACTTTCGAAAAATCCGATTAACTTGATTAATTGTTAATAATGCAGCTTACTTCAATAAGTCGGTCTAAATAAAATCTTTACTAGTTACATTGTTCGAATAATTTAAAAACTTCCATTTCGATTATTTGATAAAACGAACAATTGAAACGTCGAATACAATACAAACACACATACCTATGTATGTACATATGTAGTATGTATTCATGTATTTATATATGCAATAAGTAAATACATACATATTTATATACATATGTATGTACATATAAATGTAAGTGCATATGTACATATGCATGTACATATACGCATCCCAAAAAAAATTTAACTTTCGTTAGTGAAAATTTTATTGTCTTATGCAACAGCAACAAAAACCGGCAGGAGACCTTGACGCACTTCTGATTGTATTAAAAATTTGTTGAAATCGTTGAACAATTGAAAGTTTACTTGCATTTATTGTAGTTCTCGAATAGCAAATAGAAACATGAAGTAAAAAACCGCGCATTTCAAACAAATATTTAGTTAGCTACCTATTACTAAAACAAACGACGACAACGACATAAAACGTAATCAATAATTAAATGATAAAGACGGACATAATAGTCAGTCTACCCGTTAAATTAGAGAAGTAGTTGTTGAATAGATAACTAAAGCTTTAATCAGCTCTAGAACGACAATGGGCACTTTAACACCCATTCCCAAGTACCCAGAAAACAATTTCAGTAACCACATGCATACATACGCGCATATATGTTATGCAAAACATGAAAATATTCTCTCACGCACACATGCATACATACATACACTCGACTCTAATGATGTTGGTAGAGTGGGTGGCAATTCAAAACAAACTTTTTACACATACTGTTTTAACGCTCATAAATAAGGCCTCGTTTTTTTAATTTAATTCAAAACAACCAAAAAATTTTAGAATACTCACAGACGAGTGCAACAAACCAAACTTTGAACTATAGATTGATTTTATTATTGCAATTTCTTAAAAATTAACTACATATGTACATGCGTATGTATGTTTTCACCTCTTAACATCTCTTAAATCGCCATTAAATTTCATGTTCTTTAATTTGCCGTTAGAAAAATATAAATTTATTAAACTATTTTAAAATGGAACACCAAAAACTTGTCGCCACTGTGCACAGAAAATAACACAACGCCACTAAATAAATTTTTTAACAAGCAAGTGTTCACGGCAACTACCGAAACGATACTGTTTGCCAAACTGTGTACAATATTCGACATAACACCCCTCACATTCATAGATACATTAATAACTGCAAACGAGCACGAACTTGCAGCAAACGGCGGCAACAACTGCATCGAACACAAACTGAACGCAAAATATTTCAAACCAAGACCCTCAGCCACAGCAACAAATCTAAATAGCAATGTGAAAACCGAATAATTTTTTAAATTGTCGTCTTCGTCGTTACGCTCCTCATCGTCGTCGTCATCATTGTACTCATCGGACATAACAGCTGAGTAGAAAATTACATGCAAAAATTTAAATTCATACATAAACTCATAAACTAAATGCTGAAACGTTTATTTTCCACAAGCAAATACAATCCAAATAAATTTAGTGCACACATCCATACAAGTGCATATGTATATATGTATGTAGATATGTGCTTGTTAATGCACTTTGAGAAAACGTCCACAATACTTCCCATCAGAGATGTTAATCGTACAGTAATTACTGTCTTTTGCTTTACGCTGCAGCCACACGTTCAATAAATCGCTTTCAAGTTCCTCACACATACTGTGTGCACAAATTGAAAGTCAATTTCATTTTATATATGCCACCGACGAAGAAACAACTAAAATTGCTAGCTTCAGTCAATGTGTGCTGTGACTAGCTGTTCAAATTTAAATTAGATTGCCATATGAATGGATAGGTGGATTTGAAAGCAATTTAGTTGTCAAGTTTAATGTTTGAGTGTGTTAGTAAAAAAAGTGTGAGTGTATTGAAAATCCAATGGAATTGAAAGGCAAAAATTTAAGGTGTGCCCCCCAAAAAACAGCTGACCTTTTTTCGTGATGCATGCGACGGATACAAAAGTAGAAAATAAACCTACTTTATCCGTCGTATGCGCCTATGCGTTCTATGCGTTTTGCTCTGTAACTTGCCACATACAATTACACTGATTCTACTTTTTGACACATGCATAAAACGCAACAACGCATGGAACGGACGGTATGGACCTTCAGCTTTCAACGCATACGCATAGAACGGATGGTATGGACCTTCAGCTTTATCGTGAGTGTGCGTAAATCAGAGTAGTTGAGTTTAAACGATGACTACTCATTTACATTTAAAATTTCATGAGCAATGGTAGAATTAGTAGATTCGTATCGTGAGTTTACGAGGCAGCTGAGAAAATCTACAGAAAATAGATTTTGACGGAGCAAACGTTAAATTCTCTCTCACATACATACACACACATGTATAAAGCAAAGAGAAATACAATAACAGCTGACACGTTCGCTTGCAGCCTCACATATGTATTTAGTAACTAACATCCAGATTTCAACGATACGACAACTTCAAAAGTAACACGATACGATCGACTAATTCTACCATAAGTATGAATAGCGAAAAAAATAATGCATTGAAGATCACTGATGCCAACCATATCTGTGGTTTTCATTAAAAACAGCATATGTCCAAAAATTAAATTTTTACGTAGAGCCAAAAAAAGGACCATGGGCCTTCGTGCCCTCATGTAAATATTATCTATGTATTTGAGAATGTTATATGTATACTCTTTAACCTGAATTATATTTATTATATTTTTTATATATAATCTAATCATATATTGAATAATCCCCCTTATCGTGATTGGCGTATTTCGACTTCGACTTTGTAATAGATTAAAAAATAGTTCAACAGTTTTTCTTTAATCTGGTGCCAAACTGTCGTAGTCGTATTTGAAATACGCCAACCAGGATCAGGCAGAATATCTTTTTTTAATTCGAATATGAAATTAAAATCATTTACTTTGTATCTTGAGTTGCTATGTTTCTAAGCATCAATTTACAGACTACATGTACATACATAATTATTTTTTAAATATTATTACTTTTTTAATATTAGCTTAATTCTATATTAAATTTAATTATTTTTTATATACAATATTGTTAGCCTACTAACCATATATGGCCTTCATGGATCGGTTAGTTCAACTGAATTTAAATAAATAAAATAAAATCATTAAACTCGAAATGACAAATATACATATAACATACGTTGTTATTAATTAAAACTAAATAATAGTACACTCAAACCTTTTTTTTATGCGGTTTTATTTTAAGCGGTTTTGAAGTTATGCGGTTTTCGAAGCCGAATTTTCAATTTCTTGAAATTGGCATTACCCAACTGCATTTTTATAAAAAATTGTTTTATTTTTGCGTGAATTGTATTTGGGGCGTTTTTAATGGTATTAAAGTGTGTTTTCGCATGCATAAGTCATGTTTTAGACACAGCAGTTTTTCTTGAAGCAAGTCTGAGTTTATGGGATAAATTTATAAAATTTATTTCTTAGCATTTCCTGAATTTTTTTTCTTAATATTATTTTGTATACATATGTACATATGTATGTATGTATTGTTTTGCTTTTTATTTATTGAAAATAAATGATCTCTTAAAATACATTCAAATTTGCTACATATTATTTTATGCGGTTTTGATTAAATTTTGACAGTGTGATTTGAAGTTATGCGGTTTTTTGAAGCAGGAACGTATCTACGCCTTTTTTTATGCGGTTTTTTTACTGCGGTTTCCTTTGGAATGCATAAAAAGAGGTTTGAGTATACATACATAATTATTTTTGTATTAATTGAAAATAGAGCGAGCACGTGTTTTCTGGTTGAGTTAAGACTATTGACCGACCATCGTGGAGATTTTTAAGTTAAGCTAAATAAGTTCCCTACGAAAAGATAACTTGATATTACTGAATCAGGTCCCAATAAATTGTGTATTTAGAATTGAGTAATTTTTCAAAAAAAAAAAGGAAAAAAGCAATATTAAACAGCAGGTGTTGCTGCGTCTTTTATTTTTCAAATAAATAATAGTCAAAATAATATTTTATTTAATCAAATATATGATAGCATTGAAAGTTATATGGCCAAACGAACCTTTGATAATTTCAAAATTTTTATTTTTACAAAGCTACAGAAGTTTTATTTATATATATGTATGTACGTATTATCTACATTATATTTATGAGGTTGTGGCTGCAGGCTTTTGTGGTGGTAAAGATGATTCTGGATTCTTCTCCTTGTTCCAATCTTGCAAACCTTTAGGCAGAGATGTGTCCTCTTCGAAGGAACCAGTACCCTCTACGAACTCTTCATAAGTAGATTTTTCCTTAAATGGTCTGGGACCCAGCAGTTCAATCATGTCATCTCGACTCAATACCTCATTTTTTAGCAAGCGTTCGGCTACCTTCTGGACATCGTTCTTGTGCTTCATTAGCAGTCCAGTTGTTACTTTATGTGCTTCTTTAATAAGGTTGCGTACTTCCTCATCAATCATTTGTGCTGTTTCTTCTGAATATGGTTTTGCGAAAACGGGATCACCTGATTGGCCAGGATCAAAGCTAACTTGGCCAACTCTTTCATTCATTCCAAAACGCACAATTTGTGCGTAAGCGCTATCAGTAATTTTTTTCAAGTCGTCTTGGGCACCCGTTGTTATGCGTTGAAAGAAAATCTCTTCAGCTACACGGCCGCCTAAGGTCATGCACATACGATCAAATAACTGCTCCTTAGAAAGCAAGTATTGATCTTTTGGCAAGTATTGCGCGTATCCCAAACCTTTGCCTCTGGGTATTATGGATACCTTTAGTAAAGGGTCAGCATGCTCAAGGAACCAACCAGCAACTGCATGACCTGCCTCATGATGTGCTACAGTTTTCTTTTCCTCTGGAGCTAAAACATTGGTTTTCTTCTCCATACCAGCGATAACTCGCTCAATAGCTTGTTCAAAATGCTTTTGCACTATAAAGTCGTGAGAGTCTCTTGCAGCTATTAAAGCAGCTTCATTACACACGTTTGCTATGTCGGCTCCAGTAAAGCCAGGAGTAAGAGCTGCCATTTTACGAGCCAATTCTTGTTTGTCTAATTGCGTTTTAAGAGGATTTAAATGAACTTTAAAAATGCTCGCTCTACCCTTTATATCTGGAGCTGGTACAAATATTTGCCTATCAAAACGTCCTGGGCGTAAAAGAGCTTTATCTAAAATGTCAACTCGATTTGTGGCGGCCAACACGACAACATTTGTAGTTGTATTAAAACCATCCATTTCCACAAGCAATTGGTTCAGTGTATTCTCCTGTTCTGAGTGGCCACCAAATGATTTGCCGCCACGTTTTCTTCCGACTGCATCGATTTCATCAATGAACAGAATACAAGGAGCGTTTTTGCGTGCCATTGCAAACATGTCCCGAACTCTTGAAGGGCCAACACCTACAAACATTTCCAAGAACTCCGAACCAGATACGGTTATAAACGGCACGTTGGCTTCCCCAGCGGTGGCTTTTGCAAGTAATGTTTTACCTGTACCGGGTGGACCAGTTAACATCGCTCCTTTGGGTATTTTGGCTCCCAAATCTATGTATTGTTGTGGATTTTTCAGAAAGTTAACAAATTCCATAATTTCAATTTTGGCTTCTTCACAACCTGCAACATCCCTGAAAAAATAAATACATATGCATACATATCGTCGCTGATTTAACTAACTGACCTAACTAACATTTTGAACATTTAACAGGAGAGCAGCTTTTATGGTTATTTTATACATTCATTCTTATGGCTGCGTCTGAAATCTTTTCACTTATATATTATATAACAGTAATGCTTGCAGTCATGAAAATTGCAGACAAGGTGCATTATGACTTATAAAGTCTAGTAAAGGACTTAACTCATTTTTCAAAAAAATTTCAGTTAGGTCAGTTAGTTAAAACAGCGACGATATGCAAGTATGCATATATTAGTGTGTAAAGAATATTAGCTCATTTCGTATGTGAGAAATGTTACTCAAGAGAAAAGTTTGGCTACCACTGTTGAACCAATTTTTTACTATATGGATCTATGTTTTTTAAACTGTACTTTCATCATTCCGGAAGGTTAAATGCACAGAAATCGAATAAATAAAACACAAAAAACGTTATGCAGGCAGTTTTTTAACAAAAAGTCTTCTAGTAAAATATTTACAGAGTTATGTATAAAAGAAACCTGGCATGAACTTAGCATAAGTGGCAAAATTGAAAATGATCTTAACGAGTTTTGCCACACAATTTCACACATAATAAACACGCTAGGATTTAATAGTGGTTTAAAACTACAATATCCTCCGATTTTTAATGTCAAATTGTATGGAGGAACTCGTTAAAACCTACTTCAATTCCGTCACTTATGCTAACTTCATCCCAGTTTTTAAAAGTAAGATATGAAATAAAATCATGATGCATACATACATACATATGTTATGTACATACATATGTATGTACGTATCATGTTTATACATTTCCTGTTCATCACAAAAACTACAATTACATAGAATGCTTCCTTTCCGTTAGTATTAAAAACAAAATATTAATAACATACACAATATAAAATTTAATATAAAGAATTAGCGTTATATTCGTTGTTCAGTGCATCTTTTCTTTAACGAATGTGAGAACTTTTCGAGTCGAAAAAAATTTTATCACTTTGTGAATACAGGATGAATAAGAAAGAAACTGCATTTGTTGATATTTTTTGTTAAATACAACTGTGTAAAATAAGAAAACCAATATACATACATACATAATTGCATATTTCATTTTTCTCGATACGAAAACGTCTCGCAAGTTACAGAAACTATGTACAGAATTACACTTTGAAAATTTACAGTTTGATGTGGTTTGATTACATTCGTAAAACTATTTTCCTTTTAACTAACTAGATGCAAATTTAGTTTCAGAAAGATATTCAAAACAAAACTTTAGCTTCCTAAAACTTCGAAATTTAGGATAATCAAAACCAAACATGGAAACAAATAACAAAAATTAAAAATTTAAGAAACCCTCGAAGTATAGACCAAACGGCTGGGCCTATTTTCTTCAAGTACAGGCTAGAAGATATTAGATAAAGTCACTGTACCTAATTTTTTATGAGTCTGGCACTTTTTAGATATTTGTTATACATTATTATTCGGCCATGTTCTGTAAACCGAAACAGAGTAAATTTCTCGTTTTCCAAAAATAAATAATGGACCCATTAATGTGTTTTAAATCATACACACTAAGATAATTTCAGATATGATATTTCAAGCTCTAAAAAATAGAAAACTACAAAAGTCTGAAAAAAATCGCTATTAGTGGATTTAATTTTTCTTAATCGAGCGTTTTAAATCGACTCGATTTACAGAACAGGCAGGTTATTATATTTTAGTTTGAATGGCAGAACCAAGTACGCAAATTGCCAGGATATCCCACACATAGGAGTTTCCTTCGGGAGCTGCAGGCGACCTATAACTTCGCATAGGAAGTAAGAGCTTCCAAGATCCACACCCAAAGTTTTAGTGAGCTCCACCAGCATACGTCTAAATAAAATGTTTGCACCCGATAATGGAAAATTCCACAAAGTAACCGACAGCGGTACAGTTAGCTGAGGCAAACATTAACAAGTGCGAGCGAGACGCAAAACTCTAGAAGATCAAACAACACAAACTAGCCTGACCGCACTTAAGAAATAATTACGAGTCACAGATCTTATTTATGATTGAACAGAAGCACATTGCGTTCAATACTCACCTGAATCTTACACCAATCTCATTAGAGTTTATCACTTTCGCAGTTGATTGCATAACACCACCGAAAAGACCACCTCCTTTACGTCCTCTACCGCCACCCATCATATCAGCCGAACGTCGCATCATATAAACCAGAAATCCAATAATTAGCAGTGTCGGTAACAACCCCGTTAAACTGGAAGGCTCTACTTCCGTTCGATAAATAACCGGCACATAGTTTAAAGGCTCAACTCCCTGCTCCGTCTGGGCATTTTCCAAATTACGTTCGAAAGAGTCGACGCTGCCAATGTTAAACCATAAGACACCGCCGGAATCTTGTGAATTTCCCGGCAATAAGCGTACTCTCACCCATTTCTTATTTACAACTTCAAGTTTTTCAACCAAACCTTTGTTGAGATAACTAAAAGCGTAATCATTACAAATGTTGATATATTTTTATATATTGGGCGTCATACTTAGTAACAAATTCTTTCCAGGATATTTCTTTGTAGCCCATTTCAAAAAATGCGAAACTGCCCAACAGTGCTACAGCACCAATTGCACCAAACAACACCCATTTTTCACGAAAACCATCGCCACCATCACCAATAGGACGACCTTGGCTGCCTCTGCCTCCATTCCCTTCCTGTTTGCTAGTGTTAGCAAACATTCCAAACTTCCAATCTTTTTTTTCTGTCTGATGGGGTGTGCTCGGTGAAGATTTTGAAGGCAGCGTATCTTCCGTTCTTCGTTTATCCGCATTTTCCGACTCCCCTGCTGATGCTGAGGTGGGTTTACCACTTCCTTTACCTTGTTCAAAATATTTTTCAAATCCTTTCGGCGGTTTTTTACAATATCTTATTTGTTCCAATATATATCGTAATATAGGAACTTGTTCTAACAAATCAACACCACGTTGCACCTTAAAGATAAATCAATCAATTATCACTTAAATTTTTTAATTTTACTTTCGTACCTCTTCTGCAACTGGCATTGTCTTGCCAATAAAGTTTCGCTTCAGACATTTTTCCAAAGATTTTGCGGAGTACAGGAAACGATGAGACATGCTTCGATTATGACTACGGTTTTGGCCGTGTTATTTAACTTTTTCCCTCACTAGTTCTATTTCACTTTAAGTTAAAGCCTTTTCCCTAAAACAAATTAAAGGAACATTTTTAGTTTTAGTTCTACGTATTTTTTATGTCTGAAAATATCTTGATTTCAATACACCTATGCGTTACAAATTTTTACAATACGGATCAATAGAAAAAAGCGCCTTGAATTTTTTTATGTAAAAAAATTATGAACATCTAACAAATATTGTGAAATGATGTACCTTTTGAACAGTGCTGTCACGCTCTGAGATTTATTCATAAGCCGGGGAACTGCGTTGCCACTGGTGGAAAAAGAAATTACACAGTTCAAGTCTAAAATAGTGCAAAACCAAGGCACATTTACTACAGGTACACGCAAGGCATATCAAACAGGTACATGCATCGGGCAAATTGCTCATCCGCTGATTTTTTGTTTACACGTTTATAACGAAGAATTCATTTGACAATTACTTTTGTGCCTTGTTTGATGCATACAATTTTTTGACAAATACTTTGTAAAACTATGTGAGAAGCACGGAGTTGCCACACTGTTTTCTCTAATGCATGTACCTGTAGTAAATGTGCCTTGGTAATTGTCAAAAAATTTTATGCATCAAACAAGGCACAAAAGTAATTGTCAAATGAATTCTTCGTTATAAACGTGTAAACAAAAAATCAGCGGATGAGCATTTTGCCTGATGCATGTACCTGTTTGATATGCCTTGCTTCATATTGTTCCGGAGCACTTTCAATACAACAAGCTGTTAATGATAACAATTGCGTTATAATAGGTGATAAGATTGTATGGCTCTCTCTAGTGGGAAATATCGTAAAAATTCTCGGAGTTTGCATTACGTTTATAATAGGATCCGAGATTTCTTAGCAAATCTTCTAAATATGTTTAGTATAATTTGGGCCTTATTAAACTTAAACTTTCATTAAGACTTACAGCAATACAGGCATGAAGTTTTCTAGCAAATAGGAATTTTACGTTTTTTCTCCTCCCCCACAAACTTCATCAATCAGCCCAATCATGAATATTCCCTCGGAATTCATTTCTCACGGAAAATAATTTTCTCGAGAAAACATAAATTTCTCGGGAAGAAAAAAGGGTAATACGTGACATCACCGCATTATGAAGCTCGTTGTTTTGCTTGTTTCTTGACATTAGTTTCTCCCATGATACAATTATACAAGGTACTTGCACGACTACAACAAAATTGCAACACCAAGAAACACACGTATTTTGTTGGTAGAAACATACCTATAATTGTCAGAAGCAGATGTCTTTTGTTTTTAAAAATAACAATCGCAGGGTAGCTAAAGTACAATTGCAGACGCGGCATTCATGTATGATTATAGTCATTCAGTGTTGCCAATATGGGTATAATACACAGTGTGTAATTTCTACTCTCATGTGTAGGCCATGTAATGAGATTCATGTATAATCTGTGTGTAATTACACTTTAGGTTCTATTTTTATTTAGTTTTGTTTTAATTTTAACCTACACAAAAGATGTGTAGTGCAATTTTCTTCAATGTGCAATTGGAGACACAGCCACGTGCCAATTCATAGGCAACACTCATGATACAATTATACAAGGTACATGATACAATTATACAAGGTACTTGCACGACTACAACAAAATTGCAACACCAAGAAACACACGCATTTTGTTGGTAGAAATAAACAGAATTTAGTTAAAAACAGATGTCTTTTGTTGTTAAAAATAACAATTACAGGGTAACTAAAGTACAATTGCAGACGCGGCATTCATGAATGATTATAGTCATTCAGTGTTGCCAATATGCGTGTAATATACAGAGTGTGTAATTTCTACTCACATGTGTAGGCCTATAATTAAATTCATGTATAATCTGTGTGTAATTCTACTTTAACTTCTATTTTTGTTTAATTTTGTTTTAATTTTAACATACGCAAAGGATGTGTCAAGGCATATCAAACAGGTACATGCATCAGGCAAATTGCTCATCCGCTGATTTTTTGTTTACACGTTTATAACGAAGAATTCATTTGACAATTACTTTTGTGCCATGTTTGATGCATACAATTTTTTGACAATTACTTTGTAAAACTATGTGAGAAGCACAGAGTTGCCACAGTGTTTTCTCTAATGCGTGTACCTGTAGTAAATAGAGCTGGGTCCAACTCGTTCATTCGTTCATTTTTGCCACAAACCTATGTTCAAACCCATGTAATTTAAATGGGTTTGATCAAAGGTTTGTGGCAAAAATGAACAAATGAACGAGTTGGACCCAGCTCTAGTAGTAAATGTGCCTTGGGATGTGTAGTGTAATTTTCTTCAATGTGTAATTGGAGACACAGCCACATGCAAATTCATTGGCAACACTGTAATCATTTTATTCACACACATACACTAACATTTTTGCGGCTTTTAAACAAAGTTTGACAAGATTCTGCATTGCATACATTAACATGCTGGGCTTGTGCAAGTACCTTGTCTAATTGTATCATGTCAAGGTACTTGCACGACTACAACAAAATTGCAACACCAAGAAACACACATATTTTGTTGGTAGAAACATACATATAATTGTCAGAAACAGATGTCTTTTGTTTTTAAAAATAACAATCACAGGGTAACTAAAGTACAATTGCAGAGGCGGCATTCATTCATGATTATAGTCATTCAGTGATGCCAATATGTGTGTAATACACAGTGTGTAATTTTTACTCTCATCTGTAGACCATGTAATGAGATTCATGTATAATATGTGTGTAATTCCACTTTGGGTTCTATTTTTATTTAATTTTGTTTTAATTTTAATCTACACAAAGCAGGTGTAGTGTAATTTTCTTCAATGTGCAAATTCATTGGCAACACTGTAATCATTTTATTCACACACATACACTAACATTTTTGCAGCTTGTAAACAAAGTTTGACAACTTTCTGCATTGTATACATTAAAAGGCTGGGCTTGTGCATGTACATTGAATAATATTACCATGATGTAATAAACCTTTTTTGTCGTTTTTCTCCACTCCAATTTTGTGGCGTATTTGCTAAATAAGCGGCTATGTTATGCCAGCACTGTTCTTCCCATGTTATAAGCCCCACAAGAAGACTACTAGTCAATTGACTAGTAGCAATCACCGAAACTTCGGTCACAGTCCCCAGTTAGTTTATTAAGGGCTTGGTGAAAAATATTACCAAAACATTTGTGTACGTGTGATTTTTTATCTCTCTCTTACTTATTTATTTCACTTAATTAAAACACATATATCTGAACTGCTTACTCTGCTTCTTTTTTGCCAGTCACTGATTACATAAGCATTGGTAAACTATGGCTAGTCAATGTTTACATAGAAACTGGTCATTTATTACTAGTCAATGTTTACATAGAAACTGGTAATATGTAACTTTTAAATAAATTAACATAATTTTTATATTTGAAATACCGAAGTATATTTATTTGACATAAAGTCTTTATTTAATTTGAAGATTTGGCATGTTTTTATGGTTTAGCAATTGTCTATATGCATTCCGTTCCTGCTTTTGGAACTCATCAGTAGACTTCAACCCAAAAAATTTTTGAATTTAGTTAACAGACTTCATATGTTTATAGTAAGACTCTTAATACTATATTGAGAATCACAGTATACAAACATAATAAGTTTGAAAGCTTCAAACAAAAATCTTTAGCACTTGTATAAATTTAAATTTCACAGACCTAACGAATTGTATATTTTACAATAAAATGCGATGTCTCAAAAGTTTTGGTGTAAGCACATTAGATGTTTCACTCTAACATATATGTTAGAGAGGAACAAATATAATTTATAAATGTGTCGGTCATCACTACCGGTCAAATGACCAGTCAATTGACTAAATTGTGTTGAGTTTCTTAAAATTAATACAATAAAAGGAAATATTTGTGTTATAGATTGCTAATATTATTAAAATATTGATAATAATAATTAATGCCAATTATTTCCTTAAAAATTATTCTATGTTGAGAATTTGGCAACTCTATTTTGTCAATAAAACAAAATGAAATGAAAAGAAATTTATAGTTGGGATTAAAAACTTTAAAGAAATAAAAATGGATGTAAAATTGTGCCAAAAAACATTTTTTCTTTCGTTTTTTTTCTTTTTCATTTGCTTTTATTAATTGTTGAAGCTTTAAAATTAAACAAATTTTTTGAAGTTTACTACTTGGCGACATTTTTAAAATGAACTTTCACTCTCATGTGTAAACAGAGATGCAAATTGCAAGAGATTCGAGTATTTCGAAAAATTTTTCGTTGATAATACGTATACAGCACTTGCATGAGAGTACTCGTATGTGTAAAGGTAGGGTTAGTGAAAAAATTTCGTTTGTGTTAGTTTTAGTCATTCATTTTTTTTAGGGTGGTGTTCGAGAACTAATATTCATTTTGCTTATGTCATGACAACATAGTCAATTGTCAATAGAATTTTTACAGAAAATACAACACTTCGATTTACGCCATTTGCAAACAATTCATTATTCTTTCAGAACGACTCCATTAAGTTACATTATTTTCGATAATGATTTTCGAACAGCCGACTTCCGCTCGATTAAAAGAGACAAGAAAATTTCCTTTTCGTTTCTTTTTTTCGTAGAAATGGCACCTAAAAAGCCAACCGAGAAATCTGGTAAGATAATTGTTAGAGGTATTATGCTAAAAAATAGCAAAGTTATGCGGTAAAGTGACGTGATATATAATACAAATGAATTTTTAAAGTTTTAACGATCAAATACATAAACAAGGGGAAAATTTTCTTTAAATAATAAACACGCGGTTGTACTTGGATCATGTGGTTCATTAGTATATTGTTTTGGAAGCTGTTAGAGAATTTTGTACAGTGATATCTCGAAACGAGATTTTTTTTTACCATTTAGAAACTGCAAAAGTCGAAGACTATACTTAATATAAATTATGTCTTCCTTTTTTGATTAGCTGCTAAACCTGGTGATAAATCAGAAAAGAAAACTTCAGCTACAAGTACGGCTGGTGGTAAAAAGGATGGCGCCGATAAACCTTCCACAGCTGGTTCAAAAAAACCAACAACTAAAAAACCTGTTGTTGCTACTGCTAAGAAACCAGTAACCAAGAAACCCACGCCTGTTAAGAAGGTTACAGCCAAGGCCAAACCAAAAACTAAGGATGCTAAGAAGAAAGCTGCTGCCGGAAAGAAACCGCAATCTATCTTGGCAAAGTTATCTGCCAAGGCTCGCGCTTCAGCTAAAGGTAAAAAGGTAGCTGTTAAGCCAGGATCCAAGGTGCAGAAAGGTACTTCTAAAGCAAGGGCAATAGCTTTGTTAAAGGCTAAGAAGGCTCAGACAAAGGTATTTGATTAGAAAACAATGTTTGGAAGCTTCAAGCAATAACATTATAATATTTAGATAATTAAAGGTGCTTTTGGTACACGTGTGCGAAAAGTTCGCACCAATGTCCATTTTCGCAGGCCCAAGACTTTGAAATTGCCTCGCAACCCCAAGTATGCCAGGAAGTCTGTTCCAACTAGAAATCGGTACGTTTTTGTAAATCAATTATACTATTAAAACATTTAATTAAAAAATCGTCTTCATAGTATGGACGCTTATAACATCATTAAGTATCCTTTGACAACGGAAGCTGCAATGAAGAAAATTGAAGACAACAATACTTTGGTATTCTTGACGCACTTACGTGCCAACAAAAATCACGTACGGGCTGCTGTTCGTAAGCTATACGACATTAAAGTAGCAAAAGTCAACATTTTGATTAGACCTGATGGTCAAAAGAAAGCTTATGTCCGTTTAGCACGCGATTATGATGCTCTGGATATTGCCAACAAGATTGGCATCATATAAATTATCAAATTCTAAGATTTAATTGTTTCTTTTTATAGAAATACAATTTAAACTAAAACAAAATGCAAGATGAAGTGGCGTGTTGTTTAATACTTTTATGGATTTCGAAAAATAGTTTGTGTGAATCTTGGTGACTTTTTCAGTAAGGTTGTGTGAATATATTCTTGATTTGGTTCTTGTAATTACCACCCATCCATCACTCTTCAAATTAGTAATTGTCGCGTCTTTTTTGATATATGCATTTCAACACATATTGCTCGTATATATGTGAATTGATAATACAAAAAATAAAATGAAATTAAAGTCGTTCTCTGGGAAAGTAATTCGTCTTGTATAAAAAAAAAAAATATGCAATTTTACTGCTGCAACTGAAAGGTTTGAATGAAATGTATTGAGATGTGTTTATGTATATATATATTCAGTTTCAGGCATATGACCGAATTAAGAGAACTAGTGGATTTTAAAGGTGAATATTTAAATAAAAATTATGAATTTAAATTTTAATTCCAGAAGAAAAAAGAGCTTCAAGTTATAAAATTACATATGTTGATAAACTTTTAGATAGTTATCAATTCCGTTGTTAACGATATCGAAGAATCTCATGGAAATAATTTAATACATGTACATACAAATACTTGAATAAAAATAATTGGTTATTTTATATATATTTTCAGAATTTGGTCTTGCGTATGGTATTACTATCTATGTAAGGTGAGTTCGACCGTTTCAAATTGTACTTGAACTTATCACACACAGATAAAAATATGTTTTATTAAACGTTTTAAAAGAACAAAAGCTTGTTTGAAAAATAATAGATTGTTTTTTATATATTTTCAGGACTTGGTCCCGCGTATGGTATTACTATTTATATAAGGTGAGTTCGAGCGTTTCTCACAGAGATAAAAAAATAATGTAATCATTCTTTTTAAAAGCATAAAGCTAATTTCTCCCATTAAAATTGATTAATTTATTGGTGCCGTATTCATATTCATATCGCATAACACTTGCGAGTTGAGTTGAGTTGAACTCTCAAGAGAGGTGTTCTGCAAATCGCAATCGCAAGGCTCTTGGCGAGCTCAAATCGCAAGAGGATACTGAAGTGAACTAATGAATTTAGCCTAAATCAAACTTTATAGAAACATTAAAATTGTTAATGAAGAAAATTGATTTTTTGATTTTAACCAAAAATACAGTCATGTTCTGAAAATCACATGGCTTCAAATCAGATGTGATTTTAAAATTAATAATCGTCATGCAATTCTACTCTTCTTCTCTCCTCAGACTTGCTTCAAAAAAAAAAAAAAAAAAAAAAAATGCTGTGTCTAAAACATGACTCATGCATGCGAAATCACACTTACATATATAAAAAGCGCCCCAAATACAATTCAAGTAAAAATAAAACAATTTTTTTTTATAATTATAATTTTTATAGTTTGGCCTTTTAGGCTTTATATTACTTTGAATAAACAAATAAAAAAAAAAAAAAAAATTGATTGGGTACTGCCAATTTCAAGAAATTTAAAATTCGGCTTCGAAAACCGCATAGGTAATGTAACTTCCAAATGGCATAAAAAAGGGTGGAGTGTACATACATATGTATGTATATTGTAACTAATACTACTTTTTACCCGACTGCGTGACGCAAAGAAGGAAGGGTATTGTGTTTTTTATATTCAAATGATGATAAATTATAGAAGGAATCTCATTGACCATTCTATCATGAAAAGTACTATTGTCTGATTAATTATTTATTAAATTAAAAAATTTATGTGCTTTGCATTTCTTTATAATATTATATTCTATTTTTTATAGCTACACAAAGAAATGGAG
Source organism: Nowickia ferox (assembly GCA_936439885.1). Taxonomy (NCBI): domain Eukaryota; kingdom Metazoa; phylum Arthropoda; class Insecta; order Diptera; family Tachinidae; genus Nowickia; species Nowickia ferox. The sequence continues at coordinate 123,921,617 of OW387024.1, read as the reverse complement.
TTTTCGTTTATCGGGCTGTATGGGGTAAGTTCCACCAAAAAACTAAATCTTTTAATTTATACTATTAAATATGTATATATGTCATATGAATTCAAGAAAGGAGTAAGTTACATATCTTCGGCTTAGAGTGTAAACCTGCTAACTCCCAGCAAATTTTACAGGAGACAAAATACTGTTAACGGTTTCTATACAAAGCTTAAGAAATTAGCCTAATACATTAAGTTTGTTCGACATTGAGAGCGTTAAATTAAAATAAATATTTTAGCAGGTTGATGAGGAGTCTCTCTCTTTCGAACGGCATTAAAATGTCATATGTTATAAAAAGTGCATTTAGCAGCTTTACACTCTTAAGCCGACGATAAGAGATATTTTACAGAAGAAGCAAAACACATTTAAAAAAAAGCCAAAAAATAAACAATGAACAATTGACCAGCTTAAGTTTACATAGTCAAAATTGTAGGGTAAAAACTTATAGTCCTCTTTAACACACTTCAGGTTTGACTCGTCAAGTCTTGAGTTTTTACAAGAATGTGTAGAAGAGAATAGATGGGGTACAGCAGTGATGCAAAATGTGGCACAATTGGGCCAATTGTGGCACTTTTGGATGTTTGATGGCACTGCGCTACTCTCTGAGCTATTTTGGCCCTTTCAAATTAAAATCCAACAAATAGTAATACAATTTAATGTAGTTTTACCCTGTTTCAAACAAATTTTTTAATTGTCAAAGAAAAAACTTCTTACTTTTCTTTGCAAACATGCCGCGTTTCAAGTACATTTTTTAAGGTGTTTACAATTTAGGAATAAGCTCCATGCACTTATAAATTTTGGTATTTGAGGAAACTTTGAAAGAAGTTTTAAAAAAATTAAAAATACATCATCACAATTCAGGAACTGTTGGACTAACAACTTAGGGATTATATGCAATGAAATTAGAAATCCGTAGATATAAAATATGTATTTACATAATTTATTTGAACAAAAAATACTTTAAAAGATTTCAATTTTTAACGCAACTTGTTGTTCGTGTTCTAAATAAAATTAAACACATATATTTTACTAATATCACATACTTTTGTTCTTATTTAAATAAAAAGATTGAAATCAAATATATCAAAAATATCTTTTGGCCCTATCAAAGGTATTTTGGCCCTTTTAAATGTTAAAAACTCGAAATGCATCACGGGTACAAACTTTACCGTACCAGTCAACTTTGTTTTTTCGTTTTGTTTTATCATTCGTAATACTCTACGACAACGCAAATTGATAAAAAAAAACTTGACGGTGTGTATGAACACAAACGCAGGTTCATAAGAAAATTGACCAGAAACCGATCAGGTAAACCTGACGTGTGTGAAAGAGGACTTAGATTTGAGTAAATAAATTCTCATACAATTTTTGACAATTTATTTCCGAAACTGTAAAATGCAATATTTTTGTTTTTTTTTTCTAATACAATATTTTATTTTCAATTTCTTTTTCCTAACGAAGAAAAAAATCGTTGTATGAATATAGTCCGGAAAAGGGTTAGTTTAGTACTATTTAAATGATGAATATTATAGAAGGAATCTCATTGAATATTTTAACATGAAAAATATATTATATTCTGATATATTACTTAAATTGTGAAAATGCCCTTCCTTCTCTGACTGTTTAATAATTTATATATTTATTTTGCAGCTATAGAAATACCAATGTTATGTATTTCGATCGGCTCTATGAAACTACAAATCTGGGGATGTGCGGGATAACTAAAGAAACATGTCCAACAACTGGTACCTACGTTGCATTCACCCCGTCACACAAAACTACCGTCACCGTATTTCTGTTCAAGGAACTATGTAGGTCGATAAAAAAACTTGCCTGTGAAAACAAATGACACCTTTTAGACGCAGGAAATTTACTTTGCAAAGTTAGTTCAGCTGGGAGAAAACAGAAAGAGATAGTCACCCTTATTCCACTTGTCGACATCTACGTCACTTTAACACAATACAAAAAAATTGGGGCTTGTTTACTCGCTCTCGAGAAAAATTTTGTGCTACTAACAATCTATTTCCGTTCTCTAAGGTCTAGATAATAGCATACACCTGCCAACAGGAGTCAGTTGTTTTCGTCAAATGGTACACAAGTCCCAATTTTTTTGTCTGTCGTGTTAAAGTGACGTCGATGCCGACAACTGGAATAAGGGTGAGTATTCCTCCCTCTGTCTTGCACACAGCTGATAGCATAATTTTATGAATTTTATAATATCATAAGCTGGGTTTGTGTTTTTTCCTATTGGTAGTAACCATCCCAACATCCCCTTAAAAGATTTAAGGGGATTTAAGAGGCAAGAATACTTTCTCTTTGTGTCTTTCTCCCAGCAGAATTAAGACTGCAAAGTAAACTTTGCGTGCCTAAAGGGTGTTATGTATGAAAGTCATGAGAATAGAGACTTGCAAAGTGAACTTTGCGTGTCTGAAAGCGGGCAAGGCATTTTTGTGAAGGATAGATGAAAAAATCTGAAAACCCCATTATATGTATATCATTTTTTTTAATATTCGTGGCCTATGATGTTTTTGCTGTAAAATATATTTTAAAATTATTTGAACATCCATCATGCGGAAATTATAGAAATTATTCAATAAGTCAGTTTATCATACATACATATGTATGTAATTGTGCAATTTATGTAAAAGCTAATAGATGAAATTTTTTATGTAAAAATAGTTTTTTGAATACTTTATTTAATAAATAAAAAATTGAAATTAATATCTCAAAACTCGAGAGGGTTCTTAGCTATGTTTTATAAAACGGTCCAGCCGTTTAGAAGATATAATTTTTTCTAGATATATTCGGGGGGTTTTAAAAATTTTTAATTTTTGTTATTCCTCTATTATTTATACACCCTTATTCTATTTGACGTCGGCAACATAACACGACGTCGTTTTTAATGTTTTTTGGCAAATCGGTATTCCCGCAGATAGTATTGCCATTTATCGATAACTGTCAGTCAACATATGAATGTTTGGTATTCTGTAACTCTACGTCTCCACCTGACATGAAATTTTGCTGTAACTTGAAGTTATAACTGAGTTGTTAAAACAAATGCACTAACAATAATGTTTTAACTTGCATTAACTTGAGCAGTCTACACATAACATTAACTTGAAGTTAATGCTAAAGTCAGTCATTTTATGTCAGGTGGAGACCGCAAATAACTCTACGTCTCCACCTGACATGAAATTTTGCTGTAACTTGAAGTTATAACTGAGTTGTTAAAACAAATGCACTAACAATAATGTTTTAACTTCAAAAAAGCATTAACTTGAGCAGTCAACACATAACATTAACTTGAAGTTAATGTTAAAGTTAGTCATTTTATGTCAGACCGCAAATAAGAAAAATTTATGTTGCCGTTCATTTTGTCGTCAGTGGTTTTGATATCGTGTTCTGTTGTGTGGATACCTCAACGAATTTGAAAAATAATTTAAATAGTAAAAAAGTGAAATATAAAAATACCAAAGTATACATACATATTTATTTAAATAAATTTCTTAAAAAACGTGAAAAATATAATATGGACAAATTTAAAATTATCAACCTTGACCAATTTTAAAAGCTTGTAAAGAGTGAAAGTGTTGTGACTACACTTAATGCCCTCGGTCCACCAATTAGAACTAGTGGTGGATGGCAAAAAGTAAGGCAAAGAACACATTCTGTATGATAGAATTATTTTTACAGATCTGGCAGGACTTAAAAGCTGATTGCGAAGCAACAGGAGGCGGTGTATATAAACAATTGGTACTGAGACCCCTTGGAGGAAGCTCCAATTTCTAATAAACGTTGATCTGATCGACTTTTTTTTCAAAATTAGGCTCTATTGTATCCAATACATGCCTAAATGATGTTTTATTCAGTCGAAAATAACTTTAAAATATTAAAACGATGAACATTACTCATTATTTTCCAAATATATGACAGAATTTATCACTTACTTTTCATCTCAGAATTTTGTCTCAGAAATCTTTTCACTATTAATTTTTTTCTCTTCGTCCCAATCGGAAAGAAAAACATTTTATTTTAGTTTACTTACAAAGCTTTTACTTATTTAAAAACACTTAACAAAAATAATAAACAAAATGAGTCAGCTCACTCAAATACTAGATACATATGTGTATTGTATTTATCGATAAACAGGCAACGTCGTCATAACACTGTTAGGGACTACAAAGTTAGCATTGATGTTGTGTTAAAGTGATGTTGTTTCAAAATTGACGACGATGTTGCCGACGCCAAATAGAATAAGGGTGATAATAAAATAATTCAATATTCACCCTTATTCCAGTAGTCGACATCGACGTCGCTAACATAATACCAAAAAATTGGGGCTTGTTTATTCGCTCTCGAGAACAGTTTTGTGCTACTGACCACTCGGCGACATCGACGTCACTTTAACACAATGCCAAAAAATTGGGGCTTGTGCACCACCCGTTGTCGAAAACAACTGACTGCTGTTCTAAAGTGTCGTCGATGTCGCCAAATGGAATAAGGGTGATTGTGTTAAAGTGACGTCGATGTCGACAACTGGAATAAGGGTGATTATTAACAAAATTATTACACATAATGAATAAATAAATGAAAAATATGAAATATGATCAAGGTGGTCCAAAAGAAATCACTCTATTGCATGATGCTCTTATTTTTCCAAATGGCGGCCAATGTCAAATCTGGTTTGACATTTGTGAACTAAACATATGTAGAATACAAATGAACAAGCCATGGAGCGATACACTCCCCAAGAACGCGGAATAATCGTGTCGTGGCGTTCCCGGGTCGCCTCATCTCTCGTTTCGGCGATTTACACTTGCCCGCAAGATCGCCCGATTTAACCGTTCTAGACTTTTTTGTGGGGTTTTTCGAAGTCCCGTGTTTACGTGAACAAACCCGAAACCCTGGAAACCCTCTAGGCGAACATTCAACACGAGTGCGAGAATCTGTCGCCCAAAGTTCTCGCCGAAGTGATGAAAAATGCCATAAAACGAGCAATCAATTGTGACGGCGCCCATTGGCCGATGTCATCTTCTCGACTTGACCAATAAAATTCTAAAGGTTCAAATAAACATAATCAAAACACTGAATCGAAGTTTTTCATTTTAAAAAAATGTGAGCCAAACATACAACGGATGACTTCCTTTGGCCCACCTTGTATGTACATACATATGTATGTATGTATGTATGTAGCAATGTATACACAATTTTATGGAAAACAAGTACAACTTTTTAAAGTTAAGGCTGTGTCAGATACAACTTCAACGGTTTGCTTGACTTTTCTAACTTTGGAAAAAAAGCATGAAGCAAAATGTGTATGCCACAATAAAAACTTTGACAACAGTAACTGTTTGTTCCACTGTCGTTATTTTATGCATAAAACACAGCATAATTCGATTACACTCAAGGCACATTTACTACAGGTACACGCATTAGAGAAAACACTGTGGCAACTCTGTGCTTCTCACATAGTTTTACAAAGTAATTGTCAAAAAATTTTATGCATCAAACAAGGCACAAAAGTATTTGTCAAATGAATTCCTCGTTATAAACGTGTAAACAAAAAATCAGCGGATAAGCAATTTGCCTGACGCATGTACCTGTTTGATATGCCTTGATTACACTGATGCCACTCTCATTTACATGCGAGTTTGGTAAAAAAATTAAGAAAATTATACCAACTGATTGGCAAAGCACTCAAAAAGTTGAGAGTTGCCTTAACTTTTCGCTTCGATTTGCGTTAAAAATACTTTATGTGACATGTTTTATATCAAGGCACATTAAATACAGGTACACGCATTAGGTGCAACTCTGTGCTTCTCACATAGTTTTACAAAGTAATTGTCAAAAAATTGTATGCATTAAACAAGGCACAAAAGTAATTGTCAAATGAACTCTTCTTTATAAACATGTAAACAAGGCACATTTACTACAGGTACACGCATTAGAGAAAACACTGTGGCAACTCTATGCTTCTCATATAGTTTTACAAAGTAATTGTCAAAAAATTGTATGCATCAAACAAGGCACAAAAGTATTTGTCAAATGAATTCTTCGTTATAAACGTGTAAACAAAAAATCAGCGGATGAGCAATTTGCCTGATGCATGTACCTGTTTGATATGCCTTGCATGTAAACAAAAAATCAGCTGATGAGCAATTCGCCTGATGCATGTACCTGTTTGATATGCCTTGATTTTTACCAAGGCATATCAAACAGGTACATGCATAGGGCAAATTGCTCATCCGCTGATTTTTTGTTTACACGTTTATAACGAAGAATTCATTTGACAATTACTTTTGTGCCTTGTTTGATGCATACAATTTTTTGACAAATACTTTGTAAAACTATGTGAGAAGCACAGAGTTGCCACACTGTTTTCTCTAATGCATGTACCTGTAGTAAATGTGCCTTGATTTTTACTTTGTGTAGTATATACTAATATTAACTTTACCTGTCATGAACTTCTCTTGGTATTGTACAATCAAGACAATTGTATAATGTGGTGGGAATATTGTTCAATGTTGTTTACTTTTTACTGTCAGGAAAATTTGGCAATATTTTCTTTGAAAATATTGTGCCATTTATTGCTTAGTATAGCTCGAAACGATAATAGTACATATGCAATAATATTGTGTAATGGATGGGCCGCTTTATAATCAAATATGCCTCTTATGCTTCAAATGGAGTTCGTGACAAAATATTTTCTTACAAGGGGTAGGTTAACACGAATTTAGTGGGAACCCCTGCTCTGTGGTGTGTATACCGAAATGAAATTGCGTTGGTCTGGCATCACAATGTACATATATTTATTTTTTAGTGTGTGCAGATTTTCATTACGTAGAATTTTTTTGTGCTAACAAATTGAATGAATTGGTATATTAAACCACAAATATAACTATTAAACTTGCAATATTATAATAAAGTCTTGTTTAAAACCACTTTTTATTTAAAAAAGTTTCAATATATTTTTGGTGTTGCGGTGTGTAGGTTTGTATCTTTAATTGCATATAAAACTCGACCAATTCGATTTTATTGAGTTACGTTCCTACTCTTCCACAGAACTTTTAACATGTATAATGGTATTGGATTAACTACTCCACGTGGTTCTGGTACAAATGGACATGTACAACGCAATTGGGCTTTTGTACGACCAGGCAAGAAAGACAATTCCAATTACCGCTCTGAGGAGGATATAAAAAAATTGGATGCTACTTTAAATCGCCCACCGAACAAAGACATTTTAGATCATGATCGGAAACGCAAAATTGAGGTGAAATGTTTGGAATTTGAAGAAATTTTGGAAAAACAGGGGTGAGTATTGATTTTAAACTGCAACTATTTTCCCTAGATTAAAGAAAACGCACTATCGTTTTCTTAAAATTTCGCATATTAAAGTCGTAGTGGAAGCGAAATACGTCAACTACGCTAAATAATAGAGCTGCAAAACTATTGATAGTCGCGCCACTCGATATTTTCGATAGTTTCATGTAAAACTATCGATACTATAGATTCTTATCTTAGTCCTCTTTTACATTTGAGACATTTCTTGCCGGACATTTTTTCAATTCTCTTTTGTTCTTGCCCGAAGCTTTTACATATTGGAAATTAATAGTCAGTCAGAAATTTTGTAGTTTGTTTACTTCTTTTTCGCGATTGCTACTCATACACATGCACATAAATACCATATGCCTTGATAATACACATCAAGTATACATAGATTCGCTGAAATGAGAAAAATCATATGAAGCAACAAGAATAAATGGCGAAAAGAAGAAAAGAAAAACAAAAAAATTTCCAGTACAGAGGGTCGTGTACTACACACTCTGCATCTTCGCCCCTTCTTCTACAAAGTTCGTCTGTCTGTCTTTCAATTTCCCAAATGTAAAAGGGCACTTACATATTATCTTAGGTGTAGACCCTATGTAACGTTTTGAATTGATTGACAGCAGAGAAGTTATGTCAGCTGATGAATTAAGATCACCTGATGTGAATTCGCCTTGATCACATGCTTCGCTTCCTCAATCATGTTTATGAATCATGCTGTTTACACTGCGCATTCGTGCTTCGTTTGGCATCAAGGCGAATTCATACTAGGTGGTCGCAAGGGATCAGGTGACTATTTTCGCTGCTTGTAATTTGAACGTTGGATGTCAACACACATTTTTCAGTACATTTTTTGTAATTTTAAGTATGTATAAATTTCTCAAAGCCTAGGTTTGGCATTATTTTATGTATATTCACACATACATACGTATAATACGCCCACCTGTCGGAGACAGAAAGTTAACTGCAATGTCATCCAGAACAAATCCAAAATTAATTCTTAAGTTGAGTACGTAATCGAATTTGGTGAGAGCCAACAAATTTATTCTCAGCTACTTTGAAACTCATTTCAGTTTTATATTAACATTTTGCTGTTATTATTTCAGATGTTACCTTGGCTGGGTAGTTAGCTCGTTGAGTACACAAAGTGTGATGATACATGTTCGAACCCCAGAAATTTTTTAAATTTACTGACTCAGATGACTTAAAAAAACCAACTTTAAGTTAGTTGAAAAGTAATGCAGAGGACATCGCAATGTTAAAACAGTCAGTCAGTTGATTAGATTGAAAAGTAATCCAAGTGTCAGTAGGTACTAATTGTGAAATAGTTAGCTTAAAGTTAGTTTAAAGTTAACGGAATTTCCGAGCTGGTTTTCATAGCTTGTTCAGATACGCTGGCGATAAACTGCGGTAAAAGCTAGAGAAGAAACCAAATAAAATGCCCTTGACTGTGGTTAGAATTAAAAACCAGGGATCGCAAATAACGATTATTTTCCAAATTTAAACTGAAAAAATCACAATAATAGAGAAGTGCTACGGGCACAAGGAATATACCACAATACTCCATGTTACCTATAGATGCAATGATTTTTATTTTTTTAATTTTTATTTATTCCTCACAAAATAAGAGTTATTTCTTGATTTTTATTTATTCCTCACAAAATAATAGTTATTTTGTGATTTTTATTTATTCCTCAGAAAATAAGAGTTATTTTTTATTTTTATTTATTTCTCACAAAATAACAGTTATTTTGTGACTTTTATTTATTCCTCACAAAATAAGAGTTATTTTGTGACTTTTATTTATTCCTCACAAAATAACAGTTATTTATTGATTTTTATTTATTCCTCAGACAATAAAATTCATTTTTAAAATGTGTTTATTAATTAATTTAATTTAACAAATAAGAGTTTTTGCATGGACTCTGGTGATAAATTCGATCTTAAATCTGTCAATATTAATTTAAACAGAGACTTGTGTTGCTGGCGTGCTATGCAAAACCTGTGCCAATCTGTACAGGTATGGATATATATATTTTTTTTCCTCCCAATATTTCATTACATCTGCATCCACGTCAATGGGCTTAGGATTGTAATTGTCTATTTCGCTTATCGCCCTTTTCATTTCCTCCTCCAGATCACCATCTGAGTCTTCATCCTCTGAATTTACTTCAATAGAGTTTAAGAACTCGTTTAATAATGAACACGTGTTTGTGTCTTCAGACGACGGTAAAGCATCTGGTGTTTCAGCGTTTGAAGATGATGGTAAGTCAGAAGACTTTTGCGTTGCATCATTCTTCACAAAGAGTAAAATTTATTAAATTCATGTACATTAGACCACCCAATGGGCCGAAGTTTTTATTTTATTCGCTAAAGCCCATATGACATTTCATTTTTCTTTCATTTATCAAGTTTCATTTATCAAGCTGGTAACTCTTATGTGTTAATTATGAAGGTGTTGAGATATTTAGTACATTAAAAAATTTTGACAAATCAAAAAATATTTTTATGTTATGCAACAAATTAATTATAAAATGCATAAGAACCGGTCTTAAAACCCTAACCAGCACAAAAATGTGTTTTTCGGACAAAATCCGTACCAAATATAAGAAATCCGGTTCCAAACCGGATAAAAATATCTTATATTTGACGCTGGTAATGTAGATTTCCATTGGTGAAAGAATTTTTAAAACCAGATGAGCGGCTTGGGCGTGAAAGCTTAGCAAAAAACAAACTCACTTTCTTATAAATTGGTTGTTTTTGTAAATGAAATAAAATTATTTGTAATAAAAAATATCAAATTTGTTTTTTTTTTCAATTTAAATAGGCATATTTTGTAAAAAATTTCTTTTCTACACGTTACCAAATTGTATGAAAAATGATGACAATTCGTTACAAACAATATGTTTTTCATACAAATTTCAAAAGGAAAAAATTATTGTACGAATATATGCAGAATCTATACTAAAGTCTCTATTTTTCATTTTATTTACAAAAACACTGAGTTATTTTTTTATATTTTATTTACTGCCAGTTCATAGAAGCCATGTAAAAATTCTTGCTTGGCTATTTTTATTGAAAACACAAACAAAGCACTCAAAATTTGTTTTTGATTTCAATGTAAATAGCCAAGCAAGAATTTTTACTAGACTTCTATGAACTGGCAGTTATTAGTTTAAAAATGACTTTTATTTTCTGAGGAATAAATAAAAATCAAAAAATAACTCTTATTTTGTGAGGAATAAATAAAAGTCACAAAATAACTGTTATTTTGTGAGAAATAAATAAAAATCACAAAATAGCTGTTATTTTCTGAGGAATAAATAAAAGTCACAATATAACTGTTATTTTGTGAGAAATAAATAAAAATAAAAAAATAACTCTTATTTTGTGAGGAATAAATAAAAATCAAGAAATAACTCTTATTTTGTGAGGAATAAATAAAAGTCACAAAATAACTATTATTTTGTGAGGAATAAATAAAACTCAAGAAATAACGATTAAAAAGTAATTTTTAAAATAAAAATTATAACCGTTACGGTCCCTGTTAAAAACACATTTTAATACTGTAAATGGCAAATATTTTGAAATTTCACACCTAAAAATATGTACTCCTACTCGTGAGCAAAAAAATTTATGTAACTTATTAAGCATCTGTTCTGGCTGAAGTACAAAAAGCATTTGAATCGCAAAACTATTCGACAATTTATATGAGTTATAAAGTTTGACAAATAAAATAAAAACTAAAAATTTCGCTTATTTGGAAGGCAATTGTGATTCTGTATTAAATGATTGTAATTATTTAGGATATAATTTCGAAGAAACAATATTATAAAATCTGAAAAGAGCTACTAAAAATCAATTGTATTTTCTAATACGCATGTGTATATGTAGTACATCGAATTTTATTAATAATGCCCCTATCACGGTTTTCAACTAAATTCATTTTGGTCGTCTACGAGTAGACCAAACTTACATACGACCAAACTGTTTAGTATGATGAACCACAACTGTTTTTTAGTTGAAATTGTCATCGCGTTGCCAACTTAAAATATCAAGTTTGACAGAAAGCAATTAATTTGTGAGAAAATTTAAAACACAAAGTTTTAGAAAAAATATTGTTTTGAGTGTCTAAGTTGTGTATGTGTAGATTTATTTTATGGCGGCGAAAACCGAGTTGCAAATATAGATGTGCTACGTATCAAAAGAAAAATTCGTGATGATTCCAACCCTCTTGAACTACCCAATGTAAGGTAAGAAATAACCAAAATAGGGAACGAAGTCTTTAAAAAATAATTTTGGAAAGTTTTTTTTAGTTATTTCCGGCAGAACAGAGAAACGTTTTGTTATTCGTTGGATCACCTGAAACTGTATTTAAAGAAATCTTTGTATGTGCCGATACTGAAACTGTTAAGAAAATTTTGTTAAGCATAATAAATATTTCTAGTTACGGTTTTTAAATTTTTCCTGCTTTTTATATCGCACCAAGCTGTAACTAGATAAACCCAACCACAGACCCAACTGCTAAAAAGCAGTTGTGTATACCCAAGGTTTTTCTCAACCAAACTTACGCAGAGTTGTAAATGACACAACTGAAAAGTCAACTGACAATTTAGTGGAGAATGGCAATGCAAATTTATCAATCCCAACCAAACTATTTTAAAAGTTGAAAACCGTGATAGGGGCATAAAATTTAATTTAGCGCGTAGGAAAATAGCGCCTTTTGGTTATAAATAATTGATAATGCTGTAATTTAGCGCGTTTTCCGAAGAGGAATATAAATAGTTGGCATCGCTGGATGCGAAAGCGACGAGATGCCAATTTGGTACTCTCTATTACTTTTGCAAAATTCTTTGATGAATTTACAGCACTGTTTTTGCAAAAGGAAATATGGCAAAGGTTGACGGTAATGAAATGCCAAAATATGTAAAAAGTGAAGTGTTACAGTTTTTAAATGAAAGTAAAATAGTATTTGAATAAGAAAACGACCGTGTAGGACGAGTCTTAATAGATAAGTCCAATATACTCTCTTCAACACTTCCGTTTGAATAAGGAAGCGTTTCTGTATGTCCTAAACGCTATTCATTACAAGCTAAAAGTTTCAAGGAGATGCAGAGCAATTCCAACTATTACAAAACTAGCCGCCACATTAAAATTACTTGGCCAAGGCGGATATCAACATCAAATTGGCCAGGACCATACCTTAGGTCTATCGCAACAGTCTGACATTGCTTAGAGGTCTGCTCGGCATTTTAACCATATCAAATTTGCTTTATGATGCGAAAGCCAAATGCGCAAACGCATTAGATAGTACCAATCGTTCGATTTCGCAGCATTTTTCTTTCGCATCGCAATAGTGAGTAAGCCCCCTGATGTGAATTCGCCTTGATTCTAGTGATTTTGAAAGAGAGGCACGAAATATAAATTTCCAATTATTGAGAATTATCGTATAAATGATTAAACAGAATACCGGCATAAACACATTTTCCATACGAATTGGCACAAAAAAGCAGCCACAGAAAGCAGTCGTGAGATAGAATCTATTTTATGTAAGTACTCATTCTCTCAAAAATGTTACCACACTTTCAATAAATTTCATACATTTTGTAAAGAAAACTACAAAAAAAAAAAAAAAATAAGCACAAAAGAAAATAAAACAAAAATTAGAGAACATTTGAAGTTACAGCGATGTTATTATGGGCTTTATTAATTTGGGAGCTATTTTCCTGAAGTTGCAGACTTTATTCTGTTTCATCATTAAGAGGCAGAGAGACAATAAAATTGCAAATACAAAAATGTGAGAGCTGTACATAGTTGCCAGAAAAGTCGCTTTGACGATTTTTTTCTCGACAAACGGCGAAGGTATAAAAAAATTGATTTGGTAGCTTTATTTACTGTAAACTTTACAGTGTAAAGTAAGCATACATGGTAAAATTATACAAGGTACTTGCACGACTACAACAAAATTACAACAACAAAAAACACACGCATTTTGATGGTAGAAACAAACGAATAATTGTCAGAAACAGATGTCTTTTGTTTTTAAAAATAACAATCACAGGGTAACTAAAGTACTAAAGTACAATTGCATGATTGTAGTAATTCAGTGTTGCCAATATGTGTGTAATACGCAGTGTGTAATTTCTACACTCATGCCATGTAATGAGATTCATGTATAATCTGTGTGTAATTATACTTTGGGTTCTCTTTTTATTTATTTTTGTTGTAATTTTAACCTACACAAAAGATGTGTAGTGTAATTTTCTTCAATGTATAATGGGAGACACAGCTTTGTGAAAATTCATTGGCAACACTAATCATTTTATTCACACACATACACTAACATTTTTGCAGCTTGTAAACAAAGTTTGACAACTTTCTGCATTGTATACATTAACAGGCTGGGCTTGTGCATGTACCTTGTGCATGTGCATGTACATGTACCATGTAAGCATACAAGAACAATCACACTGTGTATAAAAGAACTACATATATTTCCAAACCTGTTACTTGATAAATTCAGTCACAGTTGTGATTAGTGATTTTCCAATCGCTGTGAAAAAGTATCAGTTTTCGAAATATGGCTCATCTCTAATCCTTATTAATACTATAAATCGTCGGCTGGTTACGGGTTTGCCGCACAGATATTAAGAATACATTGCTGATGTGGCAAAGCAGCAACCACCCGACGAAATGTAAAAGTGAGTTTGTTTGCTACACTTTCACGCGCAAACCACTTAACCGATTTTGAAAGTTCATTCACCAATAGAAAGCTACATTGCCAGCGTCAAAGATAGGCTATTTTTTATCCGGTTCGGAACCGGTTTTTTATATTTGGCACGTATTTTCAAACCGCTAAACCGATTTTGAAAATTCGTTCACCAAAACAAAGCTACATTACCAGCGGCAAACATCGTCTACTTTTTATCCGATCTAGAACCGGTTTTTTATGATTGATATGGGGTTTCAAACTGCTACACCGATTTTAAAACTCTTTCACCAATGAAAATCTACATTACCAGCGGCAAACATCGTTGCACAAAAGACTAATCGATTATTTTTCCGTGAAATAAATATCAATTTACAAATGTGAAATTCCGTAATAACTCCGCACCAGGCTTTAGAAAATGAATTTTTTTTATTGATCTAATGCATTAAACACATTCACCACAGCAAGCTATCGATAACAAAATGTCAAGAACAGAATACGCATATTTATAAGAATGATTATTTTGATGGCAACAAGGCTGTTGTTGTTCGTGCTACATTTGTCATCGTAGTAAAATTAAACTACACCATTTTTCATGAAATTGAGAATATTCTATATGAAATTGAGAATTTCCATTTGAAATTGAGAAAATTTCAAATGAAATTGAGAATTTCAATTTGAAATATAGAAAATTCCAAATGACATTGCGAATTTCAATTTCAAATTTAGAAAATTCCGAATGAAATTGAGAATTTCAATTGAAAAATTGAGAAAATTCGAAATGAAATTGTGAATTTCAATTTGAAATTGATAAAATTCCAAATGAAATTAAGAATTTCAATTTGTAATTGAGAAGATTCCAAATGATGTTGAGAAATTTTAATTTAAAATTAAGAAAAATTCAGAATAAAATTCAAAAACACGTGCAAGCAAAGCAGCTGCCAACAATTAACTGAACATTCAAAATGACAGAAATTGTCAGCATAGTGAGAGACATCAGTACCAACATAACGCCACAAAAAAAATCAAAATTCGAATATACGTAAGCCGCGAAAATTCAGAATTCTCGTTACTTTTTGAACACACCTCGTATGTGTGTCCATATGTGTTTACTAAATAAAAGTTGTATAAATAATTTTGCTGAATCCCATATTAAAAATTCCCAATTTCTTTTAGAATTTTCTTAATTTACAATAAAATTTTCTCAGTTTTAATTATTATTCATTTGTTTCTATATTTATGATTTGATCAGGCTAAAGTTCGTACCGCTTTGTAAGCCAAATTATATCTGATAATTATTAATGAACAATTAACACCAAAGTTAATTGTAAATATTCTGACAAACACGTAGTAGAGCGGAACAACTAGCTGTTTTCGAAGTCCACTACACCTTCATCATCAGCGTTCTTTGTGATTTCTGCTTTATATACACAACTTTTATTGCAAATGGAATATGTGAATTGTTTTGATTCATCGTATTACAATTTGCTGAAAGCTTTTTTGTAATGAAAGCTCAATTTTACCACCTCTAAATTTACAACAGTCTTGCCATTGTTGTTTGTTCTTTACTAATTATGCACATGTTAGTTAATTTGCTTATTTTTTGTTCTACATAAATTTTTTGGTTTGTTACTATTAAGTATATGACTATTAATTTAAGTGAATTGAAATTCTCGATTTCATTTGGAATTTTCTCAATTTAAAATTGGGAAATTTCCAAGAATTTCAATTCTCATTTTCATTTTGAATTTTCTTAATATCAAATTGAATGAATGAATTTTCTCAATTTCAATAAAAAATGGTGTAATTTCTATTTTCGATGGCTACAAACCAAAAACAAAAATATTTTAATCAAATTACTGCTTAGAAAAGTTTTTTGGTGAACCATATATGGGTTATTAGTGGACGGTAAGATACTTAAAATTGTACGACAAAAAATTTGTGTCATTTGGATTTATGCATTTATTTATAACTAGGATCGCCCGGTGGTTTAAATTAGACCACTTGACACATAGTGTGTTATAAGCACATGTGTACAAAACAAAAACAAAGAAGAAAGTTGTCTTTTTTTTCAAGCAAATTTAAATCGCTTTTTACTACTTTTGAGTCAAGAAATTAAAAAAAAAACATTTATATTGTGCATATCTACACTAAAATACCTTTTAAACCATATATGTTTCAACAGTAGAGTGCTCCAACCGAAGTCTAAGCACTGTTTAATTTTTTAGTCACAAATAATTGTTGTGCCGTCTTTTTTAAACGAAAATTGTTTAATAAATAAACGTTAAATGTACAGTATCACATAAAATGGCATTTGATATCAAGATGAATTTATCAGTCCGTGAGCTCTGATGATTATATCATAACGCTGCTATAATATTAATAAATTGAGTCTATACGTGATGACTTTTCATCATGATATCAATTTGACATTCATCATGATATAAATTCATCAGGTGTGGACACTATGTAAGAAATTATATGCAAAAGACAACTTTAATTATTTTAATTATTCGATTTAATAATAATACTGGTAACACCACCGTCTTCAGCAACCACTTCACAGGTTATGATGTACAAAATACAATACAAAATACAATTTCATTCGAGTATTCAAATAATTTTTTATTTTATTAAATCAATTTTTATTATCTTGAAGTAAAGCAACCTAATTTAAAAAATATGAGATTCTGACATGGTAAGAAAACAGATAAACATTTCTATGAAGTAAATGTAAAAAAAAATATGATGAACAAAGAAAAAGTATCACTATTTATTTTATTTGAATGAAATGAATATTTGAATATCCAGTTTTTTTCGATTCGTTTTAATTGTATGTACATCACTAAAACATTTTTGTATGATTGTATTTATTTTAATATTTTTTATGGATTTTGCTATGTATTTCGAATCAGTTGGATAATTTGACAGAAATAATAAATTTAAGATAAAATAATAATAATTTTTTTAGAATACAACTTTACTTAACATTGCTTGGTAAAGCTTTGTTAACATTTACAAACGAAGGAAGATTTGAAATTTTTTTTTCTCTGAAGAGATACAAGGTGTACCAGGGGTTTATACGATATTTTTACACAACATAAATCACGATGTGACAAATTATTCTGCACGCAAAGTTTAAAAATATTTCCATGTAAATTCTATTTATTCGATATCGAACTGCAAAAAGCCAATTTTTGAGATTAATCAACAACGAAGCCATATGTATTTATATGAGTAGAAGGAGCATTTGTTGAAACAACGAGTACAGTTGTGTCGTTTTATTCGTATTAACAAAACACGAGTAGAATTTAAATTTATTATTCTCTAAAATAAATACCTAAAAGTGTACGAGAAAAATATAAGATTTTTTTAAAAACATTTCTATTAAACTGAATTTAGTGAATAGGAATATCTAAAAACGGCCGAATACGAATACGAGAGTTCGAATACGAATATTGGAACATGACTAGTATGTATGCATGTCATGTTTAAAAATAGCCAAGCACATAGTTTGTTTGTTTGTATCCATGTGTATCACGCTTTAAACAACTAGTCCTTTAATTATTATGTATAACCCTAATGTGTTTCTCATTCTTAAGATGTTTTAATATATTCAATAAAAATTTTAACTGGAAAATTAATTTGTAAATATATTCTTCCAGTTAAAAATATTCACCCTGTTTTTCACCACGGGTAAAAGGCAATACAAACAAAATATTAAAAGTTTTGCCCTTAATTTTACTTAGAGGGTGGGACAGTGCAATGTCGTTATTTGGAAGTTGTCAGACATTCTGTTTCTATATTTCTTTTGCCATCTGTAACAATACAACACTTCAATACATAAAATTGTAAACACACCTCAAAATATAATGAAACGTAAGACGGAAAACTGGTGTATTATTTCTTTTAAATAAATATACCAAACAACTGTATTTAGAAAATTGGTCACAATGAACATTAATAAATAATTTTAAGTGGAATAAATATGAATATATTAATTAAAATTAAACTTTAAATGGGGAGTTAAAAACTTTAAGTGCTAAAGAAATAGTTAATATTTTATATACATATCAAATACAAAACGTTCGATTAAAGAAAAAAGCAAAATGAAACAAAATATTTTTTAAGAGTACGATAATAATTAGTTACATCTTATTTTCTCTATGTAGATTTAAATTTTTGTTTTTTAATTTTTCAGTTTATCTTCTGACGACATCAAGTCTAAAGTTGAATCTTATAGAAAGAAATTAATCGGACAAGGAAAGACGGATATACCGAAGGATGAATTTGGCAGAATAGCGTAAGTATTAAATGTTTTATTTGAGAAAATTATTCAATGTAAACACGTTGGTTACGTAATGAGTCAAGAACATTGCAACAGTTTTTCGATTTTATTTGTATTTGTTGTCCCTTGGAAAAAAAAAGTTCTGCCTGTTTTAATTTTTGAATTTCAACTATGTGATACATAATTGCTTTTGCAAGTGTGTATCACTGAAATAATCAATATTTTCTTAGAGTTACTTTCTTTCAACGATTTTGGATCTATACCTAACTCTAGTTTTACGCAGTAAATTTTAACTTGCACACGTCGTACTTACGCCAAGTTGGTTTTGTTAATTTCGAATTTAATTAAAACCAATGAACGAATCAGCTGTTGCTCACATTTGCGTATTTGTTTACAAATACAAATATAAGTCTAGGTAGAAGCATAGTGACAATAATTTTAGGTAATTTACGCAACGTTACGGAGCAGTTCATTTGTCAATAGTGGGTCCAATTGAATATAGACAGCAATGATAACCGCAGACCAAGAGACTATTTTTACAATAAATATAAGATTCCTCCTTCAATTATGTAGTTGCATTGACGGAACACATATAGTAAGTCATAAAAACTAGCATTGATAAGCATTTATGCTCCAACACTGTTCTGCAAAAAAAAAAAAGTCGGGAGCAAGAACTTCATTATGTGATTTTAATGGAATTTAGTGTCCTGAATACAAATCTGTTCACAGATTGATTCCATCAAGTCTAGTTTTTGATATTTTCTTTTTAAATAAAATACTGATATTGGAATATTAAACACGTATGTATTTATTAGGAAAAAAGTAAAAAAATCTTACACATAAATGTCTTCTATGATATAAATTACAATCTTAAATGAAATTCTAATACAACACGTTCCCTTTCGCCATACAAAAATACTTTTTTGACTGTTCACGTCCCATATACATACATATTTGAAATTAGATTCCCGTAGGAATTTCGAGAGGTAAAAAATTAACAAATATATATATAAAAATTATAAATCCCGTGGGGTTTTTTGTTTTACAAACTAGATAATATGCTCAGTATGTCGACATAAATTTTCAATTTCAAACACGAAGTAAACATAGTACAAAAAAAAATTTATAAAAGGGATTACAAAAACGTGTTTCCCTATTAATTATATATGTACATATGTAGATAGATAAGATATGCAACATAGCTGTAAACTATTGCAATAGATTTAATTATAATCAGATGATTTGGGGTTAACGATTGCTAATTTTTTGATTTCATTCAAAGTCGTAAGTTGTATGAAAAACTGTTTTATAAACTTCTTATATAAATCAAAAATAATTTTTATGAATAAAACCTTAATTTTTTTGAGGTGATGAAGAAGATGAAAGACCGCATATGTTCAGCATATGCCTTCGCCTTGAAAAAAAATTAAATACAAAATTTTAACATTCCAAAACTAAAAATTTGTAAAGCAGTGTCAAATATGAAGTTCTAAACAATTTTATTCCCAAGTAATAACCTTAATAATTTTGAGTTCCAACAAAAAAAAACCGTGTTTCCGAACAAAATTTTTCTTTCCCAAAAGTTTGAAAAAAAAAATCCTCAAAGAGTTTGGAAAATCCTTAAACGGGGAGAAATACACAGTACTGGCAGTCCTGCGTATATACTTGCGTACTCAATAGTGTGGTGAGTATATATTTTATGAATAGATAAACAAATTAGGAAAATTTTATGTAGTTAAATCAAGTCTTCCAATAGATAAGGACAAAAAGGAAAATTATAAAAAAATTAACAACCCAGATATAATATATATGTATATAAATAAATAAAAATTGTAACAAATTAATCTCAAATATAATAGATAATAAAATATATAAACTAATTGTAAAACATTTACACTAAAAAAATTAAAAAAAATCAATAAAAACCACGATGCTGTTGTCAAATAATTGAGAATTCTAGTGCTTTTTAAACACAAATTTCTTTATCCTTTTATTGAAAATTATGTATTTGTAATTGAAAATAATAAAAATGTTGAAAAAGCGTACAAAAAAATTAATTTCGACATAAAAATCACCAATATGGTGGTGCGTTTAATACTTCATATTATATTACATACGTATGTATGTATGTATCTACATGCATATTTGATAAGTGGTTAAACAACCCCTAAAGTAAATGTAACATAATTTGGTGCAATTAATAATTGTTTACTATGGCAAAAAAGAAAAGAAATAAAGGAATAACAAAATAAATAATTTTGTACTCATGGCAATAGCTTAGCAACAATTGACTAACATTTAAGATAAAAAGAAGTTGGAAAATATACCTACATATATTATTTAAATAATATTAACAAAAATTTCAAGTAAAGAAAACATTAAAAACTTACTAAATATGTTATTTGAAAAGTATAAATAATAATGAAATATATATAAAAATAACCAAATATAAATATATTTATGAAAATACATATATATAAAATATATACATATATAACATGTTAAAAAAAATAAAATATCACAAATGCGTAAAATATTTAAAATAAATCATATGACGCGTAAAAAAATTGTACGTGCGCATACTTAAAAATGTATTTTGGATGCCTCTTTATATTAAATACATAATAAAATAAATATAAAAAGTATTTGTAATATATAAGAAATAACTCAACTCTACGATTAAATAAAAATCAAAATTAACACAACGTCTTCCAAAAATGAAGTAATCAAAGAAATTTGTAGCTTTCTCAAAGTCTTCCGAAAAAGTATAAATATTCAATATACATATTATGAAAAAAATAATGTCTTCCTAAAAAATCAGTGCATTAAAATATTTTACAAAAAAATTTAAAAGCAATATTACAATATTAAAAAAACTTAATGTTGTAAAAAAAGTCCCTATAAGTATTTAACCATTTGAATAAAGGAGATTGCATGACATAAGCGAGAATAATAAATTAAAAACATTTAACTCAATAGTATATTTAAGGATAATAAATTAAAAAGAAATAGTTTTGCTATATATTAATATCTGCATATATGTATAAATATATTATAAAAAAAAGTGTTAAATGAAAACGAATGAAATTATATTAGAAAGTCCAATTGAACCTTTTTTAAAAAACCATTATGTTAACATCCACAATACAGAAACTTCAATCTATTGCCACATATAATTCACATGTTTCCATAAAAACTAAAAAACGCCGTAAAAAACGCAAAAACTCGCAAAGAAATAGCAAAACGGAGACAAATTCTTTGGCATTCTCAACTGCTCCTAACCCCCAAACCTTAAAAGACAATGCGCTAACGAGAATTAAACCATATTTTCAACATGATAATCGTTTGGTACAAAAGGAAACAAAAATAAAGCAAACATTTCTTGCATCCTCTCACCATTCTACCATTTTCAACAAATTCGCCACGGAAGGAGAACTACGTTATAACGAAGTAGCAAACAAATTTAAACCTATAAATACCTTAACACAAAAGAAGGGTGTAAAAAGATTAAGGAAGCATTCTCATAGAAATATTAAAAGAGTCCAAAAACAAAAATTAAAAAAAGAAGTGACCCTCATTCAACCAAAATTCTGCTCATGCCTTTGTCAAAACAAACCAAAAAATTTTTATAACAATAACAATAGCAGTGATAGTTTAGAATTTCAGGCATCTGTTTTTTCAAATATTAATAACAAGTTGTCGTCATATAATTCTGCTGCGCCCACTGTTACTAACTATCCAGAACAATCGGCGATAATTGGAAATGACTTAACTATAGTACTTCAGCAGTTGCAAAATCATGCGCCGAATAGGTTTTTGGAGACTTTTCTAAATAATGCCAAATTATTAAAATATGTGGAGGAATCAAGAAGGTATACCGTATATACATATGTACTATATATATATAAATATGTTGATATGTACATACATACATGCTTAGACAAAATTTTTGAAATTTTCTATTAGTGATGTAACGAATGTCAATGTTTTAGACACTCGCGAAAAGGAATATATTGTCGGAATTTTTGCGAATACAAATATCTTATTAAACTTAAAATTTAGAGAAAAAAAAATCGCTAATGAAGTACATTAATGATAAAATGTAACCGTTGTAAATGAAAGCAGCTAATTTCGTTCGATTGTACCATAAGTTATTATATACTATTTAAAATATATCAAATTTGCCATTATTCACTTTTTGAACACGAGAAATTTACTCGAATTACAGTTTTACAAATATATCATAAATTAGTCTAGGCACCCCTGGTATAATGAGAGACAAATATATTACGCTCAAAAACGAACTACCACCACAAATATAAGTGTGAATGTTCATGTGTGGGGATCACTGGCTTAGAGAAAATTTTAAAAAGTTTTCTTATTTCAAATTCTGTCCAGTTCTAAGGGCAAAAGTGTACTTTGACAATGAAATATTAGTTTGGTTTAGTAAGCTTTCCCCTGAAATGTTTTATCTGGTAAAACCAACAGCATTATACCACTTTTAATAAATAAATAAAAATATTTCCCAGTGAAAAAGCAAAATTTTGAAATATTAACAATCAATATAGAGCATTGGCTGATATGGAAGAACTGAAACCATTAACAAGAGAAAACATATGCAGTTTCTGGTCTACAGTGCATAGTGGGGTCTTTTGCAAAATAAATGGTAACAAATCTGGAACTTCTATTTATAAAAAAATTTCTATTTAGAAAAGTTAGAAGCCTCAGAACTTTTTTTGAGTTCCAAATGGTCAGTTTTGTCCCACTGTAACTCCTCTCTACCTTAAGCCAGAATACATGTGTTATAAAGAATAATGGTAGAATAAGTCGATTCGTAGCGTGAGTTTACGAATCAGCTGACAAAATCTGTAACATAAATAAACATGTTGCTGTTTATTTAATATGTATCGTAACGTATGTGAGATAGAAATATACAGAAAATAGATTTTTACGGAGCAAACGTTAACTTCTCTCTTACATACATCCACACACACTGGCTGGCAGCCTCACATTTTTACTAACTAACATTCAGATTTAAACGATACAACAACTTCAAAAGTAACACGATATGAATTGACTAATTCTACCATAAGTCTTTCTACCCAGCTAAAAAATATGTGTGGTCCATATATTTTTAATATATGAATGTATATAAATATTATGTATATATGAATATGTATGAATTCTTGTATGGAAATGTTTGGGATTATACATGGCAAAACTATTATATGTGTATTGATATATGCACTAATATATGAAATATATTATAATATATGAGCTCATATATGGAAATATAATTATGAAAATCTTCCCATGTGTTTCGATATATAGCAATATATGGAACCATACAAAAATGTATTCATACATGATATCGCAAATAAGATCGTTTTTGCAATGAAAAAAGCTTGCATTTTATTTACTCGATCTTTTTCTCTCTTTTTTATTACTTCTGAATTTGAAATCTATTAGAAAATACGTACGATATGCAAAGTTTATATGCGTACAGCCTCAATGTTTAAAAAAGAAAACCCACTCTTGTAGGATTTTATACATTGTGGTCCTATTTAATAAATCAAATAATCAAAAGGATTAATCTGATAGAAAATAATTGAATACTTTAGATATTTTTAAGAAAAGAAGTGAAAACTAGCGTGAGTATGAAAACGGACTATTTTTCTTTTATAATTAATTGCATTAGTTTTTAATCGGATTTCTTAAAATAAATTTTATGTACAAATATGAGTTTTTTTTTAAATAATCGATTCTCTTAAAATGACGAATTAAATGTCTTAGTTCGTTTTTAATTATTTTGTCCAAACAAATATTTCATTAAATACAATTTATTGCACAGTAGTGCGCTTTTTGGAATCAAGGGACTATGAATATGAACGTTGCATACCGTATAGGGAATATTTACACATACATGTATGAAAACTTATGAATATATATTATCACATATGTCCATATACCCTAATTTTTCGGATATGAGCCATATATGGGATATCATGTATGCTCCATACATATTTTTTTAACTGTGTGGGTGACTTATTTTATCGGTGAAAAGTGTATGTACTTATGTATATCTATGCATTTAAGAAAATGTTCAATTTAAACGAGGAAACCACTGTTATTCATGCGTGACACTAAAAAAATTACCACATTTGTAAGTACATATCTTATAGAAGACACAAAACACCTAATGCCGAGTACACACTATGGCATTTTGTGACATCGCAATAGTGTATACTGGCGGCAACGTTTGTCATTTTCGATATTTTTCGATGTGTGACATTGCTTTGCATATAAAAAACATAATCGTCTATGTTCTAGCTTCCACATCGTTTTCACATATTTTCTTGTGAGTTCGGGTGTTAAAACACCTTTTTAAGTGGAAATTTAGAAACTACAAATTAATAGTACGTGTTCTAGCATCCGACTTTAGATTTTTGCGTTTTCACTTATGAGCAAAAAAAAAATCAATCGTATTTTCACTTGTTAACAGTCTTGTGAAAGCAAAACGAAACAAGAAAATAAAAAATTTTGAAATTGTCCATTTCCAAATTGTTTTCTTCTACATTCGGATGTTAGAACACATATTATTAATTTGTATTTTGAAATTTCAACTTAAACAGGTGTAAAATGTGTTTTAACATCGGATCTCAAGAGAAAATATTTGAAGCTGGAACATAGACGAGTAGAAACGGCGTTACACACATTTTGAAAATGACAACACATGAAATGTCAGATGTGTACTAGGCGTAATGGTGTTTTCACACCTAAAGTTAAAAACTGGTTTTAACATTTGCTGCGTTCGAGAACTCAGAAATTTTAAAAATTTTTTTACTATTTTTTACTCAATTTTACTGGATTGCGTTCGCGTACACATAATCCAGTAAATGAGAGGGCGAATTTAGAGAAAAATTATAGTTCATTTACAAAGTATGTAATAAGGCGAATCCAAACTAGGTGGTCATACACAACTGAATTCGCTTCGCGAAATTTATACTTTAAATGTCAAAGAAATGTACTGAAAAATGTGTGTTGACATCCAACGTATATTCAAATTACAAGCGGAGAAAATAGTCGGCTGATCCCTTGCGACCACCTATTAAGGATTTCGCCTTGCAAGGGATCAGATTCGATTTCTATTTTTTATAAAATGTTAAAGAAATAATTAAAAAAAAGTATTTTTTCGCCAGAAGAATTAGAATTTCGATATTTTTAGTTAATTGATTCAGACATTTATTTTAGATACTAAACTAGGACCCATTTAAAAAAAAAACAACTTTCTGTTTCTCTCTTGTATACTTCTGTTAGTAACTTTTTGAAGAATTTTAGCAGAAAATCTTGTAAGTCGATTTGCGCGGAATAACACAACGATTTCGACTAGATTAAAGAAAAATGTTTGCAATTTTCTTTAGTTTAGTACAAAACCGTCGCAGTCGCCGAAATGCGACACTCGTAGTTAGGCCCTTGATTTTAGATCACTTTTTAGATCACCGATTCTAGCAAAATTTTTTATAAATTATAATTTAATTTTTCTTATCTCATTTAAAATTTTTTATTAATGGGAAATTTTCATTTTTAATTGAAACTTGAAAAACAATTTGAAATTATTAAAAAACATTGACACATTTATTTACTTAATAACCATTTATTTTTCTTTATTATTCAACAGAGTTCGTGATTCCCATCAAATAGCAGAGGCTCAACAAGAGAAAAACGCAAAATTGCGTGAAGCTTTTAATATTTCCGAATATTTTGTTGAAGGCTCAAGTTTTGATTCAGATAGAAAAGCTAAAGAAGATTTAGCCAAAAGCTTAGCATTACAAAAAGAACTGGATACTCAACGTGACCAAACAGCTGCTACAGCGGCAAAGGAAACATCTAAACGTTATGTACTAGAGCGTACACCATCCATGGAGCGCGATATGGCCTCAGGTGGTGTACACAGTGTAGCAGCTGATAGTGGTGATAACACCATTAAAAAAAAGAAGAAGAAAAAAACGCGCGAGAGGTAAATTTTTCAAATGTACAATAAAATTGTTCGAATATATCATAATATTGCATTTCAATTTCAAGTTCAACTAGTCCCGAACGGAAAAAAGACAAAAAGAAGAAATCCAAAAAACGCAAAAAAGAAAGGTACGTTAAAACAAGGTCTTACCAGGAAGCAAATAAATAAAATCAATAAATAAATATATGTGTCCATATGTATATATGCAAATATGTATACATATAGATATAGGCGTGTGGTAGAATTTTTCTTTAATTTGATATAATGAAGAAAAAATTGATTCTACAAAAAACTTTATAATGGTCCTAAATACAAGTGCCGTATTTCGACTTCAACTACGACTACTTGCATGAAGCTTAATTCCATGCATCTGTCTACATCAGATGCATAAACAGTTTGTGTGGTAATGCCTTGCGATGTCACAAAATGCCATAGTGTGTACTCGGCATAAGTCTTATTTTAGACTCGGCAGTTTTTCTTGCAGCAATTCTCTTTTAAAACTGCTCGCTTTTTTATACTTTTTTTCATACTACCCATTATAGGAGGAAAACTATCGATAGTGTCACTATCGAAAGTTTTCGATAGTTAAAAAAACTTTACCATATATAGAATCAAGACTATCAAAAGTTGGAAAAACTATCGATATATCGACGATACTATCGTGATAGTATCGAAGTTGTATGGTTCTCGTATAATGTATTTAATGTATTATAGATTTTTTTTTTTTTTTTTTTTTTTTGACGGCGAGGTAGGGTTAAAAATGCCTTCGCACATACAGTGACCGTCGTCATCTGCGTCGTGTGGTGTTTCCACTAAAAAATTCCTTCCTCCCTTTCTGGTTAGTTGCCTTCCCGGGACTGCTATCTGTATTACTTCGGGAAGGCCCAGAAAACGTTGTCCTAAAAAGGACTCTTCTCTATTTACCCACGTCTGGGCCTGTCATGTCTGCAGTAAAAACGTTTTGCTGCTGCTTCGTGTTTCTATTCTTCGTTTTGACGTAATGCATCAAGGTCTTTCTTTTTGCTCCGCAGAATGTTTTCGATGTAGTCTCCAACAGCGTTCCATTTATTCCTGCATTCCAGCATTTTAGGAACTATATTTCCTGGAGTAAATTCGTCTATTTGCTGTTTCAATGCATTTCTCTCAGCTTGCCATTTGGTGCAATCAAAAAACGTATGTTCAGCGTCATCATCTGTCGCACCGCAGTAGATACAATTGGGGTCACGTGTTTTACCCATGCGGTAAAGATACTTTTGGAAGTATCCATGACCTGAAAGAAACTGGGTCAGAAAGTAGTTTACTTCCCCAAAGTCCCTTTGTGTCCATCTTTCTATATATGGGGTATGAGCCGCGCCGTCCATCTGCCGGTCGTTTCTGTGCTCCATCTATTTTGCCATCGCTGAATGGTTTGAAATCTACGCTCTGTTGCACTGATAATAGGGTCTTCTCCTTTGGTTTCCCATGCCTCTTTTCGCTCACGAGCCAGGAGGTCAACAGGTATCTCTCCGCTTATCACGAAAACCGCTGAGCTCGAAACTGTGCGATATGCTGAAGCAACTCTGAGTGCCGCTGTGCGCTGTACTGCCTCCAGCACTTTTCGTTTGGTTTTTGCTTTCAGCGCATCTCCCCAAATTTCACTGCCATATAACAGTATTGAATTGGTTGTTGCCATTATCAGCCTCCTTTTGCTCTGTGTTGGTCCGCCGGTATTCGCCATTAGCCTGCTTAACATACCTGTCACTTTTGCTGCCTTGGTGGCCGCGTGTTGTATTTGAGCCCAGTAAGTGAGCCTGCTGTCGAGATTGACGCCCAAATATTTTACAGCTTTCTTCGTGGATAGAGGCATATCACCTATCTGCATATTTAATTCAAGAGGCATATGCCCTCGCGTCATCAGCATAACCTCTGTCTTATTTTTAGCGAGCTCCAGTCCGTGGTTCTCAAGCCATGTTTGGGTCCTTATCATAACTTGATTCAGTTTTCTTCTGGCATCATCCGTATCCCTTGCTGATATGACTGCCGCTATATCATCTGCGTATCCTACAAGGTGTGTGTCTTCTGGCATCTCAATATTAAGTATATCGTCGTAAGTTAAGTTCCAGAGATCTGGACCTAGAATGGATCCCTGCGCTGCACCGGATGTAACCATCTTATGTCTCTGGCCCTGAGGTGTGTCGTACAGGAGCTTACGATCTCTTAAATAACTCTGGAGGATTCTCATCAGGTAGCCGGGGATACAGAATCTTTCCCGTAGTGCTTTCATAATATCCTCCCATCGAAGGCTATTGAAAGCATTTCGTACATCAATAGTAGCCAAGACAATTATGCGTTTTGGATAGTAACGTCTACGCTGGGCATACTCAAAACTTCTCACAATATCCTCAATGGCACCAAGCGTTGATTTCCCAGGTTGAAAGCCATGCTGCCTCTCTGATAATCCTCCAGCCATACGGATGGACTCAGCTAACCTGCGCTTCAAAAGCTTTTCTAATAGCTTACCAGCACTATCTAGCATACAGAGAGGGCGGTATGCTGCCCGTTGCGTTGGGTCACCTCTGCCTTTGGTAATCAGCGTAAGCTTTTGTATTTTCCACTGCTTGGGGAAGACGCCTTGGATTATGCAAGAATTGTACAGTTCGAGCATTGCGTCTGGACGGTTTTCAACTAGTAGTGTGAGTACTTCAGCTGGGACTCCATCTGGACCGGGGGCTTTGCCTTTTTTGAGACTTCTTGCAGCGGTTTTAATTTGGCATGCCATCATTGAGAGGTGCAGGGTCTTCGCGCAACAGAGAGTGTGTGGGGAACAAATTATCCACGATATTCTTGATTTCTTCCTTCTCCAGGTGTGAGGTAGCTGAGTTTGTGCTCAACTTCCTCATAACGATCTTGTAGCCGAGTCCCCAAGGGTTACTGTTTAGATTACTCCGAAGCTCTTCCCATTTTGCTTTCTTGCTCTTTATTATTGCCTCTTTCAACGCTTTCCGGGATCTCCTGAAATCTTCTGCCTCCAACAATGCCTCACCGCGTCGTCTAGCTCTGGTATACCTTCTTCTATCGCGCAGACAGGTTCGTCTGAGTTCAGCAATTTCTCCAGTCCACCAGTATACAGACTGTGTTCTACAGTGCTGCGTTACACGGGGCATGGACGCGTTACAGCTTTGGACTATGCGCTGCATCATCGCGTTTGCTAGGAAGCCAGCATCACTTATGGTGTGTGCATCTGAAAGTCTATCGAAACAAGTCAGAAACTTTCCGGGGTCCAGTTTAGTTACGTTCCACTTGCGTGTACCTCTCCTTCTTGGCATTGGGGTGTTATTTGTTTGTGCTGTTATCTGGAAGGTAATATAGATATAGATATAATATAATATAATGTATTTAAACAAAACAAAATAACAGAATTTTATTTCTCTGTTCAATAAATAAAAAAACTATAATAATTGTATGAAAAAAAGTGAGATCAGTGGAAAAGATTTTCCGTCATCCATTTATTTTTCTTTATGAAAAGCAACATATTTAGATCTTTTTTTTTAGTGGTGTATTATTTACTAAAAATATCGATTTTTTCAAGTATTAATCGATTGCAGAATTAAAACATCGATAGTTACGCATAGTTAATATTGCCTACATGTCAAATTTTCGTACGAAATAATTTTGCTTAATATTTTTCACAAATTTGAACAGGCTTTAAAGAAAAATTACACCACACACCTATTTTACTGTATATATGTATATGTACATATAATATATATATATATAGATATATGTATCCGTATACATATGTATATACATATGTGTATATTATATATGTAGCTACAAATGTAGCGTTAGTTTTTAGTTTTTGATTTATGTTTATTATTATTTTATTACCTTTTTGTTTTCATATTTTAAATAACTTGAACTTTATTGAAAACAAACAGTTGTTAAACGAATTCTTTCTTCTTTATCAATTGCTCCATATTTTTTATTCTCTACTTTCTCTGAATTTTTTTTTTTTCGATTAACAATACAAAAAATAAATATGAAAAATCAACAATACAGGAATTCTTACGAAAAAGAAAGAAAAAAGAAGAAAAATGATTAACCATTTTTTTATAATTGAAAATTTTGGAAAATACTTATTCATACGTTATTTATACACTAACAATATTTGTTACAAAACGAAAAAAGCAAAATGTACAAAATACGTGAATCGTCATATTTTACATAAAAACGCAAAAAGTAGACAAAATTCAACCGAGTTTTAACTATATATAATATTTAACAAACTTGATTAAAAAAAAAACACAAGAAAACTTCATTAATTTTCTCTATTTTCTCCCCAAAAAATATTTATTAATTCATTATTATCTCTTTATTGTCTTATTTACGTTATAAATTTATTATTAAACAAACATATTTTTAACAAAGTTTATTAATTGAAAAACAATATCCTCGGCTTTAACCATTTAAAATCTTAATGGGTAAGTAATCAACATTATTTGCAACTTCATTTCTTTTTTATTTATTTCATACCATATGTTTGGTTTCATAAACAGTTTAAATTTTTTAATTTATTTTTAAATCACGCGTAATCTCAGTTTTTTTATAAATCGTGTTATACTAATTTCTTTATTGTATGCATGTACATTAGGGCCGTTCGATTTGTATGGTTCCAAAAACAAACTGAATGATTGGGAGTGGGGAAATGTTACTACAAAGATTTTTAAGCAATTTTTGCCTAGAAACTATCGTGTATGTTCCGACTTCCGAGTCGTTTTCACGTGTTTTTTTAGTTCTGATGTTAAAAAACATGCTACAGTTGAAATTTAGGAAATGCAATAATAGTATGTGTTTAAGCATCCATCAAACTCAATACTTTACAAAGTAAACTTTGCGTGTGGAAAAGCCGTCTTTCCAAATATTGAATATTTTCGTAAAAGAGGCAGAGAGACAATAACATTGCGGAGGCAAAAATGTGAGAAAACACTATTTGACACGATCTTACGATTTTTTTCGACAATAGTTGAAGATATAAAAGAAATTAATGTGTTAGCTTTATTTGCTGTAAAGTAATAATACAATAGCGATCATTGTTTGTATGAAAGAAATATTTATTCAAGTAGCTGTTACTTGATAAATTCAGTCACAGTAGTGAATAGTGATTTTTCAATCACTGTGAAAAAGTAACTGGTATGGAAATATGGCTCATCTCTAATTAACTTCTGTGTTAGATATCACGCACGAGTTTCACACCCCTGTTTCTTCAACATATTGCTAATGGACCTTCAAATCATGGCAAATGATAGAGATTGGCAGATTTTCATTGTCAGATAAAGGCTAAGTTCCAAGACGTATTAATCCAAAGTTTATATTATATTATGCACAAATACAAGTACAAAGTTGTGAAACATTGTAACCATGGGCATCAACTTTGAAACAGGCGCTCTGATTGCTTGTTTGCGGCGTTCTTAATACTTGTCAATAACGGTTTGAAATGAAGTGCCATGCCAATGTTTTGTACTACGGCCTTATGAAACACTATACTTTGTCCGAAGACGTTTTGTAAATCAGCCAAAATATGTGGAAAGATATCTGACACTGGTAATATAGCCCTACAAAGTCTAAATGACACTACTTTTAGAAGATGATTTTATTAAAATCAAGTTATAATCTTGCATGAAATATGTATAATAAATATAAATATGCACATACATGCAAATATGTATGTACATAGATTATATCTCTCCTTTATTGCAAAAGTTTTTAATTTGCAATTTTAGTATTTTCTCTTAAGAGGTGCAAGAGGTACAAGCTTTTTATATGAAAGTTTTACACAAAACTAATTGTGACATAATAAGGGGTTTCATGAGAACTCTTAACATATCTATTTGTACAATTGAGCAAACTTGAGAGACTTGTTTCATGAAGCCCCTTTGAACTTTTGCGGAAACAGTTTAATAAAAATAAAATAAGAAAATTTCAAGCAATTTTTAATTTAAAAACATATTTATGTATATATTTCTACAAAAATAAAGAAGTGTGTGTATGTGTCTAAAAATGTCTAAAGAAAGCCAAAAAAGCAAGAAGTTGCTGTTTACAAAATGCACAATTGCACAGCTTAAGTTTACGAGTCAAAATTATTGATAGGTTTGTATAAATAAATTTCTATAAAATTTTTGACATTTTATTTACGAGAGTGTAAAAATGCACAATTTGACAGTTTGCGAGACTTTTGAACATTCTCAAGTTTTTTTCTGCATTATTATATAAATGTTAAAAAATTTTTAAACATCAAATAATAGTAACGAAAACTCTTTTACAAATTGTTTATGTTGGTGATACGGTTAAAATAGAATTAAAATCAGGACAAGTTTGAGTGCCCTTTTTTTGATTCCAAATAGTTTAAATTAGTAAAATATTTTTTATATAAAGTAGTTAAGGGTATTATTTGAATATCCGACAAAAATTATTCGAATAATTTCTTATTCTAAACTGAGAACTTTTGTACACTAATAAATTAATTAAAGAGGCATTTTTTAAATGGATTGCATGCGTTGGATAAAGCTCGCAGTCCTTTCAAAAATGGAATTAGTTATCAACGAAATAATAATTTGGGGATTTCTTACAGATCTAGTAAATGAGAACTTATTCTAGAGGTAATTTGAACTTCCATATTTCATAACTTTGTGAAAGAACAAACAATTTCTTGCTAGAAGGTATTGTCGTAAAGTGGCAATCAAGAAAATTTTTAACGAAAATAGTTATATGATCACGATATGTAATACCGAAAACGAATCTAACATTTCTTTTCACCATTTGTTCTATTTTGCATGTATTATTTCCAAGTTTACCAGAGTTGATTTAATAGACTATGAACGAGCATATACCGCAGTGATAAAGTTCTCTGATTTTAGGATCTAAATTGTTTTTGGTAAAATCTATTATTTTTTTTTAATAAAAAGTGCTTTAATAATAAATTTTTATTTTACTTATGCATTTCAAAAGGTTTTATGTTGATATATCATTACACAATTGTCTTTAAAGTTAAAAATTTTTTAATACGAATATGTGGTTACATATGATATAAAAAGCAAAAAAAAAAAAAATTCTCACCTATTTTTAAGTTTACTAATCACATTCGATGTTCGAAAATTTATACTAAAAACTCGTAATAAGACCCAATAAATAAATATGAAAATTTGTTTTTGTTTTCAATATAAATTCTCATGTGTTTTTTTTTTATTGTATACGTATTTATAAAAGACGAGTATTTTTTTCTATAATCTAAATTAAAAGGAACATACATATCTGTGGACTTTTGACACTAGCGCTTAAGTTGAACGAACTACAAAGTAAAACATATGGCAAACATTCCCTCTTTTTTTATACCGATTTCATCACTACTACGACAAGCATAATAAGGCTGAACATGTCAAAAAATAAAACCAAATGTATACACAATTCTAATAAAATTCAATTAATTGCTTCTAATTATCACATTTTTATACACAGAGAGAATAGATTGTTTAAAAATCTGTTGGAGCAACAAATATTTAATTATGTATTCCAACGTTCCATATTTTCTATCAATTATCAATCAATTGTAAAAAACCATAATTACAACGTAAATATAATTCTCCCAATAGTTTTATTACTAATAACAATTGATTCCGTTCATTTCTAATAATCATTTTAAAGTATTAGTAGGCAGAACTGAATTAAATATAAGTTAGAAAGTAACGTGACTGAATATTGGCTTTTGAAATTAAAAGAAAGTATTTTTGTAAACAATATTTAGTTTGAAAAAAAAAATTAGGTTATTGTAATTAACTAATCAATTGCCGTCGTACTGA
Organism: Nowickia ferox; assembly: GCA_936439885.1. Lineage (NCBI taxonomy): Eukaryota > Metazoa > Arthropoda > Insecta > Diptera > Tachinidae > Nowickia > Nowickia ferox. The sequence continues at coordinate 123,887,418 of OW387024.1, read as the reverse complement.
AATTCTACTGCAATAAAAGAAAAGAAAATTAAATGCTTTATTGAAGAAAATCATATTTCGTTGTCGCAATTAAATTATTCCTTATTTGTGGAAAATTTTTAATGTTATGAACAAAAAATAAAAATTAGATAGAAATGTCATATAAAAAATATCTTTTGCAGAATAATTACACAAAATCTCGATTTAACAAAAACGGCAAGGACATTATTATATATATCGCAAAATATTCGAAGTGTTATTACTATTATTCTGCGGTGAAATTATTTGTGCAAATAATTTGTAGTTTCTTGATAGGAAAATGACTGTGTGTAATAAAGCCGAACACCGGCAACGGATGTTACAATGCACCACGCGGATCAAAAATTTGCACATTTCACTTCAGAATATAAGCAAAAAATTAAGAGTAATTCGCGATAAATATAATAATGAACCGTGTCTACACATGATTCCTTTAGAAATACCAATTAATTATTACTATAGTCACAATTAAAATTTCATTCTAAAAATTCACATATCGCTAATGAAATTTTTGTGCTGACATAAGCTGTATTAATTCATTATAACAGAATTATGTATTAGTTGTTGGAACCGACAAAATTCGATTCGATCACAACAAATCTTTTTTTCTCTGTGTAGACACATACATACAAAGTTTTGCTGAGCACTTGAACAGTATTTTTGCTCTACTGAAAAGTTTGAAGATCATACATAAATTGTTTTCTAAAACTTCGATATATATGTATTTCTACATTCCCTAATGGGACTGGGATTTATTAGCGTACTGCCATTCTAAACTATACTTGGTCGAACTCATTAAGTCGGTCGTTTTTGACACAAACCTATGATCAAACCCATGTAATTTAAATGGGTTTGATGATAGGTTTGTGTCAAAAACAACTTAAACGGTCTAAATAAAATGAAAATAGTTTGAACTGCACTGTAAAATACATATAAACTCAAATAGTTTCTTAAACAAAATAGTCCGCATTATTCTGTAAATATTTCTCGCTTTCACGTCAATCTGACAACAAAAAGTTTTCACTTGTCTTGAATTTTAAAGAGTTATCAACAGTACTCTATTGTTACCGACAACAAGTAGAGAAGTGCCAATTTTTTTTTTGTGTAAGGTTGAGGAAAACCGACATAAAGATAGTTGTAATATAGAATAAGATGAATTTTCCAAGTGGTATTTTTCTTCCAAAGATCATATACTGGGGTAAAAGTAAAGTAAAAAATAAATTTTTATATACATTTTTATTTTTTCATACATACAAATTTGTTATTTACCTGACCATAATTTTTTAAATTTTATGCGTACACGAAAAATTTTGCTACAAGCAGATATAATATTGTATTGAGCTCAAAAGCATATCAGTAATATTTAGAAAGTAATATGCTATGGAACTTAGCATATTTTTTTTAATTAAAAAAAAAATATTTCTTCTTCATTTGATTATACCCACTTTGCATTTTAAAGCTTTGCACATTAAACTATAAGCTAATGATTTTTTTTAATTCAAGGAATAATTTTTTGGTTCGGTATTTTCAATTCTTATTAATGTGTGATAATTAATGTGATTTTCTTTAAATAGACAAAAAGGTTAATTTAGACTAGTTGGGGAAATGTAGCATTTTCTGTGCCACCACGCATGTCGTCAGCACCATGACTATCTACTTCGGCGGAAATCAGTTATTAATACGAGAATTTTGGTTCTTGCATTGTGTATTATTAAATTACCGCCACATCATCACCATCACATATGGTACATTCTTTTCTTTCACTTGGTATTTTTTTCTTTCACTTGAGAAGTGAAAAAATGCTAACAACCAAACCTAAGGATTTTACGATTTACACACAATATGACCAGGCGTTGCGTTACAAAAAAAAAAACAGCCTTTTAACAGGAAATGCCCATATTCACTCAACTACTTCAAATATAAACTTACTGCCAGTTTATAGAAGCCATGTAAAAATTCTCGTCTGCTTATTTATGTATATTGAAAAAAAAAAAACAAAGCACTCACAATTTGTTTTTGTTTTCAATATAAATAGACAGACGAGAATTTTTACATGGCTTCTATAAACTGGCAGTTAGTGTTCTAATATTACAATAAAAAATATATATTTTGTTTTGTTCAAACAAAATTTCTCTGATGACAGTAAAACTTTGTTATATACGAGTATTGTATTGCATGTACATCCTTTTTTATATACGAGTATTTTATGAAACATGCAAAAATGTTTATGGTGATGTGTGTGATATACTAATTAACTGCTTTTGTTCTAGAACATTTAAAACGCAACTTTACACTTGAAAACATTTAATTTAAAACCAAAAATTTATATTTCCTTATTATTAAAATTAAATTTTTTGATTTTTTAATTGACTATTAAACTTAACAAATCTTTTTCCCTTTATTACATTCAGTGAGAACTAATATCTGTTAAAAATTTCACCTTAAATTCACGATACCAATTTTACTTTTCGAACGGAATGAAAATTACATGGGAGTAAAAATTTACTTTTTATTTACAATAATTCTATTATTCTGCAATAATATTCATATCCAAAAACTTCGTAGAACTTAAATCTTAATTAAAAGACTAGCAACTATTCGTTTTATACAACCATATACGGGTATGTTCTGTTTTGCATGTGAAATTAAATTGTGCGGAATTGCCTTAGCATTGTTGTAATAAATTCAAATTTCCAACAACAATTCTATGGCAATTCCGCACGATTTAATTTCACGTGGAATACAGAACATACCCGATAATGTTAAACAATTCTTTAAATTCAATAGTTTTTAATTACTTCAGGGATAATGTTAACTTAACGATAATATGCATAGTCATAATTTTCACTTAAAATTAATAAATCCAAATTAATTATATTTGTAGTAAGTCCAAGAAATCTAAGAAGTTGCGAAAACGTAAAGTTAGCGAATCGGAAAGTAATGGTGATAATTATCAAGAAAGTGAAGACTCCGCATCGGAAATTGATGCTGATACTAAAAGGAGCCGAAAAAAGGCGAAAAAGGATAAGGTAAGTCATATGATAAAACAAAGCACAATACAATAATGAACTCATTATTAAGACATGCACTGGCTTCAAGATTGTTGAAACATTTATAGCGAAAGTATTTGGTGTAAATTTTGTATTTTTGAAGGGGTTTGAGGCAAATTGAGAAGAAATTTAAAAAATAAATTATGCCAAATTTAGAGAACTAATAAATATGTTGATACAAAAAATAAAAAAAGTAATTTATAATTGACATAACAACAATAATAACAAAAATATCAAAAAGTCATTGGACAAAAGTATTTGTACAGGCATAAATTACATGAAAAAATACGTACAAAATGATCGTGTTAACAAAAAAAAAAACCCGGATTTTGACATACATATATAATAATGTGCATAAAAAAGTGACATTCCATAAGACAAACACATACGAGTACATACTTATGTATGTATGATGTGAACACAGCTTAAAACTGTAAAAAGTAAAAAAATCTCAGGAAAACACTCAATTCACAAAAACTGCAAAAGCTTTCTAATATCAGAGGAATAAGCTAAAAGATACTCACCCTTATCGGGGAAAAAGGCGAACATTTTATTCACGTGAAATATTTTCCGTAAACAAAAAAATGCTGAACAAAATTAGAAAATAGTATGCTGGGAAAGGGAACACTTTTCGCGTGAATTTTTATTCCCGATAAGGGTGACGATGTACTATAATATATATTTTGATTGTTTTTTTAAGTGCAATATTTTAAACACATCCCTACAATGCACATATCGCACTTGCTCCTCAAAAGCGTAACAACTCAAAATTCATTAATTTTCAGTAGAGGCCAAAAACTGTTTCTGTTAGTAGTAGTTATTCTAAAAACAAAGAGAGTCATAACGGGTTTTTTCACGGAAAAGAAGACAAATCAAAGGGAGATTTTTACAGTGGGTAGATATGACCTCTGTTGTTTGATTTTTTGCAAAAATTGAAAATTTTAAAATTTTGAGCTGTTACGCTTTTGAGGAACAAGTGCGATATGTACGTATTTCAAAAACACGTACTATTTTTAATGTTTTTGAATCCTACATTACCAATTATCAATACAAAGTACAGAGTACTCAAACTTTTGCAGTCAATACATCTAAGGTGGTAAGGTGACATCCACTAAACCCTGGTTACATTACTCACATGTTATCACTATTCTGTCGTCTCCTGTGGGTCATCTTCGCCCAATTTTGTAACTTAATCTTCGCTGTATGTAAAGGGTTTGCATTAATACTCGTAAGAGTTACTGTCTGTAACGTTCTTGCCTTTTTTGTCAATCCATTTGCACGCTCATTAATTGAAGAAAATCCTATTTCAATACCATGATATTCGTACAAGATATAAGCGAGGCTTGTGAATTGAACAATTGTGGTTTCAAGTGGCAAAAATCATACATAATGTTTATAAAATATTTATTTATAAATTTTATTTAAAGGAAATTTTTCTGTGTTTTAGAAAAAGCGAAGAAATAAGAAAAAAGAACTTTCATCATCATCGGATATCTCAAGGTCAACGTAAGTCTTGCTATAATAATAACGACGGACGGATAATTTTAACTTAATAATATTTCCATAGGTCCCCTTTACACAATATCATAGAAAATAAAAGAAATGAAATTTTTCCAAAAAAAAAAATTTCTGGTCATGAAGTTGTTCGAAGCCGGTCAAATGAAAAGTCTCGCAATCAGAAAGAAGCACATAAATATCGTCATCAGTCTTCTCAACACCGCCATAGTAGGCGAAGCCACAGTCGCAGTGATAGAAGCAGAACAAAACTACGTAGTAACAGTTGTAACAATAAAAATGTAAGTACCCGACGTAGCAGCAGTAGCCGCATTGACAGAAATGAACATCTTAGTTCAAGAGATTGTCGTAGTGGTGAGCTCAATGATACTGATTACAAAAGCAGAGATCGTGAAAGCCACAGTTCGCGATCACGTAAGAGTTTAAAGCACGAAACTGCGAATGATTGTACTAAAAGCCTTAAACGTAAACGAAATGAAGAATATTCCCAAACTAAAAGGAATAGTCCTGATAAAGATAAGCGCAAACGATACTCACGTTCTCACTCACCATCTTTTACTAGACAAAACCGTAATAAAAAGTCTTTAGAAGAATCTACAGAAATCGAAACTGATTTATCTAGGGGACGTTCCACAACTCCAATGCATAAACCTCCAGATAATCAGAAAAAAGTTAAGTCTGGGTCGAGATCATCTTTTGCCAGAGAAATTTCTCGAAAGAAATCACTTACTCCTCCATTACAAACGCCTAAGAAAATTGAATCAAAAAAATACGAAACCTATACTTTCGGCAATCAGGAAAAAATTGACAAAATCAAATCGACCTGCAAAAAACCAACTGTTTCAAAATCGAGATCTAGACACAATTCAACATCATCTTCCAATACAACATCGTCTGTTGACACAGGTATTCCTAAATCAAGCAGTTCACCCAAAACAGAACGTTTACAAAAATTATCCACATATAAGAGTATCGATTCACAAAACTTACCCGATAAGGAATTAAAATCCCCAAGTCCCATAAGAACGCCCACATCAGTGAAAGGGAGATCAATGTCCAGTTTCAAACAAAATTTCGGATCGAGATCAGAAGATTGTGTTGAAAAATCGAAAGGAAAGAAAGAAGAGCACAAAAAACGATCATCTACTCCTTCTAATTTAGAGAAAACAGCGTTAAGTCCTAGATCTTCAAGGGATTCGTCAGAGCTGAGCTATTCTCCTGCTAGGCGTAATCCTGAACGTTATCGCGATGTTTTAGAAAACACTAAAATTCATAAAACTGAAAAACAGAAAACTGGTGAGAGAGACGAAGACAGAAAAGAGGTTATCAAATCATTGAAACAAAGTGAAGAGCGTGAGTGGGATCGGAAGGAAAAGGCAAACAAGAATGACAGGAATCAGGCTAATCCAGTAGTACGTTTACAGTCACAAAGTGATGAAGACAGCGATGCCGTAGAACGTAACACCGAAAAAATTTTAGATGAGTTTCAGGAATTAAAACGCGAAGGAGAACTGAAAGATTTAAAAATGTTGGAACAACTTAAAACTGATATAGCGGCCAAAGCCAAGGAGAAGATTAAAACTATTGAAAAAATGGCTGCATCCACATCGGGGAGCTCATCAGCAAATAACAACGAAGAAGTAAGTGACAAATCTTATAAGCGTACAGTACGCAATTCCCTAAATGAGTTTTTGGCTGCCAATAATGTGGCTCCAGCTGTGGTAGCAACGTGTTCCACAACTACATATAATAGCACACCGAACTCACCACCCGGCGCCATATATCCACAGACTTTAGAAGAAATAGAAAAGGAACAAGAATCTATTTTACAATTGACAGAAACTTCCAATCAAATGGAAAATAAAAACAAAAACAGTAATATGGACTCTGAACCGCAGGTCAATTGCAAAAATTCTTTAGTGACAGCAAATGGTCAAGCGGCACTCTTGAGTCCAACAGCAAGCCCACTACGTAGCAATATTAATGTAATGAACAAAGAGAGGGATCGTAAGCGTGAGCGAGATATTCGTGAACGTGAGCGAGAAAGAGAAACTAACTACTTTAACAAAGAACGTTATTTAGAAAGAAGACAGAGATCATCTCCCAATTTCTATAATAGTGGCGGAGGTAGTAATAGTGGTACCACCCTTACCGGAAACATTGTTGGTGTTAGGCGAAATATCAACAACGGCAATATAATAAATACAAATCACAGACAACAACGGTTAAATTTGATGTACAACTCTGGTGGTGTTGGCTCTCATCATCATTCTCATCTGCATCCAAATTATCACCACCAAAACCATAAACTAATTAATAACCACCATAGTTCTTCCTCTTCTAATGTTTATATTGCTAATAATTCTTCTACTAATCCTCATGCGTTAGTGTGTAACCACAATAATAACTCTACTAATATATCATTTAATCGCCCTAGTCGTATTAATAACACACCTCTTATAACCGCAACTCAATTTAATAACCAAATGCTTAGTAAACAGTCAAATAGTATTTTAGTTAATCGCCGAGATCATCGTACAGCTTTAAATTTGGGTCTTAGCGGTACTCCTTGTACTAATTTCTCCAATAGTAATTTGTTACTAACAAAAGCTAATACTAATCCACATCATCTGCGTGCAGCGGTCGTAGGTCATGTAGGAGGCGGTGGTCATCATCATCAGTATCATCACCACCACCACCATCATCATCACGGTCAAAGTGCAAGTTTGAGTAGTGGCGGCAGTAACTCAGCTACTCAAATAACAGATCGTATACTTATGGCTGCTTCGTTAGCGGCAGCACGTCATAGTTTAGGTGTACACTCTGCAGGTTCTAGTGCATCCGCAGTGGCAGCAGCTAATAATTTAAACTTTCTACAACAACAAAATAAACCAAAACTTGTTATAAAGCCCTTTAAAATTAATGATTCACAGCCTTTAGTTGCCGCGTTAGCAGATTCTTCATTGGTAGATGCTATAGTGTCGAAAGTGTCAACAGCAACGGTAGCTGCTGCTGAAAGCGCAGCAAGGCGTAGTCGCAGCCGTTCGAGGCGTAGTCGTAGCCGTAATCGTCACGAGGAAAAAACAAGTAGCGGAGGCGACGAAGAACGCGATGGAAAGCGACATCATTCTACTAGTCATTCTAGATCGTCGTAAGTTTAATGCAATTTTATTAAATCGATTAAATTTTGAACGATCCCTTTTGAACATTAAAGAAGATCCTCAACATCTAGCCGCAGTAGAAGTCGTAGCCATAGTCATCGAAGCACCCGATCGCATTCCTCTCAGTCGAGTTCATCATCGCATACTTCCTCACATAGCTCATCAAGGTAACTTAAAATAAATGTAAATATACTTTTTTCAATTCAATTTGCTTGCAGAAGAAATATTCTTAGGTCAAAAGAGTTAACAAGAAATAATTACATTATTTTACTGACCGAATGTGAAATTAATTAAGCTGCTAGTTTACTACATTTTAATAGCATCAATTTCGAAACGAAGTCTCTTCCGCAAGCCCCTGATAGAATTGCTTTTTACATTTACTCACTTTAAAAAGGGGGTGTTATAAGTTCGTAGTGTGTATCTGTGTGTGTCTGTCCGTGTCCACGTACAGACCAAACGGCTGGATGGATTTTGATTTAGTTTTTTCTGTTTGAAAGGTGACTTGATCGAGAGGGTTCTTAGCTATGTTTTAAGAAAATCGGTCCAGCCGTTTAGAAGATATCACATCTTTTCTAGATACATCGGGGGTTTTTAAAATTTTTAATTTTTGTTATTGTATTTAAAATTTAATTACGAACTTTTAAAGTTTTAGTTTAGTTGGTTTTTTTTTGTAAGTCAACGTAAAAATAAAAGAAAAAAATAGTTTCTTACTGTTTTAAGTGCCATTATTACAATAATATATTATGGATAAAAAAAATTAAATAAAGGTTTTATAATCGTCCGACAAAATCCTTCCTTTAACTAACGGAATGTTGTAATAATGACCCTAACGTCCCTTTTCACAAAACTTGCCGCTAAAGTTAAGTCTGAACGATATGTTGGATCAGCAAATATACGCTTTAAAATAACAACAAATCCCGTTATCATCATGTGTATATGTTTGGCGTCTACCCGGCATGCTGAAATTACCAAATTTTTTAAAGTCAACATATGTTAGCATATAATTTTTGTGTCTACACGATATGTTGCATTTTGTATGCTGATATACGAGTATGTGTTAAGTTGCTTTAATGTAAAATCAGAAATTTCATGCCAATTATGAATAAAACTCCGCAAGAAATTTCTTTCTTTTTCAATTAGAATTTTTTTGTTTTCTCTAATAATAATAGCCCTTATAATATAGAATAAGAGGGAATGCATTTTTCCAAATGTTATCTTTCGTCCAAAGCTCACATCGTCGTAGTAGATTGTAAAACTGCTAACTCACTTCAAACAAATTTTACAGGAGAGACAAAATACTATAAACATTTCGTATACATAACTTAGGAAACTAGCCTAATGGATACAGTTTTTTCGACATGTAGAGTTTCAAATTAAAGTAAAGTTTTTAAGCCAGTCTTTTTCGAACGGCATTAAAATGTCAAATGTTATAAAAAGTTTAGCAGTTTTGCACTCTAAGCCGACGATATACTTCTTTTTGTTTTTAAAATAACTCTTAGTTGTATATTGTACCACACTTTTACCGTGAGAAAATATTCAATTTATTTTGCTCTTGTTGTTAATTTATAAGCGAATAGTCAGTAAATTGTGAAAAGTACACGTATAAAATTGTATTGAACTTTCAAATATCATAAAAAATAGCATAAAATTAACGAAAATTTAAATATATAAATAGTTTTTTAAATACAAATTGCTAAGAAAGCCCGAAAAAGAAATCCCAGAACTGAATTTTACAAATCTCGGGATTCAGGATTTGCCAAAACGCGAAAAATCCCAGGATTTCGGGATTTCTCGTTTGGCATCCCTAGTCTGAATACATTCAACTATTGCTAATGTCGAAAAATACCGATAGATCACATTTTTCGTTCACAAAATAAATATGTATATACATATGTACCCTGTCGGAAACTAAGTTAACTTTGAGTTAACTTCAAGGTAACTTTTTCGCAACTAGTCCTGAGTGACACTTGGGTTACTTTCCAATGGAGACAACTAACTACCTAGGCGGTAGTCAATTGTCTCACTCTGCATTACTTTCAATTAACTTAAAGTTGATGTTATTTAAGTCAACTGGTAGTCAATGAAATTAAAAAAAATTTTGCTGGGGTTCGAACTATGTGTCATTAGATAATGTGTATTCAACGCGCTACTAGCCAGCTTATGTACCATCTTATTTTTTAAATTCGTTTTTATTTGCAATCTATTTTACAGAGAATAAAATAATAAGCAAAATACATAATTATTAAAAATAACATATATTTACATAGTTCTAATGAACAAAGAAAAAAAAAATGCAAATTGTAGTTCTAATATTATTTAACATGTTAACGAGTTTTTTTTATTATTTTCTAAAGGGTAGGTCAAGTACCTTTTTAAGTACCATCTAAAATAATAACAGCAAAATGTTAATATAAAATTGAAATGGGTTTCAAAATAGCTGAGAGTAAATTTGTTGGCTCGCGCCAAATCCGATTATGTACTCAACTTTAGAACTGATTTTGGATCACTTCTGTATGACATTGTAGTTAGCTTTTAGGTTAGTCTAAGAAAAGTTAACTATAAGTTGATTATTTTTTTATTTAACCACACCTCCGACGGGGCCCTTAAAAGTGCATAGTACATATAGATGTTTATACTCTATACATACGTCAGTGAAGAGTATATAAGATTCGGCACTGTCAAAAATAGCGCTCTTACTTGTTTTACATAATATAACACGGAAAGTAGGCACGTAAAGCAGTGCTCACGAACTGAGTTCTACAAATGAACTCGGATTTATTGCAGAGTATTGCTAGGAACACAACTGGCAGGAACGACGAATTTCCTCCACGCCGACGAATTCTGCTCTTATAATTGATAAATTTGGTTATTATTTGTGCAAAGAGAGAGAGAGAGAGAAAATAGTTTTTTCGTCGTTCGTCGGCGTAAAAATAGAAATAAATGGCCGACTTCCTAAACGCAAGTTGCAATGCATAATTTAAAAAAGTGCGTATGCAATCCTAAACATGTCTTAAGTGCAAGCTTGCGTTCCAGAGACATTTTTTTTTTGTATTTTATCGGCATTTAGGAACGAAAATACTTACTCAGCCATTGCAGCTCAAATGTTTGGCATACAAAATAAAAATGATGCGCGATTTTGACAGCTGATACTCATTAAAATGAGTTGCCAAACGATTAGGAACATTGGACTTTGCGTTTACGAAGTGTATGCATTGTAAATATGCATTGCAACTTGCGTTTAGGAAGTCGGCCAATCTATTGTTCGACGGCGGTATTGAGTTCATTTTCATATGCATAAGTGTGTTTTATTTCTGGCGACGAAAGTGCTCAACGGAAAATTCGACGTTCGCCCCAGTTGTGTTCCTAGCAATAATCAGTAAAAATCTTGTCCTGTACTATTTAGTTTTTGTTGATTGCGTCTTTTTTGTAGTTATGGCTCGATAATAAAGCACAACCCATAAAGTTTTGGAAAGAAATATGTACCTACAACTTTCTGACTTTATTGTTAAATATATTTCATTACACTTGATTTATGTTTTATAATTCATTTGGCAAATAATATTTATCTCTGCTTTACAGCAGTAGCTCTGGATCATCTCGTTCTGGTACCCGTTCTCCTTCAATACCCCGACGTCGTGGGTCTCCAAGTTTTTTGGATCGTCGTCGTATCACTAGGTAAAACTGAATGATAAAGGTGTATTTCATTATGAAAAACATAGACTTATTATTTAATTTTTTCTTACTTTATATTATTTATTTTAACTTTTTTTTCTATTGTAGCAGACATTCATCATGTCGCGATCGAAGACATTAATTATATTGTGATTCATCAGTTTAAATTTGATTTTGCTTCAAATATATTTTGAGTTCAGATTATTGCACAACATTTATTTAAATTTTTAATGCATTATAATTTGTTTATTTGACAATTTAAGTTAATCAAATAAAATACCCAGTTTATTTATAAAAAGATCTGTTTTTAAATATTATTCTTCATATGTTTGTATATTTTTATGATTTGCTGTAGATGGTTTATTAATATTTTGTTTTAAGAGAATATTTAGTTGATTTGGTAAGTTTATTTAATTTGATTTTATGTTTTTAATTGAATGGACCGCTAAAATGATTAATTAGAAACAACTTGATAAATTTAATACATATCATTAAAAAAAATTTTACCTCTTTGAATTAGCGCACGTAAACGTCCAATACCATATCATCGCAAATTACCATCCGATGTTTCCAGTTGCTACTGTTCCAGCTGTTGCAGTCGTGATAGTTCCCCTCGTTCCCGCTCTCCATCCCGAGATAGTCGAAGTCCATCAAGGTTTTTTTGATTTTCATGCAACTTTCAACAAATACTGAACATAAAAAGCTGCTCAACAAAGTGAATAAAAAACTTGTTTTAAAATTACTTTATAAGTTGTTCATTAAAAGCCTCCTCCTCCGCTTATGTTCCGTAACTTCTGAGAAATTTTCGCATGAACAAGAATTAATTACAGTGCAGTACAGTACTTAATTGGTGTCAATATAGTTGATATAGTTGATTTACCCGCTTAATGAATCCAAAAACTCTTCAATATAATATACACATGTATATATGTATTAATTTTAGCTTAAATGAGTTCTATTTAATTGGTTCATATAATAAATCCCAATTTCGAAAACCGATAAATAATGGTAGAGATGAACTTTTTGGAAACAACTTTGAATAGAATCTTAAGAAAGAAAGATCGTGATAATCGTATTTCAACTTTTACTACAACGTTTTTATAATATGTAGATTAAAGAACACCACGACATTTATTTTTTAATTTAGCACCAACATGTCGTATTCGAAGTACGCCAACAAAGATAAGGGAGAATAAGATAGAAGTCTTTAGTTGTGCTTTCATCAAATGCGGGAGTTTGATGCTCTATAACGTACCGTTATCTTATGAAAAGTAAATAAACTTGTTTTGAAATTGGAATGTGGGCATATTTTGTAAATAATAGAAATACAAAGTTTGATTTAAAAAACATGATGAATTTTTATTACATATTCACTTCATTCTTTTCGTTGGGTTGGTGAATCAACTATCGCACAAATGCGATTGCCCCTAAAATATTTTTTTGGAATCGAAAATTCTCGCATTAGTTGCAGAACTTAGGTACTTATATTTTTTCGCTCTTAAATGTTATGAAAAATTAAACGAAGACTTGTATTTGAAATATTTGTTCTAATTAATTTTTTCTTAGTTGTTATTATTTGAATAAAATACTATGTACTAGTTTTTCTGTGTAATGAGTTTAAAATATTTTGCAAAAATAAAAAAAATTAGACGAAATAAATGTTGGAAATTAGAAAAAAATATTTGAGCAAAATGTTTTTTGAAATATTTGGTTTTTATAAATAAAAATTAATAATTAATTGAGTTTTACAACAAAACTTAAACAAATAGAAAAACACCAAGATTTGGTACTTGCAAAAATACTTATTTCTGTTGTATTTTTATCTCTCACTATTTTTTAGTTTCAAAGATATCCAAGTATGTGCTGAAATTCGATCGATTTAATTTTTGTTTTAATTCAATACATTTCATACTTGAAACGTAAAATGTTATTTTAAATAAATAAAAATTTAATAAAGTTTTTATTATTATTTATTAGGTCTGTTCATTTACTTTCCTAGCGGAAACTTGCAAGGAGAGAGTAAGGCATAAATTTACATAATTACTCTCCCAGATACGAAAAAGTAAATAAACGCATTACTTGTAAAAACTTGCAAGAAAATTTTATTCATATCAGAACCATAGATGTAAATCATGATACAATTGTAGGTTTTCTGATGTATTTTTTATAATTTTGTTTGATAAGATTTTAAATTACAAAAGTTTTAAAAATCGGCATTTAATATGAAATACTTGTCACAGTTTTATGTATTTTTTTACTATTTTTATGCATTTTACATTATTTTTTAATTCTATTCTATTAACAAATACAAAAAACCCATTTTCGATCTCTGATCAGTTATGATGAACATTAAATTGTATTTATGTGGCTTAATCATAGAAAAAAAATTGGGTTATTCAAATGGTACTCATAAATTAACACGTTTTAAAGTCATAACACTAAAAAATATGACTGCTGTGAGCAACCCCTCACAATTTACAATTATAAATATTGTACTTATTTGTATTTTGGTTTTAGCACCTTTGTTAGTCCATATTTACACTATGCAAGTCTTATTGCTAAGCTGATTAGTTTGATAGAGAGAGACGAAGAGAACAGTAAAGTTTCTTTTCCCCTCGTCTCTCTTTCCTAACAAACTAATCAGCTTAGCAATAAGACTTGCATAGTGTAAACTAGGACTTACACATTACATTGCTTAATCTCTCTCTCTCTCTCTATCTCAATTCCTTTCGTAAACTCTCATGACAAACAATAAACATAGCTGAGAAAGTCTTATTATTTTATGATGTTTTTATGATGAAACAGAATAAAGTCTGCAACTTCAGGAAAATCGCTCCCAAATTAATAAAGCCCATAATAAAATCGTCGGCAGTAACTTCATATTCTCTCTAATTTTCGTTTTATTTTCCTTTGTGCTTATTTTTCCTAATAGTTTTGTTTACAAAATGTATGAAATTTAGGGTTGTGTAGTTCATGAACGAACTAGTTCAGTTGAACGAACTAGTTCAGTTGAACGATTCAGTAAATTGAACGATTCTGACTTTAGGATTGTTGTCTTTTTTATAGTTCATCGTACATAGTTCTTTTCATAGGTTTGGTAAACGTCAGAAACGATATTAAAATTTACACCAATGAATAAACCAAATTTTAGTATGACGTCTGACATATAAAACTGGTAAAAAATTAATCGTTCATTGTTTACATCATAGAACTTTTTGTCGTTCAGTTTGTTATTTTCAGGGATGTAATTAAACATACATTGTTGATTTTATATATTTTTACCAATTTAATACGCAAGATTTATGTTTTTATGTATTATATTTAATTTCATTGATATTTGGAAGTATTTTAAAGTATGTTTTCTAGTTTTGTATTCCGTATTCCATTCTAGTAGTATACCAGTCAAAATTAAAATATTAAACATTTTAAATTAGCTATTCAGTGGCAACATTTTTTCCAGGGCTTACTTGAAAAAAAAACGACTTGAAATTTACTTTCGTTCCTCACAATATTTTCCACAAATTTTCACGGAATTCGATTTTTATTTGCATTATTATTTACAAATAAACAAAATATCAAAGCAAGAGCGACAAAAGGCAAAAAAATCTGATCTTTCCTTCAATCACCGTTCGTTCAGAGTAAATAAAGAACGATGAACTATGAACGAACTAGTTCATTTCATCTTTCGGATCAATCTGAACGATTCAGTAAAATGAACTATTATGCACAACTCTAACGAAATGTATAGAAAGTATGATAACATGTTTGAGAGAATGAGTACTTATATGTGAGAGCACAAGAAAAAACGCTCTTAAAATTAAATGCTTTTTTGGGTCAATTTGTATGGAAAATGTGCTTACGCCGGTATTCTGTTTAATCATTTTCTTTGAGTCACAACAAAAATTTTTCTAAACTATGTTCAAATGTTAATATATTATGACAATTAAGACACTGATGTGAATACCCCAAATAAGTTAAGAAAATATGCTTTCTTTTTACATAGGTTCACATATTTTTTTTTATAAAGAAATGCAAATTTTTGAGTTTTCCTTTTTCAGATATTTTTTAAATAATTAATTTGAAAACAAAACACACAACAGGTGGTTGGATAATTCTTGCAAATAAAAATTTGTCTAGTAAATGATCAAATAGAATAAGTGCGCAACTTCAAGAAAAATCGCTGTCAAATTAACAAAGCCCATAATAAAATCTACTTCAGTAACTTCAAATGCTCTCTAATTTTTGTTTTATTTTCTTTGTAGTTTTGTTTACAAAATGTATGAAATCTATTGAAAGTATGGTAGCATTTTTGAGAGAATATTTATTTTATGTGAGAGCATAAGAAAAAACGCTGTCAAAATAAAATAGATTCTATCTCTCGACTGCTTTCTGGGGCTGCTTTTTTGTGTCAATTTGTATGGATAATGTGTTTATGCCGCAATTCTGTTTGATCATTAATTTGTAATAATTTTTTGTCACTCAAATTTTTTCTCTCTTAACGCTCCCTCCTTGACAACTTTTTGAGTTAATGAACACTTTTCAGCGCAAAGTAGACCATGCAGTGTTGAACTAAATAAAACAATGTGTAAAACATTATTAGTAATATCAAAGTGATTAAAATTAGTTTTCAAATGCTTAATTTTTAACTTCAACTTGCAAAAAGCAAACAACGAATAAGACCACAAGCATAAAACGAAAATACACTTGAGCACATGAACATTTGTACAAAATTAAATGGAGAAATTTGTGGTATTGAATTAAAAAACACAATGCGAAAAAGATTATTAGTACCTATTAATAAAGTGATTAAAATTTGTTTTCAAATGATTAGATACTTCGTTTTAAGCATTTTCGTTCGAAAATATTAATTTTTACCATTTATTTACAAAAACTAGGCTGCGAATAAGACCACAAAGAATAAAATGTAATTACTTTAAAATAATACCACGCGAAAGAAAAAGTAAAGAGGATTTGATGACTGTGTGAGCGAGACCTCTAAAAACACCACAAAAACACAATTATCTTCCGTCTCGTGACATCTCTAGTCTACTTTGTGCTTTCCAGTAGCAATTGTTACAAATTCGTAACAATTTTTAGTAAATGAACAAACCTATTATCTTTTATTAATTTATTTAGCACAACAAGATATACATACATACATATAAATTATAGTGCCATTGGATTTAATTATGGGGCAACAAAGTTTTAATATATTATAAAGATTGAAAAATTAAATTTAATTAAGTTGAATAAAAAAGTATAAAATAACTAATTTATAATTAATTAAATACTTACAGCCTTATTTGTAAAAATTATTAAGGCTTTATAAAGATTTTTTAAAACAAATTTTCATACAAAATTGTTCTTATTAAGCCTGTATAAGGCCTCAATAATTTTTATAAATAAGCCAGTTATTATGTAAAATGAGAACTTAGATGTTTCTTTCAAGGTTTGGTGTAACTAAACATACTTTATTACTCATTGTAAGGTTGACCGAGGCGTGCTTATTATGAAGGTTACCAAGGTCACATTTAGGCCAAACTGACATTAATGGCCGCCCACAGTACATACTAGATGTATGTATGTATGTCCACGAAACTTTTCCACAATCTGATATGAAAACCGTCAAAAACTCCGTATATCTATTTAAATATGTACATGCATGTATTTCATGGGTTTTGCGAGTATTGTATTAACTTAATTAGGCGGATTATGTGTCACATAAACCTGGTTCCTTTATTTGGAATAGTAAATACTCTACAACTTCCATTAATTCATTTTAGTTCTGACCGCTGTTCTCCATATATATATTCTCTTCCCACCATTTGGCATACCAGCTGGCACTTTTCTGTAATGAGGTATCTACATCTATAACAGGAACATAATCCATATGAATTGCTGCTCTCAAACGATTAAACATCACTACGGACGCAGTAAATGAACTTATAGTGCGAAGAGAGAACTTCACAGACGAAGACAAAACTTTGATTAATACTTCCGTTAACCATGATATAAAAAAGAATAGGAAGTGAGGCAGATACCATGATGTATGTTGGACTTTATAATGGCCGCCCATCAAAGCAATTTTTTGTATAAATCTTGAAATGTCGTTGATCGGAGTATCATCGGTAACAAAAACGGGAAGGCCAGAAATAGCTTTTGGTTTAGACTTCAAAGTTTTAAAAGCGCAAATGTGTCCCCAAGCAACGTTTCCTTCACGAAAAAATTAATGCAAATATAAGTTAATGTATTCACATGTATACATTTAATTTAAAATTTTTTATGTTTATGATTTGATTCGGCTAAAGTTCGTATCGCTCTGTAAGCCAAATTACATGTTATAATTATGGCAAGACTGTTGTAAATTAAGAGATGGTAAAATTGAGCTTTCATTACAAAAAAAGCTTTCAGCAAATTGTAATACGATGAAACACATATTCCATTTGTAATGAATACTGAGTATATATGTACATATGTATGTAAATCAGAAATCTATGTACATATGTATATCAACTGACACCACACACAGTGGACCAAACACAAAAAACAGGTGCAGTGGCCTTCAAAAACAGCTAGTTGTTCCGTTCTACTAGTGTTTGTCAGAATATTTACGATGAACTTTTATGTTATTTGTTCATTAATAATTATCACATGTAATTTGGCTTACAGAGCAATACGAACTTTAGCTTAATCAAATCATAAACATAGAAACAAGTAAAGTTCGAATAATAGTAATTAAAACTACATAATTAAAACTTTTTATTTATGGCTCGTTTGCAAAACGAAATATTTAAAATTAAAAAAAAAAATATTGCAAAGCCTATTTTTGCCTTTTTGTATTTTCTTTAACTGCATATTTCTTTAAAAGACCTTTTTGAATATTTCCCTACCACCTTTGGTTCAGTCTACTTGCTAGGGATGCCAATCCCGATTCCGAAAATCCCGGGATTTAAATTTTTTAATACGGGATTCTCTAATTCGGGATTCAGTCAATCCCGAAATTGTTTACTAAGTTTTGCTGGTTTTTTTGTTAAATAAATTTATCATGACCTTACCCCACATGAAGATAGTAACCGTGGCAACACAATATTGATTTTTTATAATTGAAATTTATTTGTCGGTGGCTAAGCATTGTCTATATATTGAAATACATATGATGCTTTGCCAAATCATTAGTAGACTTCAGCCACATATTTTTAACAGTCACAAACATTTATCTTATGCACAGAGTTTCAAAAAATATTTGAGAATTCACAAATAATAATATATTTGAAAATCACAATAAATAAGCGTAGTTAGCTTAGAAACTTTAACAAAACCCAGCAAATAATTTATATTCGATATGAATCTGGGTTTTATTAAAGTTTCTAAGTCTGCTACGCTTATTTGTCTTTTGTGACTTTTCAAAAATATTATATGAAATAATTATAAAACTTTTGTTTGTGAACCTCTTTTAATAAATAAATATAAAAAGTATGTATCTTTTAATGTTCAATAAACCGAAAAATACCGAAATCCCAAGATTTGAAATCCCGAATTGCATCCCTAGTACTTACACATGCATATTCATTAGGGTTGCCAGATACCAAAAGTCAAATAACTGAACAATGGAAAAAATTCACCTGGATTTTTAAAAAATTCACCTGGATTTTGAAAAAATAACTGGACAATTTAAAAATGAGCTTAAAAAGCAGTGTTGATACTTTGTGAAAATCTTTTTTTTTGGTAATAAATTGCTGGTGATGTACAAAATAGAGGTACTAATCAGTATTAGGGAGAAGTACAACTGATTGTACATTTGCAAGCACAATTGTATTGAAAATTTTTCTGTAGAAGATATTATAATAACACAGCCAGAAAATAGAGTTTTTTTGTCTTGTTTAAATAAGAACAGCTGATCCTTATTTATTTTTATCTGATTAAGATGGCGTCATTAGTTTTTCACTAGCAAGGTATAATAATATTTAACATTTGCATAATTTACACCATTTTTTGTATTATTTGCTTAATATGTCACGAATTGTCCTACAAAGTTAATAATACTTTATGGATTATTAATCTATACAAAAATCTCTTTCATTTGGATAGATTTACATTGAAGAGCATACTAGGATATCTTAAATGTTATTGCAAGGATGTTACAAATCGTGTGTTTTTAGTTTAGTCCATAAAACTTTTTTTATTTTATTTTTTACCTAAAAAAAATCCTTATTTTTTCCTCTGATATAGCTGTATTATATTTCTAAACCCTCTAATTTCAGAGATATTGTGCAGTATATTAAAAAAATAGTACTTTAAATTTTTATTTTCTTACGCCACCCAAAAATATTATTTTTTATAATATGACGTCGCCGATTTCAAATGTAGCCTCTATTTTTTGATGCGTTGTGATTATTCTATTAATTTTGCATTAAAAATTCAAAGTTTTCCTTAAATTTTTTTTTATTATTTCGTAAAAGCTGCAAATTTCAAAAAAACAAAAATTTTCTGAACTTTTCCATACAACATATCTTATGCGTAATAATCTTTGATACTAGAGGTGATAGAAAAATAATAAGGCTATTTTCGTAATCAGCGCTCGAAAATACATAAGAATCGGTTATTTTAATTTCCAAAATTTAAATTAAAAAAATTTTTAAGAACTAAACTACAGACACTATTTTTCCTATATTCAAAGCGAATTTAATGTAGATTGATAATCCAGAAAGTATTTTTCAGTTTGGAGGACCATTCGTGAAATATTAAGCGAATTGTAAAAAAGTGGTGCAAATTATGCAACTATATTTTTAAAACTACAATCAAATCCCGATAATTCGTACCCCGATAAATTGTAATTCCCGATAATTCGTAATAAACTGTCGGTCCCTTGAAAAAATCTCGTTAATTCGTAAAATTTCCATACATTTTGGTCCCCTCGCTAATTCGTATTTTTTTCAAATAAAATCTTTACCTCTTATAAATCGTAATCCTTTGTTAACTACCACTTATAATTCGTAATAAAAACAACAGAAACATGGAAAGAATGATTTTTTGTTTACCACTATTTTTTTGCTTGTGTGTGTGTTTATTTTCTTAAGATCAGTTTGTTACATGAATAATAAAGAAAAATGTAAAAGCGCACGCATAAAACTCTGTCTATGTTACAAAAACAAAAAATTTTTGTTTTTTATGTTTTTTTTATCGTTGTAGTAAATAAATTGAAAACCCCCGTTAATTCGTATTTACTTTATTTTAACCCCGTTAAATCGAAACCCCCTATAATTCGTAAGAAATAGCCGGTCCCTTGCGATTACGAATTATCGGGATTTGACTGTATACCTTCTAGAGAAAAACTAATGATGCCATCGTAATCAGCATATACAAATACATAAGGATCGGCTATTTTTATTTAAACAATAAAACCACTGTTCTGATGTGTAATTAATTAAAAAATGTAATTGACAAAAAACTATTTTTCGAATTTAAAGAAATTATTTTTTAACTGGACAAATTGTATTGGTAATTGGACAAGGCTCTAAAAAACTGGACAATCCAGGCCGTCTGCCAACCCTAATATGCATACGTATATGCATAAAGTTATATACAGTACTTTACCCATTTAAGGAACATTCGATTTAATGAACATCGCATTCAATGAACACCCAAATTTTTTACATTGTACTTCGTTTAACGAACATATGGAAAATAATCAGTTGAAATAAAAAACACACTTTCCGAAAAAATCACTAAAAAGAATTTAAAGAAAACTAACGGTATTTTCTTATTCTGGTGTTTTGCTTGATATTATTTGAGAGTATACTATAAGTACATGTTTTGAGTTTTGAATGAAATAGACGATACTTTTCACTTTAACGATCAAGCCTGATGACAATCAGTTTAGCTAAATCGGAAAACTACTGTATTTTGTTTTATCTCAGAGCTGATTCACACACATACGGCCTTGTTCTGTAAACCGATCGATTTGAAATCGCACGATTTTAGAAAACTAACTACAATAATAAAAATATTTGTTCACAGTTTTTTAAATTTTTCTATTGTTTGATTTTAAACACGTCTGCAGGACCATTATTAATTTTTTGAAAACGAGAAATTTACTCGGATTCAATTTACAAAACAGGTCGATAATTTTTTTACACAACTTTGGATTTTATATTCAGAAAGAAAAAGACAAATTAAAAAAAAACTCAACTTTACAAAGATCTTCAGTAATTAAAAAAATCATTCAAACTTACCAGCATAGCATATCTGATGTTTGCCTCCTGCACCTGCTATTCTAGGATAATTATAATTATGTTTGCTCAAATAACTGATGACATTTGGAACAAACAGTTCATCGCCTTCGCCGTACGTTAGTGTCGGCCTTATGGCAACTGTTGTTAAATAATCCTTTTGATTGGCCAGCATTGTTTCGTTTGAATTCAATACTATGGTTTCAGCACGCAACTTCGATGCAGAATAGCCCTGTATTAAGAACTTCTTGTCAAAATCGGTAGGATTTTGCGCATCGTATTTAGGGGTGGGAGCCTTCGATTCAGTTTGATTTATAACCAAGGCAAATGTGCTATGTCCCTTAAATGGAACCATGCTAACGGAAGCACAGCTAGTATAAATAAGACGTTTAATGTTGTGTTTTACACAAAGTTCAACCACAGTGCGGGTACCTAAAGAATTTTATTTTCAAAGTTTTTTATTTCGCACACATTTGCTATACATATGTATGTATGTATATGTAAGAAAGAAAATTCAGAAATATTCAATAAAACTATTCGTACAAATTAGACATAAATATAGCACACTAAATCAGAAACAGTCACAATTTCAAAATGATCAAAGTGGTTTTGTTTTTTTTTTATAAACCAGTTAATAGAACAAATAATACCGTTATGCTTGTTCTTATGTTACATACTTGCGTCATTTGTACAGTATCAACAGTTGTTTGCCACTACTCAGCATATGAAATTTTTTGAGTTGTGACTATTTATGATTTAGTGTACGATATGTAGTCATGTAATGCTATATTTCCACTAGCAGTTGAATAACATGCTTCGCTTTCTGAATCTTGTTTATGAATCAGCCCGTTTACACGGCGCATTCATGCTTCGTTTCGGCATTTTGTGTATATTCACACATACATACATATGTAAGTATCATACGCACGTGCGTTTGGTTTGTTTTTATTTGTTCACACACACATACACACAAAATTTTATATAAATATCTTGTACTATCACGTCCTGAGAGAAGAATATTTGTTAATGCCTTCATTGAGTTGTATGTAAATTGAAAACTTTAAACGTGTTTTCTGCAAAACAAGTTTTTTTGAGTTATGACACTATTGAACTGAATGTGCGATATGTATGTAATGTAGAACTTCAAATCGAATTAAATAGAGATAACTGGGAGTCTACTCTCTAATTCGAAACGAATTGTAATATTAATAACATACAAATTCGAAAGCATTTTCGTTCGTTTCAAAATTCAGATTAGGACCCTGATGTTAATTGCCATGAAATATATGGAAATTTGAATGATGTCGAACGTGACCGTCGTACAGATTTAAAGTGAAAAAAAGGTCAAACTAAAACGGATTTTTATTTATTTATTCAAGATAATTGAAAAGGCCAAGGTATTCATGTTTTTGTTGTTTTTGCTACCAACGATTAAAGCGCTTATTTCCGCGAAATCTGAAGCAATATTTTAATGTGAGTCATTTTAGGAATTTGAATTGATGCCTCTTTAAAATTGTTTTGATTTTACCCAATAATTATTTAGATTTTTTTTAAATTAAATTTTAATCGCAGTCTCACGTGCGACATGTAGTACGTGACTTTTGGGAATGTTTTCAAATTACCAACTACTTTTAATTTTTTCATGTCTTTTGGCAACGCATTCTCCACTTTTTCGCAGCTTTTGCAAACGTTTGCTTGCATTTGCAAGGCTCGTTTTGTGCTTGTTTGTCGTTTCGCATTTCTGCTGCGAGCGACGCACGGATAACAAATTTTGCTCTTCAATGTCGATATGCGATTTTGCATAGCAAACATTTACAGTTATTTGAAGTCGTAAGGCATTCTCTGTTGACTCTTTGTAGTCTCAGAAAAAATTTTGAGCGCAAAAGTCAATGGATACTGCTTCTCTTTAACTACATAATTATTTATGTGTGTACGAGTACATGTGTACGAGTAATTTGCGCATTTTCTTACCATTTACATTAACATGTTCTAATCTTTTATAGTTGGACGGATATTCCAAACTAACAAACGCCGCACAATGAAATACTGTATCGACACTCTTAAATGCTTCATCCACTGCCTCTGGTTGACAAATATCTCCCACAAATGTACGAATTTTCCGCTCCTCTTCTGAAAATTTTTTAAAAAGTTACTTAATTATTTATTTGTTTACTACGATAACTAATTTCAAATTTACCGTCAATTTTGTTCTTGAAGGGCACCAAATCAACGGTTCGAATTTCTCCAATATTTAATTCAATTTGAGATTTTAACAATTGCTTGATGATATGTTGACCAATGAAGCCACTGCCACCAGTTACTAAGACAATTTCGCTAGCTTCAGTAACCATATCTGTCATTATATTAACTGAGAAATAATATTAAGACACGTCTTTTACATTTACATTACCTACGATAAATATTGGTTTTTAATGATACATTTTCAATATTATAACAATAATATAATGATATTATAATAGAAGGTACTTCCACCCTTTCTTTGTTTCCAAAAATAAGCATTTTTTTATTTTTTGTGAGTTAAATCGGCTAATATGAATATAAGTCCAATATTCTTGCTGCTATACCTACATGATCAACAATTTTTTTAATTTGTATCTAAATAAATCAAAGAAATTCATTAACCCCCCACCAAAAAAGGGATGTTATAAGTTTGTAGTGGGTGTCTGTGTATCTGTGTAACTGTGTGTTTGTACGAGTCCACGTACAGATCAATTGGCTGGGTCAATTTTGATTTTGTTTTTTCTGTTTGAAGAAAATCGGTCCAGCCGCTTTGAAGGTATCACATCATTATAAATATATTCTGTTGAATCTGTCTGTCCTTGAAGTTGTAGCTCCCAAACGGGTAGATCGATTTTAATATGTTTTTTTTTTCGTTTGAAATGTGACTTGATTGTATATCTTCTAGTCTATACTTGAAGAATATCAGAATTTCTGAGGTAGTACGTTTGAACAAAAATTGGTTAAACCATTTGAAGTTAAAAGCTCTTAATTTTAAAATTTTTAATTTTTGTTATTTTCATTTATTCATTTTTACATTTGCAACATATCAACTAAAATTTGACATATGTATGTATGTATGTACATAGGTTTTGATTAGTAGGATGAATTAACAGCAATTTAATTCATTTAATACTGTTTAAATTAATATCATGTATGTACACATCGCTCCCTTATTTCAACATAGAGATATCGAAAAAATGCGTTTATACACGCACCTCTTGTGAAGAGAAAATATTTTTATATCTTCATTCAGTTGTATGTAAGATCGAGACCTTAAAACTTATTTTTTACAAAACTAGCTTTTTTGAGTTGTGTTGCAACAAAGCAGCGATATCTACATATCGCTCATTTACTTCAATAGTGTCATAACTCAAAAAATGCGTTTTTTAGTTAATAATGCAAAATAATGTGGCATTTCGAATTTTATCTTGTGTTAATATTTCATATAAATAGCTTGTACTACCACCTCGTGAGAGAAGAATATTTTTTAATGTCTTCATTGAGTAAATTGTAAACTTTAAACGCGTTTTCTGCAAAACTAGTTTTTTTGAGTTGTGACACTATTGAAGTAAATGAGCTATATGTACATACATATTTATGTCAATAAATATGTATGACGTACGCTATATACCATGCAAAATGCTTTACCATGGGTTAAATTGTTTTAAGTTTTATTTTAGCTTTTTTTATTTTTTAGCTTTTTTTTTAATATTACACTAAGTTTTAATATGGTATGTACTAAATTTGGGCATAGCTATTAGTACACTTTTTTATAACAATATTGTGTCATAACAATATCTCAAGATGTTTGCCAAGTTTCGTGGGAATCGAATAACTGGGAATGCACATGATATAACATTAAATTTCAGTGGTATGAGAAGTTTCGTAAGAACCGGTTAAGCACGTGAAAAATAATATTTGGTTTTCATAGGCTAGGTTAAGTAACATGTTGTGCTATTATGTACTACAAAAAGTCAAAGGAAAAAAGTACCACCCTCTTTTTGTCAACAAGACCAAATGGAAGCTCTTACAAAAAAAAAAAAAAGAAATCATTTTTTAAATTGGGTTTAAAGTGGTGTTGTTATGAGTTTACACACATTAAATAAATTACAAATGAACACAACCGAATTGAAAACATCATTCTTTTTTGAATACGAATATTATATGTGAAATTTATAGACACTAAATTGGAGTTATATTTACGCCTGCAAAATGAAATTTGACAAAAAAATTTATGAAAAAGAACTTCATACTCCTGTTGGCGTACTTTAAAGTTAACAAAAACTACCCAAAATGTTAATGATCGTCATTAAATAATATGCACTTGAAAATGATGCAAAACACAAATTTATATAAGAAAATAAACGGATTCCTACACAGTACGACAAATTTTAATTTTAAATTTTTTGCATAAAAGTTACTTTATGCGAAAAAATCTACAGACAAATTGTAGTAAAACTGTTTAAATGGGTTTTATTTCCTCATCTCTTCTCCTATATTTTTATAAAACAGCAGTTATCTAGGAACTAGATCGTTTGCCCCTCTAATATACTTAAAGAATACTTTATGATATTTTAATATGATATTATAATATTTAATATTATGATATTTAAATATTAAATAAATTTATATTAATCAAGACTACTACAACTCTGAATTAAAATGTTTGTTTTCATAATTAAGGGCACAAGAGCTTTGTGTTCCAAATGGAACAAAAAATAACAAATGCATGTAGTCAAAGAACCAGGAGACGTGTAAAAGATTCCTTCGGAAGCTGCAAGATTTAATCCTACAATTTTTTATGATCTCTAAGAGTAAAAAACTGAGCTGCTAAGTATAAACAAAAAACTATAAATACAAATTAATAAAGAGGAGTACGCAACATGCGCGTGACGCACTTAATCGCACTTTTATAGTTTAGTTTGCCTTCTCTTGTTTAGAAAACCACATCAATTAATAAAAATATTTCATCCTATAAAAATTGAAAACCACCTAGGCCCGTGAGGCAGCATGATTTTAGGGGCGCAAAATTTTCAGAACAATATAAATTAAGAACCGTTGAATATTAAAATAATTTCAAATTTATAATTTTTGTGAATTAGTTTCGGTTTATATTAATGACAAATTTAGAATATAATTCTTACTCTACCCGCTAATTTATCGGTGCAAAGTAGTCAAATCCAAAAATCATGAGTATTAAACATAAATAAGAAGGTAGTTCATATGTGCAGACTCGGTTAACGCAACCCCCGATAAGCGCAACACCTCGATACTCGCAACACCCAAATTCTTAACATTAGTGACCCTGTTAAAGCAACTTTTTAAAAAACAAGACCTCGATTAACGGAACTTTGCAAACAAAGTTAAGATTTTTTCATTCGTTTTGTTTTTTCACTTTCGTTTTTTATAAATAAATTCAAACTATAAACCTTTTGTTCATGAAATCTTATGCTTAAGTACAAAAATCATTTTGATATACCACTATTCTAGGAATGACAAAATAATTTTTTTTTGAGTAATTGTTCTAGCTGGGTATTTGATTTACATCATTATTACTCATACGCACTGAGTTGCAGTTCCCTCTGTGTATCAGTATCCAGCGAAGTATGCAACAGTTTTCGTTTAAATATCTACGTATGAGTGATTGCACCCTAATAAATTACATTTACGGCCCTTTTCACAATGTACAATTAAAAGCTCACAGGGACTTTAACGGCAAGTTTTGTATGAAGAACTTGTAGTTAAAGTTCACATTAAGTCTTAATCATACATTGTGAAAAAGTATGTTAGTCGTTTAGGGTTCAAAATTGTATTAATAGATGTTGTATATCCCGGATAGCTCGAAAAAGACTTGTGAATTGGAAATCTATTTGAAAATACATACGGTATGCAAAATTTATATGCGCGGAGCCTCCACGTTTAAAAAATAAAAACTCTTGTAACAAAACAAACCGTTCTTGTAGCGTTTTATATATTGTGAGCCTATTTAATAAATCAAACAATCAAAAGGATAATTCTGTCATTAACTTTATAGAAAATAACGGAATTCTTTAGATATTTTTAAGAAACAAAGTTTATATTAGTGCAAAATATTGTATTAGAAACTAGTGTTAGTATAAAACGGATTATTTTTTATTTTATAATTAATTGCATTAGTTTTAAGCCTGGTTTCCTAAATTAAATTTTGTCTACGAATATGAGTTTTATGTTTTATAAATAATCGACCTTATCTCTTAAAATGACGAATGAAATGTATTTTAGTTCGTTTTTAATTAGTTTGTTTGAACTAATGTTTTATCAAATACAATCTGCGGGTACAAAATCTTACAAAAAAATTAAATTTTAATAACACAATTTATTGCACAGCAGTGCGCTTTTTTAAATAAATAGAGTATGAATATGAACGTTGCATACCGTACAGGGAATATTTACACATACATGTATGAAAATGTATCAATATACATATATTATCATATATGTATGTCCATATACACTCATTTTTCGGATCCGAACCATATATGGGATATCATATATGCTCCATACATATTTTCCCAATCATTTGGCCACATATCATATTAATTTTATTTTTCCTTAATTTAATGGAAATTTCGCATTCTTTTAAAGCAAACCTTAGCCAAATAAATTTTCGAATTTTAATTGCACTTGCATTCCTTTATCTTTAAATTTTGGGGCCTTTAAATTATGCCGCCCTAGGCCCGGGCCTCACGGACCTAGGTCTTAATCCACCACTGCTTATCATTCATGTAAAGGATCGTAAGAAACGGACAATAAGAAATACAAAAATAATAGATTTAAGTCTACAAAGCCGAAATACATGAAACAAATCGCTAAAATTTTATGGGCTTAAATTTCAGCCTAGATAAAATTATTATCTAAGAGTAAATAAAAACTCACCGTATTATTCACTGCAGGGAAGTTCCCGATTGCAAAGAACTTTTATATTAATCTCAAATCGTTTTAGATCGAACAAAAGAAATGAATACGCATGATTGTTTCGTTTTGATTACGAGTGAGCCACGAGTAACGCGAAATACATAATCACAACACTTCCACATCTCTAGCTTTCATGTTATTTTGGCCAGGGCTAAATAATGCGGTGTTTGAAAATGGTTAATATTAAATGTTTCCATGTAATTTTTCTTTAATTACTGTTTAAAAGCTAGCAGACGTTTTCTTCACTGTATACAGTAAGCAGTACATTATGCACGTATGTATACACGTGCATATACAAATGTATGCATAGTTGAGTATGCACATACATGTGCACATTTAATTATATGATTTTGATTTAATTGCCTTAACTTTATTGCCCTACAAACATCAAAATATTGAGGTAATAAAACCTGTTTTTCTCAATGTTTACCTGTGCAACAGTATAATATTTTTCATATATTTTACATATGTACGTACATATGTACGTGTATATGAATGTACATTCATATATACTAAGTATTGTGCACATTTATTCCTACGGTCTAATTCATAAAAAAATATTTGATGTTTATTACAGGTTTATTTGACAAATTTCCCATAGAAATATGTCAAATAAGCGCTTAATAAACCTGAATTATTTTTTATGAATAAGGCAGATAATATATATGTATGTACTAAAAATAGCTTAACATTATTATACTTACATGGATAAATTAGGAAAAATCCTTAATTTTTTTAGCTTACCCGAATAGTATTTCGACAAAATACTAAAATTTTTCTTTAAAATTTCACTTTATAAACAAGCACTACTACCAACGTCTGACTATTTGGTGAATGAGCCAAAAAAATATTTACAGCCATAGTTAACTTTAAAGCTTTAAACAAAACTTGCAGGTCAATGTTGCCAGATCAAGCAATATTCTACAAGATTAGGAATTTTTTTTTTTTTTGCACTAAAATAAATTGAACTTACAAGAAAATGTTTCAATGTCAATAAAGAAAATTTTACTTAATTCATTATTTAATTTATTAATGAAGGAAATTTTTGGTAAACAATTTTCGATTACACAGCGCGACAGTGGTTTTGTTGTTCAAATAAAAACAGGCTATCCTTATGTATTTTCATCTGTATTTTCATAACATCATTCGTTTTTCTTTGCAGCCCAAGTTTTAAAGATGTAGTGACATTTAGTATTTTTATAATTTACATCACTTTTTGTATTATTCGCTTAATATCTCACGAATGGTCCTCCTAACATTAATATACTTTTTGGATTAGTCATCTACGTAAAATTCTCTTTCATTTGCCTAGAGCCACATTGACGACTATATCAGGATATCTTACTGTTATTACAAGGATGTTAAAAATCTTGTATTTTTGGCTGAGTCCTTAAAACTTATTTTTATTAAAATATTTTTAAATTAAAATAACTGATCCTTATGTATTTTCACTTTATTATTTTTCTGACGCCTCTAGTTTGAGAGATATTGTGAGTTATATAAAAAAATCCTTTGTATTTTTCTTTTCTGACACCATCCAACTATATAACAATAACAATATCCTCAACTACACAATCTCATTCAGCGCCAAAAAAATCTTCTGTATCGCTTTCGTTTAAGTGGTTACTTTTGTCAGTTATTCTTACTTCTTAATTGGGTACGATACGTATTTTATTAAACTCTATCAAATATAAAGTTTTTGAAATTTTCTTACAAATTCAACCCTTAACCCATTTGGCATCACTATTGCTGTCCGGATTCAAATATATGTAATATCTTTTGTCCAACTTTCAAATTAAAACTCTTTGCGTTTGAGCTATCTTCAAAATTCGGTTTCAGCGTTACTGTTGTGCCTTGCCACTTTTTAAGTCCCCTTTTTGTATCATTAAAAGTAAAATAAAACTTAAAAAAAATATATATAAAGCATAAACATAAATGAGAATTGCTAAAAAATTATTAAATAGACTGAAAGTAGACACTTGTCAGTCTATACTGTCTGGGTATTTAAGGTATTTAATAACTATGCATAATGCCCTAAAAGACAAGCATAACTATATAATCCTCCTTATAATCGAATTTTAAAATTTTTATCAAAAATTTAAATGGTTAAGTAATTTTTTCGAGTTATGCTAGTTTGTAAGTAAATAAGTCATATGAACTAGTGTTGAGCTATACTGTGATTTTTTAATAATGTTTCTCCTTGTGAACGTGTTTTCTAAATCGCTGTTCTTTTAAACTGTGACTGTGATCACAGTTTAGCAGTATTTTGTTTGTAACAGTTCTGTTATTTTAACAAAATCTAATAAGAAGAGCAGCAGTGAAATTACACAGTGACTGATCACGGTTGAATACATTTCAGTTCTTCTGCTTTAAAAGTATTTATTAGGATTGGTACTTTGATAAATACTAATAAGAAGAGCGACAAGAACAAACAATTGGCAATCCATCCATCCAAATATTGAGAATTGTCGTATAAGAGGCAGAGAGACAGTAAAATTGCAAATACAGAAATGTGCGAGATTTTTCTCGACAAACGGTGAAGGTATAAAAAAAATCTTTTGATAGGTTTGTTTGCTGTAAAGTAAGCATACAAGAACATTCACAGTTTGTATGAAAGAACTATATTTCCAAAACCTGTTACTTGATAAATTCATTCACAGTTGTAATTAGTGAAAAATCGCTCATCTCTAATGTGAACCATGTCCCAAAAAATGCAAAAATGTAATCCTTAGAACTGGGGCAAATTACGGTATTCGATATCGAACGAAATTTCCATTTATTTTCTATTGAAATTTCGATCGATATCAAATGCCATAGATTTTATGATTTTCTTTATATTTAGTAGCTACGTTTATACTCGTCTTATTTGCAAATGAAACTGTATTTGCAAATACTCAACTATGTAGCTGTGTAAACGGCCGGTATTATAGAAATATAGTTGCAGCCGTAAAATAAAATAAATTGTTCTCATCCTGTATGGATACATAATTGTTCTCATCTTGGGAGTTAGTAAGTTAGAATTTTTACTTGCAAATAAGACGTGCGCATAAACTTAGTATATATAAGAGTTCTCATAAAATTAATATATTTTTTACTTCTTATACATGAGAAATTTGTTTTTATTGTTTGATTTTAATAAAAATAACTTAATAAATATGCTTGTTATTTTAATTTTTCTTGATTTTAAAGTTGCCTCTTTTTTCTTAGAAATCCCTTTGTTGTGCCAACTTTTTTTTTAATCCGCATTTTGTGCCCCTTTTTGAAAATTTTCAACGGTAACGCTGTCTGCTTTTCTTTAATTTTAGTTTCTTATAATTAGAGTTGTGTCCAACAGCTCTTTTTGAACTAGTTCAAGGCACATTTACTACAGGTACATGCATTAGAGAAAACACTGTGGCAACTCTGTGCTTCTCACATAGTTTTACAAAGTATTTGTCAAAAAATTGTATGCATCAAACAAGGCACAAAAGTAATTGTCAAATGAATTCTTCGTTATAAACGTGTAAACAAAAAATCAGCGGATGAGCAATTTGCCCGATGCATGTACCTGTTTGATATGCCTTGAACTAGTTCGTTCGCGTTCGAATCAAATGTTGTTTTAAACCTATTTACATTGACTTTTTTGACCGGACTTGTGTCCAACAGATCAGCTTAGTTCAAAATAGATGTTGGACACAACTCTACTTATAATGAGCAAGTGGTTTCGGTATACATACTATTTGATATCGATATAATACTACAATACGATAACAACATACATCAGTTATCGTTGATAGAGTATTGCGATATTTAAATAGAAAATCAAACACTAAATTTTTAGCTTTTACTTCTTTCTTCCCCGTCTGAATCAGTTGTTCATTAGTAATTAGTGGTTACGCTTTTTTTGGCCTTAGAAATGTTTCTCGAACGGTTGATCTTCCACATGACGATATGAAGGGTCGCTGGTGTAACGACCAGACGGTTGAAGGCATTGATAATTCCTTGCGAATGCCCAGCAAAAATGCAAAATACAGAACAAAATGGTATTTAAAGGAATTGATAACTCCTTTAATCAGGGCAATCGTGAATAAAATTCCGCGTGAAATTTCTCCCTTTTCCAATTAAAATTTTTTGTTTTCCCTATTACTTGCTATTAGTTGGAATTGTTCCCGCGGAATTTTATTCATGATTGCCCTGAATAAGATCTTACCTTCAGGTCGTCTGAACGCTAACCAGGGTGACCGATGACATTTTTCAAAAAGTGGCACAAAAAGGGGATTTTTTTTTAAAGTAGCACCAATTAAGGGATTTATCAAAAAAGGGGCAACATAAAAATATGAAATAACCATACTAAAATTTTTATTACTTTTGTATTGTTATGAGTTTACTGCAAAATATTTAAATACCCATATACATACATATGTATATATGTACATAAATACAAAACCTTAAAGATTTATATATGCATATATATCAGTGAGCTGCAATTTTCATGGTTTTTGATGATTTACTCATACAATAAAATTTTTACTCACATTTAATCACGTACAAAACATTCAACGTACAATAAAATCAGCATCGTTCTAATATCTGTTCATTGGAATGATTGTGAGTGGATGGATCGAACTTGTTTTACTCAATTCATTCACATACATTAAATGTTTTATTCAGTTTTAATCATTCAACAAAACTCAATGTTGAATATAATCAGCATCATAGAAACGAACGCATCTTTGGAATAATTGTGAGTGAAATGATCGAACTTGTTTTATTCAAACTTCTATGTGAACAAGCGCTGACGTTGAATAAAATCAAAGTAGTCAAGTTCGTTCAAGTTATTTTAAAACACACACACAAACATGTCAAACAGGGGTGGAAAATTGGAGGTTTCTTTTTGTTCCAATTATAAAAAAGGTGCAACATTTCGTCGGCTTGTTTCTGGTTTGCGGCACAGTATATTGAAAATACATTATGTCTGCAGCAAACCATAAACAAGCCGACGATTTGTTTAACTACGAGTTTGAAAATTTGCTTGCTTTTATGGTTAAGCGATTGTCTATATGCATTTCGTTCCCGCTTTTTGGAACTTATCAGTAGACTTCAACCCAAAACATTTTTGAATTTAGCTAACAAACTTCGTATGTTTATAGTAAGACTCTTAATACTATATTCAGAATCACAATATACAAACATAATAAGTTTGAAAGCCTCAAACAAAAATCTTTACAAAACAAGCATCTTTATTCGATTGTGCATTTGCTCACACGCAAATATATTGAATTAATTTTTTTTTTATTTTTATGTATTTTGACTTTGTTATTACTATTATTTAGTCACTCAATTGCTTATAACTTTGTAATTTTTCGGTCGATTTTCTTCTTGTTGGTCTTAGTTCTTACGTAAAAGTATCATCTTTACGTACATGAACAGAAACCAGACGTTTTTTAAACGATTTGTACTTTTCTGTCGGCATAGACTCACTGTAGAATATGATTTTTTTGAAAATGTGCCCTATTCATTGTCGATATATTTTGAACCGCTTTACCACTCGAAGATCCGATTATACATATTTATTTGTCTCAATACCTTGCATTTGAATACCAAGAACGACCCAATCGGACATTTCTAGCTCGAGATATGCTTGGTCAAGTGAAAAAAGGTCGAAAAAATTAAAAAATTACAATATCTCAAAAACTGTTCCATAAAAATAATTTAACCTTGATTTTAGAATTCAGCGGAAGAAAATACATAAGGAAAATCACCTCTCATCAAATGTACATGAAAAAAAAATTAATTTTGTAAACTAGTGTAATTTAAGTTTATTAAAAAAATTAAAATGAATCTCAGAAATTTATTAAAATTTTTGTCTCTAATATTTTTCAAAAAGTTCGTAGCGACTAGCTCTATTACACAGTTTCTTTACTTTTACCATCCCTGATATGAAACTCCTAAATTAAGTACACATACCCATACATACTTAAACATTGATTTGTTGGCTCTTTATAAATACAACATTCATACACAATGATTTTTTTCATTTTCACTTTTATTCTGCATCAACTACTTGATGCTGATTAGAATGAACATATTTTCTTTTCGCATTATGTTCTTGTTCAAAACACTCATTGTCGAGCCAAAAAACCAATCATTCGAACTGATTGGTTTGATGCTACGCATGATTATAAATCATATCCAACAACATTCCACTCACTTGAGCGATTAAAACTTAGAAACGAATATGTGTGTTTTGAACAAGTTTGATTTTTTCAACAAAAAGACATGTTTTTAGGATATTGATTACGTATGATTATTTTTCCGATCACTCGTTGCAGTTCCCTGATATATATATATATATATATGCATATATATATAGTTGTATACATATATGTATATAACTACTAAGGCTAGCTAAATTCGACCACTTGACACGAATGTTTATGTATATGTATGTTTGCAGCTACAAAACAAGAGCGAAATACGAAGTTTTTTCTTTTCAAGCACAGTTAAAACTTTTATGCCGAGAAATTACAAAAAAGAAACATTTATGTTGTGCATATCTACAAAAAATACCTTATAAACCATATATTTTTCACCAATATTGGAGGACGATAAGATACTTAAAAGTGTACAAAATTTGTGCAATATTTATACATAAAAAGATATTTGGGGGATTCAAACGGTCTTAAGTGTTATAGTGTCATAATATTTTATATTAGTTTAATATTATTGTTTCTTGGGCGCCATTTTCTGACGGTTTGGTACCGGAAATCACTAAATTTTGAAAAAAGGTGACGAACCTAATTGCTGTTATGATTATGAACTATTTTTTTTTTATTTTTTGTATAAACATATTTATTACCACCGTAAATATTGGCATAATCAATTTTTTTAATTTCTTTCCAAGTTACCTCAAACTCCAAAAAGTATGGGTGTAAGGACAGTTTAGTCCTTAACTACTTATACCGTTATCTGGAATTCAAAATACCGTTACATATTTCAATTGCAATGAAATATATGTATAGAGCTGAAGTCTATACCAATTGACACCATATACAGTGGACCAAACACAAAAACGCTGATTATGAAAATGTGGCGGCCTTCGAAAACAGCATTTTGATCCGTTCTGCTAGTGTTTGCCAGAATATTTACAAATAGCTTCGGTGTTATTTGTTCCTTAACTCATTAAGGCCCTGCGTTGCGTTTTCACTCACTCACGCTCACTTCTATCACCTCTCTGCACAACCTATATTAATTTATATTAAAACTTAGCATAAGAAAATTAATTTTAATTAATAAACTAATTTACGTATTTCAGGATTTTCTTTATATTAAGTCTTTTGCAAAAAATATTTATTTTTAAAATTTGGTTTTTCTTACTTTTTGGGTATTTTTATAAAAACTAAAATAAAAAATCAATAAACAATATTTGAAGGAGTGACTTTTAACGAAGGTAGCTGATAGATGATTTTTGGGATATTTGTTAAAATAATAAGCTTTATTATGCAATTACTATGTTTTTGATGGTTGACAATATGTGTGATGCGAAAACACAACGCTGGGACTTAATGATATACAAATTTATTATTTGGTGTGTTTTTTAACCGTTTTTATTTTCTCTGAATATTTATTAACAAGAATGTTTTACGCACGGTGTATTGATAATGTTTACACATCGGCATTAGCATAGCTAGAAAGTTTTATCTGACTGGGCTTAACCCAAAATTAGTCTCTTGAGTACGCTTTTATCAATTGAGGAGAGATTATCTACATTCAGAAAAAAATTACAAAATACCTGCTCAAACTGATCAGATTTATTATCAAAAGTGCACAAACAAAACTTTTGTGTTAAAAATGTATACACTGTTGTCAACGTGACAACGAAATATTGACAACGAACGAGTGCAAGTTGACAATGTACCGTTGTCAGTTCGTACACGTCCGTTTACAAGTCGACAAATTGCGTTGTTAGAAAAAGTGACAAAGTCCTCGTCCATACTTCCAATTTTTGTTGCTGCAATTTTTAAAAATTCTTCTTCGAAATTGCATTAGTGTCCACATTACGAAATTATAGTTTTGCAATTATGTCTAAAAAAAAATTCTATTACACCATAAATTTCCACGAAAAATAGCAATTCTAATTACTTTTTGTTATATTTTGTGTTTTTCATACAACTGAATTAATAAAATCAAATAAAACGTCAAATTCATCTACCAACTTTAAATTAACAAGTAATAATTTCAAGACAAAAGAGAATTGCAGAGCACATGAAACTATGTACCCCTCCCCAATCTTGATTTTGCAACTCTCAATCTACGCTAATAATAGAGAGCATATTTATGGTGCATACGAGTATACATATGGAGCATCTTCTGACAGTGTAATATAATATAACAAAAATTTTTCTCATGCCGCCATATGTAACCATTAACTCCGATTCGTTTTCTTATATATATATACATATATTTTAGTTGGTACAGTTGAAAAATATTTTAAGACAACAATCAAATACAATAAATTAAATATTTACATATGTTCTGTAGAAAGTTTTTAAATTTGATAGAAATTAATGAAATACTAAATCTATAAAGGACATATATGAATACTGTTTTCAAGTGATGCAAATAGTCCAAGTGTAAGCATGATAATTGGTTTTCGACATTACCTGTTGACCTTTGAAAAGGAAATTATAAAAGGTTGCGCGACTCATATAAACATTCCAATGCGGTTGACTTTTTTGACAATATGACGAATAATTATCGCATTCAAGTTAGAGGTAAGGAACGGTACTGGCCACTTCTTACCAATATCCTAGACGCAGCTCCTGTAAATGCTTAGAAACTTAATTGCTTGTTGAAAAAGAGGAAAAGCAGATCGATCATATTTCGCCACTGGAACTAAGAATGTTTGTGATTGAATGCTTGTTGCAAATAGAAAATGTTGAGAGGATAAGAGTCAAAAACATCACTTGTTCAAAATGACCGTATCGATCACAAAACTGTTTGAAAAGACGCGGGATTGCGCTTTCGAAAATGCAACAGTCAAACAGTTTATAAATGTGGAAAATGCAATGTATTAGTGCATTCTAAGTGCTCTGATACTTAACATAATTGAAGATATTTTACGTTTTTGTTTTTTAATAAGTTCATGTTAACTGCTTTTATTTTAAGAAGTTTAATAAAATATTTAAATTTTGAAAAAAGTTTATTATTTATATCGTTAAGGCCCAGCGTTGCGTTTTCGCATCATGGATTTACTCGGTTCCCACCGATTAAATTTTTTTTAAATTTTGTTAGTATCATATTGAGACTAAAACTAACATGTTTTGAAAATTTCGCTTATGTAGCTCAACGGGAACGATGCTTGGTCCTTAATGGGTTAAAAATTATCACATGTAAATAAATCGAGTCATAAATACAGAAACAAATAAAGTTCGAACAATAGTAATTAAAATTAACCCTACAATAATTTTCATAGTTTTACACAATGAAAAATATCGCGATGTTTAATGCAAATTTTTGCAGTACAATAAAAATTATAAAAAGCTAAAACTGGCAAGGCAATCGAAAAAGTGGCAAACTGCCACTTTAGTCGGTCAAACGGTTACGCTGATTGTGAGCACACATGTGTTTAGTTACTGAAGAGTTGTGTTTCAATTGCATGAGCAGCTGATCATACGTGGTTTCTTACTACCAGATGTCGTTATTGGTCGGACATCCGTTAAGTTTGAATCTTAATGGCAGTTACATACAAACGATAATTTTCATAATTACTATTCTTAAGACTAATTTGGTAATTAAAAATAAGCAATTGATGAATTCATAAGCATATTAAAAATAATATAATTATACAAGAAAAAGAAGAAATAAAATAATATTCATGTAGCTTAAAATGAGGCTGCTGACTTTAAGCAATAAAAAAAAGCAATAATTTAGCTTTGATTAACTTTTTGAAGTCACCGTGATTTAACATGTTTAACATGATATACAGAACAGACCCTCTGGTATAATAATTTAAAAGCCCTAACAAGTTTTGCAACTGATCAACATCAATTGGCTGTGGAGCTAGCATAATGACGTTCACTTTCTTTTTAAATGGACGAATGACGTGCGGGGTCAAAACATGGCCCAAATATTTTGTTATTTTCTAAAAACCTACATTTACCTATATTAATTCGATAATTATACTCCTGCAGTCTGTCCAGAACCTTTAATAGCTTTTCTTCACAGTCCTCCTTGCTAATGCCTGCTATCGAAATATTGTGCAAATACAATTAAATTTTATATAATTAAAATTTGACTTTAAATATCTCGAAAAGTATTGAACATATGTATGTATTTTTTGGATTTGCAAAACAAAATTTATATTATTAAGATAACTTGAAATATTTTAAAATAAGAAGAGAAAAAATTAAACTAGACTTTATTAACTGGGGGAAATACCGACGCAATTCATCAGTACCCATGTCTACCTAATGTGGTAG
Source organism: Nowickia ferox (assembly GCA_936439885.1). Lineage (NCBI taxonomy): Eukaryota > Metazoa > Arthropoda > Insecta > Diptera > Tachinidae > Nowickia > Nowickia ferox. The sequence continues at coordinate 123,848,338 of OW387024.1, read as the reverse complement.
AGATTGTTATTAACATCAGCTATTTAACGTAAATTTTGAATGAAATGGAATATAAGATATTATTATATTGTCTATACAATTATTGATCTACATTTGGTAAATACATTTTTAACTATCATTATTTATTTTCAGTTTTTTCATTTTCCATTCAGGCTAGCACGAACTTATGTCACTCTTACCTAAGTATGTTTAATTATTCTTTTACGATCATCACATTAATTATTTTTACTTATTCGATGTACCGTCGGTACATACATGTAAGTATTATTGTAGTGGATATTATGTTACATTGACGGTATTCGATGTTTGATCCAAATTTTCGTACGTAGTGCACATTCAATATGTCGTAGCTTTTCTTTGCATTGTGTGTGGTGTATTTTGTTGTTGGATTTTAAAGAAAAGCTTCGATATTTTGCATTTGCACTAACGCACGAAAATTGGCATCAAACATCGAATACTGCCATTGTTTTTGCTTTCTACAGTTGCTTTTACTTTTCAGTATATGAAACTGTGATTGCCAAGTGACCATAAGTATATTTTTCGCGTGGTATAACTTCGTGCTAACAGGAGAAGGTAAAAACATAATCATAAACAGTACAACTGCTTTGTACAACTGATTGTAAAATCGTTATTTTTTACACTATTGCAATAAAGTACAGATATCTATCGTAAGTAGAAACCTTAGGTATATTATCTGCATCTAACAATTACGGGCATTGGTCATAAATTAAAAAAACACAAGAGTTAATAAGCGAAAGCGAAAATTAATTTATTTATTGATTTTTTTGGCAAAAGACTTTTCATAAATAAAAAATTCACTTGCAATACATATTGAAATACAAATATGACATTTGAAAATAGTTTTAGCAAATAAATAAGTATGTATACATATGTACATTGGTATGTATGTAAGTGTAAATAAAGTGTAAGGCAACATGGCGTCTTTTATTAATCCAAAATTCATTTACTCAAACAACTTCATAACTCAAAAAAACTAATTTGCCAGAAAACGAATTTAAAGTTTTCAATTTACACACAACTTAATGGAAAAAGAAAATTTTATTTGGCTTTCAAGAGTTGAGCAAACAAGATATTTGTATGAAATTTTTACACAATATGAAGAACGATATGAGGATTAATTCTGCATCATTTACTCAAAAATTCCATTTTTTGAGTTATGACGTTCTTTGAGTAAATGATCGATAAATATTTACATACGTATGTACATATGTATGTATGCACATAAATATAATTTTATTTACCTCTAAGTACTGTTACGGTTTGTTGAGAAAACATTTCATTGAATTAGAAACCTGGGGGTGTGTACACTGTAATTCGAAACGAAAAAAATATGTAATTTCGAATTTGATGTTAATTACATGTACATTCAAAAGATTTTTTTTCGTTTCGAATTAGAGAGTAGACTCCCTGAAGTTTTAGGTATACATAATTTAAAATATAAAACAACTAATTATTCAGCATTCAATACCATTTTTTATGAACAAGCGTACAACCTAAGTCTTTTTTGAGTATCTGTATATTAATAGGATAAGGGCGACGAAGACCGTGATCCAACCTTAAAGTCCTTATAAAGTGAAAAAACCGAGATCTTAAAGAAAATAAACAAAATTCATACATACATATAGTATATTACATGAATAAAATATTTTGGAATTAATAAAATACAAAGAGTACACAGAAAAAAACTCTAGGTTAATCTAACCAATTGCAATGATGGAAAAAATATCTATTTACGTCCCTTTTCACAATGTATGATTAAGACTTAACATGAACTTTAACTGCAAGTTCTTCCCTGTTAGCTGAAGTCCCTGTTAGCTTTTAAATTGCGAAAAGTGCCCTTAAAATAACTAAATTAGAATTGCTACTGAATTTATAATGGAAATTGCTGTTGCAAAAGAGCAAATGTTTTGTTAAAACAACCAAAAAAATTGTTATAGTTTATTATGTAAGATAACGCATTTCAAACATATATTTTTATTCAAAATGACAATCCAGTGACGGGAAATATTAGTTTTTGCAATTACAATATTTGTTAATTTTTTAAAGCGACTAAAGACAAACTAATATGGAAGGCTAATCTAAAAAATTTTTGTTGTTAATTTTTTATACATTGTTGGTTAATGTAATTCTGTTTGTTTTCATTAATAACAATGTATGTTATAAATTTCTCATTTCGAGTTTATGATATCAAATTGTTATATTTTAAATGCTTTTTAGAAAGTTCTAAGGAATTTTTCAAAAATATGGACGCATCTATGTACATCATATTTTCGTAAAAAAAAAACAAGAAAACTTTTCTTTAAATAAGCTTGACAAAAAAAAACTTTTGTGGCTCTAACGAAAAAAATTTGATTTTTGCACGCACCAAGAGAAAACATGACACATATACTTCCGTTTTCTTGTGGCTTTGCAAAGCTTTATTTGTATTAGTACAGTTTTAATAGGCAACATACGCGTGTATTGATTGCATGTTCTCTTGTATATGCAAAGCTGGTTTGTATTAGTACAGTTTAATAGGAACTCTTACAGTTTAATAGGAACTATATAGGTAAAACGTAAACAACAATTGGAAGATCACATCACAAACAAACTCCATCAGCTGGCGCTTCGAGGTTAACTGTATTATTGTATCATGACTATAGTCATTCAGTGTTGCCAATATGTGTGTAATACGCAGTGTGCAATTTCAACTCCCATGTGAGATTCATGTATAACCTGTGTGTAATTATACTTTGGGTTCTATTTTTATTTATTTTTGTTTTGCTGCCAGTTCATAGAAGCCATGTAAAAATTCTCGTCTGGCTATTTACATTGAAAACAAAAACAAATTTTGAGTGCTTTGTTTTTGTTTTCAATATAAATAGGCAGACGAGAATTTTTACATGGCTTCTATAAACTGGCAGTTAATGTATATAAAACAAAAAACTAAAATTTTGTAAAAATGAGTGAATTCACTGAATTGTGAATAAATTCGAAAATGCTCAATAGATTTTTATGATCGATATCTAATTTAATTAATTAACTAATTAATTACATGTGGCTTTGCGATAAAGCAATAAATCTGAAAAATTTTTCATCATTTTTTTAAACAAAAAAATTGCTATTTTCACGTAAAAAATATATTTTTGGGAAATTTTTTTTATTATCGGCCATGTCACAGAGTTCAATTCCGTTCAGAAAGGGAATTCAATCCACCTCAATATATCAAGCCCTAGCCGGAGCATACCCCAGCATATCAGCGTCCCCAACAGTTTGGACAAACCTGACAAATTTCCATATTTTAGTTTTATTTTTTATACACCATCTCTTACAAAAGTGGGGTGGATTTAATTCCGTTTCCGAACGGAATTGCACTATGTGACACGGCCGTATAACTCCGAAACTACTGAGCCGATTGAAACGCAATATTTAAACGGATTAAAGGTTATGTAAATAGTACTTTTTGTAAATTTTGTTTTACAAAATCGGACTAGTTATTTTTGAGTTATGACAACATAAGTGGAGACATGTCTCATAATACTGACAATTTTACTTAGGGCCTGTTCATCTAAATGCGAACAATAGATTCGATCGAATGTTTATATTGGAAACAAAAAACTGAAATTTGTTTTTGTTTCCTTAAAATTAAAAAAATCCTCTCCATAGAATTTAACATTTGGACCATATTTGTACTACTGGAACCATAATACATCAAAAACCTATAGTGGTTTTACAAGATTTTAAAATTTTGTTTCGCATTGTTATTAAATTGCTATGAAAATAATAATAATGCCTCTAATTAATTACCAAAGGCATTGTACATAAAAAAGTATTTTCTTAATTCCATCAATTGTTTTAAGTACTGTATTTGAAAAAAAAAAATATCAAAACAACTACTAAGCATATTCACTCGTCGTTGCGTCACGAGCGACTATATTAAAGAGCATAAAACAAAATGTGATGTGGCTTCTAAACAATTGTTTGGTGTTATCGACACCATGATTTAGTGTTAAAATCGACTTTCATCTCATACCATATCAATGTACATATGTATGTTAATTTTCATTAAGATTATAGTTAAATACATTAGTTCTAGCTGCTTAATTGCACTTACTTTATCTTTCAGTTGCTGGCATAATTGCAAACCGGCAGTTATCATTATCAAGACCTCGTTTAGCCAATTCACAGATGCTTCTGCTTGGCGTGTATCAAATCTCATAACACCTTGTATATTTGTCAACTGATAAACGGCTATAATCAATTTATGTGATTGCAAATAGAAACTCACAGCTAAATCTTCCGACAAATTTGGGGATAGTGATTTCTATTAATGGAAATATTGTTAAGGTTATTGTTAAACTATAGACTGTATGCAAAGTTCATATTAGTACAGCCTCAGCGATTAAGAAAGAAAAACCCTTCCAATAAAATAAATAAGTAAAATATTTCTATTTTTCTTGTATGTTATAGGTACATACTGTTCAATAAATCAAATAATCAAAATGACATTTCGGTCGATAACTTTAAAGAAAATAACGGAATTCTCTAAATATTTTTAAGAAACAAATCAACCAAAAAAGCGCATTCTTAAAACAAGAATTTTGCGCTTTTGTTTTAAAAATGCTTCATTTTTAAAATAAGAATGTTTCTTATAATATTAATATATAACATTGAAGCAGTTTTAAAACAAAAATGTGCTCTTTCGTTTTAAAAATTAATTATTTTGTTACAAATTTTAAAAACAATAATTTTTTCTTATTATAATAAAAATTATAATTTTTGCAATTATAGTGAAATAGAAAATGTATTTTTTTTTAATTAAAAAAAATATATATATTTTCTCCGAGTAGCATTTTACATTTGTGCCGTTTTGAAAAAAATAGGAATAATTTATTAATTTCCATTATATGATTCTTGAGCACAAAATCTAAAAACAATTGCAAATTTTAATATAATATATTGATATTCATAATAGCTAAATTTTTTGCCAAAAGCTCGTCATAATCCAAATGAAAATTCGTTTGAGTAGCGCTTTCGATACAGTCGAAGATCGTTCATTTCAAAACGAACCATCGGTAATTTGAAAATTCTCCATTATTAATTTAAAACGTTTCATTCTTAACTTAAAAACACTCCATTACTAGTTCAAAACGTTTCATTTTTAATATACAAATAATTAGTTTTAAAATAAGAATGTTTCATCATTACTTCAAGAATATTTCATTCTTAACTCAAAAATATGTATATTTAATTTGATTATGTCCAACTTTATATCAAAGTTTCTGTCTTTTTAAAACAAAAATATGTTTTTTTATGTCAAAACAGTTTTCATTTTTAAAATAATACAAAATAAACTTAATATCCCATTCACACGAAATTAAGTAATTTCAAGCTCAAATTACGAACGAAATCAAAAGTGTTCATGCTACCTGCATGACATTTGAGTTGATTTCGCAAACATCTTATTCATTGCGGCAGACATTGAAGTATTTTTTCAGTTGAATAAATTCTTTGTTACACATATACAAATTTTTCTTGCAAAAATCGAATTTAAAAAGTTGTATTTCTTTTATTTGTTGTTTCTCATAAGATGTGTTTTTTACTTTTGTAGTAAAATACAGTAAATGAGTAGTTACTGCAAAAATTTAAAAATATACTCTCAAAAAGAGTTTTTGCCGCAAAAAGTACGCGAACAGAAAATATGTAAAAATTATTAAGATTAAGGAAACAGCTGACTCCAACTCCACATAGTGCTGAAAAATATATGCACTATTGACTATTCAATTATTTTTCTTATTGGTACTCGATACAATATTTTTTATAACACGGCGAATCTAAGAATAAATTTTTAATTTATTTTATGTAATATTTGCATTTAATATCTTTTTGATTTTTCTGATTTGTTGTTGGTTAAATTTATTAAAAATTACATGTTTGTTAATGTTACTGACTACCTTAAAAACAAGTGGAGTACTAAGTAACCAGATACTTTACAGTTTTACAACTCTAAATAATTAAAGTCATCCACAAAACAAAAAAATTATAAATTAAATTATAAAATGTGTAAATTAACAGTTATTATTACCATTCTTTATAAATTATCTGTTTTGTAATGACTTTCAGAATTTTTATTTAACCTTTTCAAAAATTTTTACACTTTTAGTTTGCTTACTTTTCGTTTGTTTACATTTTGAATCATACATATGTTTTTATCTTACTAAACTTTACAACGACAAATTTCTGCAGTAAAAATTGGCAAAATACTCAGTTAAGAACTGTCATTTTACTCTCTCAATTTGTGTTCTCATTTACTGTATTTTGGGTAAACGAACGCGATTTAGTAAAATGTAGTAAGGTTCAGTAAAAATTTGTTAAAACTTTTGCGTACGCGAACGCAATTATAGTTGTAAAAATATTAATGTTTAAAAAAAAGTAGTTTTAGTGCAAAAACAGCGTTGTATATTGTAATTTCTTGTTAATTTCACCGAAACTAAACTTGGAAAACGTCAAAATATATCGAAAATTGCTTAATTTCAACTTGATTCCGACCGAAATTACGAAATTACTTAATTTGGCGTCAGCCTGAGTGGGATACAAGGGTAGATTTTGTAAATACAAACGATTTTATCGTATTGAAATTTTTTATGAATAAAATATTTTTAGTAACGAATTTTCGTTAGTTTTCATACAAAGTTGAAATGTTTAGAAACGAATTTATTTTACAAAATCTTAATTCCATTTCATAAAGGTTTTGTTTTTAAAATTATATTGTTTCTTCTGGATTTTAAAACTTTTTTTTAGTTGTATTACATAAGTTTCTAATCTGTGGCTCGTTTCTGTAAGGAATCTGTATCTGTCTTCTGTAACTTGCGAAAAGTTTTCGCGTCGAGAAAAATCAAACAATTATAATGGTTTTTTGTTTTCCACAGGCTGATTCATATAAAACCTGAAATAAGATTACAAGAAACATGAGCAGGGAACTAAGTTTTTTGTTACTCATCCTTTGTTTCAGAGAATGATAACAAACTTTTCGTCTGAAAAAGTTTTCACCAAAGTTTCAGAACATAGGCACTGAGAACTTTTTGAGTCGAAAAAATTGTTATCGTCCTGTGAAACACAGGGTGAGTAGAAAAAAGTTATATTTGTTGATATTTTTTGTAAGTTTATTTAAGTTTTTATATGAATAATCCTGTGTAAAATAGGACAACCAATATAATTATTTAATTTCTCTCGATGCGAAAACTTCTCACAAGTTACTAAAACAAGGCACTGATTCTCAAAATAAATTTTGTGTACGAATATGAAATTAGTTTTTTCCATACAAAATTTGTTTTGTAAACCAAAATTATTCTTTCTGAATAAGGCAGCTAAATCAGTGATGGGAAATTTGGCACTATTGGATGATGACTGGCACTGTGGCACTCTCGCTCTTTTTCTGGCACTTTTTGTTCATTAATATGGAAAAATTTCTTATTGCAATGAGAAGTAATCTTTTTATATTTTTACGTTTTTAAGTCTTGAATTTGGGGCTGACAACTGTTCAGTTATGATGGAGAAAAGTAACTGTGTACAATTAATGTTTGCCAAGAGCCATTGACGACTTCTTAAAAGGAATAAATGCTATTTTTGCAACAGATCGTGTTGAAAAGATGATTTTTATAAATTTTTTGGAAATATTTCAACTAAGAACTTCATTTAATTCTTAAGTATTACCGAAAAACGGTGATTGTCTCACCAATCTGTTGTTGATAGAGTCCTTGAACAGTGGGATGTATTGATATTTAACTTAGTTTAAGAGTTATTATAGTCTTTACTTAGATTAGACACATAGTATGTAACTGCCAACATTTAAATTATATAATAAGTAGTTTGGCACTATTCAAGTGATGTTGGCACTATTTAGAAAGAGATTTGGCACGAAAAGAAAATTTGGAATTCCCATCACTGAGCTAAATCCTTTATGTGCAACATTTTACAAAAAAAAATTATTTTAGTAATTAAATTTTTACAAGGCAGTGCGTTTTGTTGTTATATGGTGTATGAATATGAACTTTGCATACTCAGGTTTGACTTACCATATTACGTCCTTTAATTAATTCATCAATAGGTTTCTTTTTTGGTATTATTAACGACAAGCGTCCCCGTTGCAAGGCTTCTAAAATATTTCCCACGACGTGTAATACTTCATCTGACGTTCTTGTTTGTATTTTTCAAAAATTAATAAATGAAAAAAAATCGTTTGTTTGAACTATGTACATTAGAGTGTCTGATAGTTGTATGGAGATTTTTTTATTTTTATTTCTTATATTCTCTCCTCAATGGACCCAATTGGGTCTCCGGGTGGAGGTGCGGTATAGCAAAACCCTTCCTAACCTATATTCTCTCCTCCATATAAATATAATTTTGTTATATAAAATTTTTGGGTATTTTGTTGGTTATTTTCTTCATTATTTTCTAAAATATTAATTTTAGCAAATAACTTTCTTTGAGGCTAATGTTGTTGACTAGAAGAGCTAAAGTATTGCCATATATCATGTTCTTGTAAAATGTTTTTTTTTAATAGTCATATGCAAACAAATTACGTTGAATAAATTGGCTTGATGGCAACTTTGAGGGGCGGACGCATCCCCTAAAACACAACTTAGCACTATGAAATTTTTTACATACAACTGAACCGATTTTGGGGGGAGAGAATATAAGAAATAAAAAAACGGAAATTCTAATGTACATACATACATACCAGGCGCGGATTCAGGGGAGGGGAAAAGGGATATAAATATGATAAAAATATGTTTTGTTTATTTCGCTAATAAACGATTTGAGCTTGTGTTAATAGCTTTTGAAATAAATAAAAGTCCAATTATTTGCCAAGCAGATTAAAGGCCGTGATACACTATCATACAAAGTCGTGCGATCTACGAAAAAATACAACCCTGGTATGATGGAGTTTATGAAAATTTTCAAAAGACAATAACAATTCATCACACACTTTAAACAAAGTTTGCTTATAAAAAACATACAAATCCCTAACACCTTAAGTCCACATTGGAAATCGTCGAAAAGCAAAATATTACTTCTCTTAAAAAAAATATTCGGAATATTTGTACGTCGTAGGTATATTTTGAAAAATACTTAAAGTTTGTTGCATTTAACGTCCGATGCAAGTCTTAGATCCATATAACACGACCTGTTTTACACTGAAGCTTATTTTTGTTCGCTGAGAAAGATTTTCTAGGTCGAATACTTATTGTAAAAATTAAGAAGTTAATCCTTAAAATTATTTTACGTTCTGAATGATTTATGCCTTCAAATGAAGTTTAGGTGTTCTTAAGGATCTATAGTAAATACGTTTGGAAAATATTTTTGCATCGCCGATAAAAATTTTTTGTTTTCTCCTTTTTTAAAAGAGTTTACCATGTTGAAAATCTCAATTTTCATATAAAGTGGACTTCCAAAGTTTGCTGACTAAGCCAATGACTATCAGCCCAATCATGAATATTCCCTCGGAATTCATTTCTCACGGAAAATAATTTTCTCGAGAAAACATTCCTCCAATCATAAATTTCTTGGGAAGAAAAAAGAGTAATACGTGGCATCACCGCATTATGAAGCTCGTTGTTTTGCTTGTTTGTTGACATTTTGTTTCTCCCTTTTTGTTTTGAGTGAGAGAGCAAAAAAAAATTATTAAAATTCAACAACTTGGAAAAATATGTAAAAAAGGTTATAAATTATTTATTTGGGAATTATTTGTGTTTTTCCAAATAAAAGAAATATAAAATACAAGTTTATGTATATAAATTTTGTTTTAATGGAGTATTAACCATGTTTTTATGCAAACTCCCTTCTGTTTTGCAAGAGAAATATTTTTAGTGAAAAAAACAAGTTCAGCTGCGTTCATAATACCTGCTTTTTCCCGGGGAGTTATTTTATTCCCGCATTTGGTAAAAAAAAGGGGAAAAACCAAGTCATGATAAGAGAAAAGGGAAAAGTGAGAAAACTCGTGCGGAATTTTTGTTTATGATTGGGCTGTATATGTATGTATTTTCTAATTGAAAAACTGGTGAAACATTTTAATGTGATAATAAATTAATAAACATAAAAAAATGTCACCAAAAAATTTCCCCTACAAAAGCTTATGCTGGATCCGCGCCTGATACATACAAAGTATTTTTATTATTATTTATTTTATGTGTTTATTTTAAAAAAAGCAGGTATTTACATTGCTTTTTATCAATTTCTTAAAGTGCTTTTTGCACAACAAAAATTTTTTAAATTACAATAATTAAATAATCTAAAGCACTAATAGTACAACCATACACATATATTTTCCATATTGTCGTATGACTGATCCTTCTTAATTTTTTAAATGGCAATAACAAACAGCAACTATGTTGAAAAAAACATGTACATACATACATAATTTTGCATAAATGGGATTAAAAAAATTAAAATTTTCCTTGCAAAATAGAAAACAGAAATAAGTGAAAGTTCGCATAATAATTTATTGAAATTAAGTATGCAATAAAACTTTGAGGTTTTGTTAAAGTTTAAACAAATTCAATTTAACTATTTTTTGAGCTTTTGGTCTGTTTATATTTTTATGTATTAGTTCGATATTTCGTTAAGCTTCGGTAACTTCTCCATGACATTTCAAGGCGAATTCACATCAGGTGATTTTAATTCCTGACATAACTTCTCTGGTGTAAAGGCTCAGTTAGCCGACTGTAATGCAATGTAACTGTAATGTAGGAAACAGCTGATCGATATTTTTATATGAGAAGTAGGTTACGTTACATTACATCTCTATAACCATTTCCATTACTTTTCACATAAAAATATCCATCAGCTGTTTCCTACATTACAGTTATATTGCATTACATTACTGAGCCTTAAGGCTCAGTTAGCCGACTGTAATGTAAAGTAACTGCAACGTAGGAAACAGCTGATCGATATTTTTATGTGAAAAGTAGGTTACATTACATTACTAATGTTGCATTTACATTCCATTACAGTCGGCTAACTGAGCCGTTAAAAATTAGTAAGATTACGTAAACAGCTGACTAAAAATATATACATAATCTTTTGACTCTTCAACTCCTTTCTCAGTCAAAAACTGTACTTTTATTATCTCAAATTGTGTTCTCATTTATTTGTTCTAATTTTGGGAAAAAACGCAGTAAAGTTCAGTAAAAAATTTGTAAAAAAAACTCTTGCTTACTGGAACACAACTATATTTATACAAAAGGTGAGTGAACTAGCTACGCTCTAAAAAATTGTCTATTGAAGGTGTGTGAGTTAGCAAAGTCGGCACTTTTTGGGTTACAGTTTAGAGCCAATTTCACCAACTTATTTAAATATCAATTCATATTTAAAAGTAATTTCAAATTCATGAAAATCGACATTTAAATATGAATTGATATTTAAATAGAGTTGGTGAAATTGGCCCTAAGCCTGGTACTTGGTTCTTACGGAAATTCAGGTTCCTATATGAACTGTATGAAAAAAAACTTACGGAGTCAGGTTGGTAAATTTCATAAAGAAATTTCCATTTGCTAGTACGGATTTCAAAAAAAAGTACACGAAATTTTAGAAATTCATTGCCTATCTTAGGGATGTTATAAATATAAGTAGAGACTATTTCCGTCAACTCAAACAAAAATTAATGTTTTTTACAATTGTTTGGTTACGAAATTTTTGACATTACTAATTTTCATCAAGTTGTAATTAACACTGAGTCTTCACATAGCGATTTAATTGCTGAGAACAAGCAATAACGTCGGCAGAATAATTTAAATTTTTTTGCTTGAGGCGGGGAACACGCATGGCAATTTTTCCCAGAAATTTTACACATTCGTAGAGCTTAAAATATATATTTCCAATGCAAAAATACGAAAAATTTATGTTTATTTTTTCTTATATCATGTTTTAAAATTATGTCTTTTTATATTTTTCTCGAATTCACTGTTTTGCAAAAATTAATAACAGCAGATTGCTTGGCAATAATTGATCTAGCAATCAGCAGATCAATCATTGCGCAATGGATTGTCACTTATGGCAATCGTGGTCCACACGTAGGAAATTTCATCGACGCAATCAATTTGACAATTGCCGCAATGGATATTGCTACGTGAAGACTCAGTGTAATTTTAAGTGTTTTTATCTGTTGGAAATTCAAAACATAAATGAATTTGTGTATATGCAAACATAATTCTACACATGAATTTCACGATTGTAAATTTACATTGATTTCAACATGGAAAAATTATCGCGTAGCCTCTTGTGTTAGCATACACACAAATTAATTTTTTTTTAATACACAGCACACAAAATTTAAAAATTAATTACAATTTGCTAGAAAATAAGAAATGACAAGAATTCTGTACGAACAATAATTTTTGTTTTAATTGACTGAAAAAGTCTCCACTTATAGTTACAACATCCCTAAGATAGGCAATGAATTTCAAAAATTCCATGTACTTTCCTTTTGAAAGTCCGTACTAGCAAACGAAAATTTCTTTATAAAATCTATCAACCTGAATTTCCATAAGTTTTTTTTACATACTGTTCATATGGGAACCTAAATTTCAGTAAGAAATTTAAAAAAAAGGATGTTGTCTTGGAAATCTTGAAAAATTTCAAAAAAGCTTCGTCTAAACGATGTGGATTTTGATAGATATCAAATCGAATATACTAGATTTCGAGACAATATAAATGCAGTACAATTATGAAAAATGGATTGTTTTTATAGTTTTTGAAGTTTATTATTAATTGCAATTGAATATTTTTCAAACTAATAAAAAAACGTAACTATCCATAATTACATTATTAAGGAATTATTTTTCAAATTACATGATTCAATTGCTATTTGAATTGGATTTTTCAATTAATTGCAATGATTATTTTAATTTTCAAAATGTAATTGTAATTGAAAGCTTATGGTAATCCATATATGTATAATAAAGTTCACAATGTAATCATTTCTGCAAAAGTCTGAATAGGAGTATGTATGTAAAAAGGGCAGGTGCCACTTTGAGCTGCTATGCTTTAGAGGAACAAGTGCGATATCTATAATGCATACTCACTCAAAATGATACGAATCGTCCACGTCATCAATATGATTTATGGCTTGTTGCAAATGATTAGCTGCGTCTTGTATCTGCTGTAATTTCCATGGCGATTCTTGTGTTATGGAAGTGCGCTGTACTTGATGGGGTGGTTTAGATAGCATAAAGCTAATATCCTAGAAATATATGGTAACTTGCACAAATTTTTCTGGTAATCTAAAGCAAACATTTTACCGCCTTAGTTATAGTATCACCAGTTAAGGTTAAAATAGCCTTTAATTGATCGGGCGGTTGTACAGAAAGTATAAATTTTTCTGTCTTTTTTCCTTCATTCTCATACAAAGGGACAGGGAAGCGATGAGCACATTCCTTTTAAGACAGAAACATTCGAACGGAGACCAACGAAAATAAAAACAAAACATGATGTTTACTTATTTAGCAAGAAGAGTGCACGGTGAAGGGAAAACAAAAGAAGTGATAACATTTAATTCGATATCAAGTTTTTCAACTTACGATGAGTATTAATTTTAATTTTTTTAATAAATGATGCACCTCCGCTTTCAATACCCATTCAAACTCCATTTGCTAGAGAAAAAATACATCATTATTAACCAAAAGATCTCAAACTTTTTCAAGCAAAAGTAATTACCAAATTCTTGGCCTCTTGTTTTTCTGCTTCCATTTTGACTAGACCGCCGTCATAGAATATGCCGCCGTTTTTGTAATTATCAGTGTTACCAGACCTTAAGAGTTTACGCTAATCCTCCATCTACACTGGCAATATATAATGCAGGTAACCTAGAAGCGCCAACTAATAGAGTTGATGTCGTCGGTTGGTTATTGGTTTGCTGCAGCCATAATGTATTTTTAATAAACTGTGCCGCAAACCAATAACCAACCGACAACATCTGCCAAATGTTGTTTACGTTTTACCAATACACGCGCACAGTGCCTATTAAAACTGTATTAATACAAATAAAGCTTTGCAAAGACAAGAGAAATCGCAAGTACATGCCTCTTGTTTTCTCTTGGTTTTTTATCATTACAACAACATACATAAAAATTTGTTGTAGGATAATTTTTATTGGAATGTTGACAGTTCGGGTTAAGATTTTAAGCTATTTTATATGGAGTTTGAAGGATGGGGTTAAGTCATCTGCGCTGATAAGGCCACTTGATATTGATACACTTTGGGTTATCCGTGTGAAATCAGTCAACCAGTGCGAGCAAGACAAAAAACTCTCGAAGGCCAAACAACACACACAAGACTGACCGCACTTATTAAATAATTACGAAGTTGTTAGATAATAAGAAAAAATTAATATAATAATAATAGCTTCTGTGCTTAATACTTTTCCGTTGATTTAAAAAGGTGCATATTTAAAAAAAAATTGTTTTTTAATATAAAAGCGGCTAAGCCGAAATCAGTCGCAAATGTCGGCGCCGGCTGCGGCCGGCTTACAGCCGATCGGCTTCGTTCACTGGGACTCAATTAGGCCTTGCTTATTGGAAGCACAAAAAAATTGAATCAGTGAACAGATAGATATACTTTGTGGAACGGATTCTTTGAATTAAAGTAGTTCGTTCATGAGCGACATAACTTGAATATGTCCATTCAACGATTGGAGGTGAGACTTCAAAATCCGAATGCAATTTTTGAAAGTTGGTTAGAGGGTTGGATTTCGGCGGCTAAGAGTAGAGGGAGCAAGTCACAGTATAAATTGCGGGAAGCTTTAGATGCTCTTAAAAAATACCCCTTACCTTTGCCATCTGGCAAAGAATGTGCAATTTTAAGGGGCTTTGGTACAACGCTATGTAATCTCATAGACGAGGAGATGAAAAGGCAAAAAAAGAAGGCTGAAACTATTGTATTGAATAACAGTTTGTATAAAAATGATGTCGAAGAAATGATCGAAATTTTACGAAAGCCAAACAAAAAAGCTACACCGTCTAAAGAGAAACAGAAAAAAGTAACTAAAAAACAACTTGAACTTATTGCTAAAGAGGAAGAACGGTTGCAACAACTTACAATGAGTCCAGGGACATTCAAGATTTTGCTTCTTGTTGATACGCAGGAAACAAACGGGAAGAATAAAAAGACGTTAGGCCACACACGTGGTTATTTGGAGTCACTAGAAGTTGAATATGAAGTAAGACGTTTAACTGTAGGAGATTTCATATGGATAGCGCGGGATAGGGAAGGCAATGAATTAGTTCTTCCATATGTAGTCGAACGAAAACGTATGGATGACTTAGCTTCCAGTATAAGAGATGGCCGTTTTCATGAACAAAAACATCGACTAAAACAAAGTGGCATCCAGAATGTTATTTATCTGATAGAAGATTTTGGCGATAATGAACATCTCGGACTCCCCTTAAAAAATCTAAAGCAGGCAATTTTCAATACTTTGGTACATAACAATTTTTCCATAGAACACACCAACAATCATCGACGTTCAATAATGTATTTGCATGGTTTGACCCAGATGTTAATAAAACTCTACAAAGACAAAGTACTTATTAGTTGTGATAAAGATGAAATAAAGATTATTCAACCTACACAACGGATGGTTGGTCTACTAAAATTTAAAGTTCTCTATGACGATTCTGCTCGTAATGCACAACTAACAATTCGTGAGGTATTTTTTCAGCAATTATTGCAGTTGCATTCTTTGTCTTTGGAAAAATCGTTAGCTATTGTTTCAATGTATCCTACTCCTCGCTGTTTAATTGATGCCTATGATAATTGTGTGAGTGTTGGTGAGGCGCGTAGTCTTTTGGCTAATATAAGGTATGGAAAATTGGATCGAACATTGGGCGACAAATTAAGCCAAACTATTCATGACTTTTATAGAAATGATTTTTAATATACATATAAAGTTTTAAAATATTCGAAGATCTAAAACCGTAAGATATATACATACATATAACGGTAATAAATAATATTGTCGAATCTTTCCATCGCAGATATGTTGTTCATGTGGAAGTCTAAACTGTTTTAAACATCATGAAAAACTTGTTATTTAAACATTTTATGTACATATGTATGTATGTATTACACTGTGTGACAAATTTTAATGAAATCGAAATACATGGGAAGTGTTACTATTTTTCTGGTAGGTATTGTCGACCATAACAATAATCTGTATAAGCCTCTAACTAAGTTAAATATCAACCGATTATAAATTTATAAACGGATTTAGAAAGAAGACACTAAGGCCTTTTGAACCATATATATTACACCTGGCGCAGCTTATATTGGGTTTTTAATTTTTAGGAATTTTGAATGTGGGTAGCGATGAAAATGTGCGATTTGATGCCAAAAGTGATGTAGCAAATTTTCAGGCTGATCGGATGATGCCAACCCGTGCCATAATGAGGTCAAAGGTCACAATTTTGAAAAACCATAAATTTTTTGAATTTTATCAATTTTTTTTTATTAGAAATACCATAAATTATAACTTGTAAATTAGTTGCTAGTTGTATTAACGCTGTAGTATACAATGCCACCCGAATCAAGTTTATATTAATTATACATGTATATAAAATTTAATTGAGCTCTAAGTTGCAAAAATTTATGGTGTTTCTGCTATTACCGTAAGGTAAAAATATTTATAGAAATTGAAAAAATGCTAATAATATTTATGCCAACTATTATTGCAAAAAACTGTAAAATTATTTGTTCGTCGCTCGCCTCAAAATTCCTACGCTTTTAGCTGTTGAACAACTGCATATTTGTCTAAAAGTACCGTTGTTCTAGCTGTGCTACTGACCACATAGCACTGCTGTTGCTATAAATATGTAAAGTTTTGTCATTGTAAATTTTAATATTGTTGAGAAAGGTTTAGCTTATGTAAATTAAAATACTTTGTTAATTTTCGTAATTCAATGGCTCAGAAGACAAATTCATCGTTGAAAAGGCTTCGATCTGCTGACACAAATGTGTACTTGATTGGTAAATGTGAACCCAAAATAGTTGGTGTGAAATTGCCATCAAAACAGCAAGTGC
The DNA here is from genome assembly GCA_936439885.1 of Nowickia ferox. Taxonomy (NCBI): domain Eukaryota; kingdom Metazoa; phylum Arthropoda; class Insecta; order Diptera; family Tachinidae; genus Nowickia; species Nowickia ferox. The sequence continues at coordinate 123,831,265 of OW387024.1, read as the reverse complement.
TTCAGTATTTTTTTTTTATAATGTACCTTGTGAAAATAAAACAGTTAAAGAAAGTGCAAGATTGGTGTTGGCTGAAATATTGCCTTTTTGGGAAAAAGCAAAAATTCGCGAGAAGTTGCAAAATCGGAAGGAAATCCTAAAATTTACTAGAAATCGCAAAATCCATTAATAAAAGATTTGAAAAAAAAAATCGCAAGCTAGCGAAAAATTGCTAAATCGTCGGTTGGTTACTGGTTTGCCACATCAATAATATATTCTTAATATCTGTACGGCAAACCAGTATCCACTCGACGAAATGTACTCGTATTAACGAAATTACTAAACATGCATAAGTATTAAACCCATTCACAGCAGCAAGCTACCGACTACAAAATTTCAAGGATAGAATACACATATTTATATGAGAATGATTCTTTTGAAGAAAGCAAGGCAACAGGGCGACAGGTTGTTGTCTATGCTGATTTTGTCGTTGTAGTGCAATTAAATTATGCCCCTATTACAACTTACAACTCAACCAAGTTTAGTTGAAATTGTAACAACTTAACTTTAAAACAACTCAACGGTTTTTTTGGCATTCTGAATTACAACTAATGCCCTAATCCTGTTCGACGATTGTATCGTCTTGTCTATGGACGAGAAAAAGCCGCAGTTGTGTTTCTTTAAAACAAGTACATATTATTTATTGTCCATGCTAAAAGGTTCGTGTATTTGCTTTATGATTTTGTTCTTAACATATCCAACACATATTTTTCATACTATTGTATAATACATACCTTAATTTTATTTTTATGTTTTAAAAACATGGTAATAATATTTTTATATTTCATTATAAAAGACAACAACTATTTGTAAAGTAAATAAATTAGAGAATTCAGAAACAAGAACTCAAAAGTATTTTCAAACAAAAACGTCCTAAATCTTCTTACTGAATTAGGGCATAAATCTAGTTGTATTCGAAACAATGCTTGAAAAAAAGGTTTTTATCTATGCTATGTTTTTTGAAACCATAGTAGCCATCACAAAACATTTAAAATATTTTAAGTTTTGGCCTTGTGTTTTATTTTTAGATTAGATGTTTTATGAATATGGCAACAATATTGGTTGACAAATGGGATTGGTTGGCGTCTGGAATAATGAAGCAAAACAAATACAACACTCGAAATAAAAACCAAATACAACTGACAAAAAGCAGTTGTCTCATGGTGAAAAAAGGTGTAATCCATAATGAAAATTTTACAACTACAACCAAACTATCCGTTTGGTTGTAAATCATAATTTCTATTTTTGAGCGCTACAAACAAAAACTTTGTTGACAATATAGAAAAAAATTTAAATAAATTATAAATATTTTTTATTGCAAAGTAAAAAAATTGCAAAATTTTAATGCTAATTACAAAAGTAAAATAATACTTTTATAAAGCGAAAACCGCGATAATTCCCGAAAAGTTGCAAAATTTTACACAAGCCATGTAATATTGAATAAAAACCGCGAAAAATATAAGGCCGGGTTTACATCTGTGTGCTGTTAGTTTGAATTAATTTATTAGACACAAATAGTTTTAACAATGTAAGTTAAAAAACGTATGTAAATAACAGAGTTGGCGTAGACATAAAAATATTAAAACAAGTGTAACAAAGTACAGGAGAAACACAGTGACTTATTAAATTTATCGTTCATTTCAACACTCTCCCTGAATGACAAATTCAGAAAATCAAATTCTTTCTCATGTACCCTTTACAACTATAAAAAGTGTATAAGCATTTCAATTAAAATTTTTAGAACAATCCAAATTTAGTTCCAAAATAATCAAGTTTTTGAGAAGTAACAGCCTTGGTAAATACGTCTGCAATCATCTCATTTGTACACAGGTATTTCAAAATTATTCCCTTTGCATCGATTTTTTGACGAATAAATTTTGATTTAATATCCACATGTTTTGTTCTGGACGAGAAATTATTATTAAGGGCGACCTGTAATGCACCCTTGTTGTCGCAGTATAACAGCATACTTTTACAGCTTTTGGGATTAAGTTCAGCCTCTAGGCGTTTTAGCCAAGCAGATTCTTGAATAGCAGCAGTTAATGACTGGAACTCAGCTTCTGTCGATGATAATGACACAGTTTTTTGTTTTCTCGTAGACCAGGAAATTGCACCGGATTGATATACAAAAACATAACCAGTAGTGGATTGTCGGTCGTCAATATTTCCGGCCCAGTCAGCATCGCAGAAACCTTCTATTTCTGAGTTGGGTTGCTTTCTATAAACAATACCTTTGTTGATTGTGCCTTTTAAGTATCTCATTACGCGTTTAACTGCTTCCCAGTGTGCTTTACCAGGATTGCTTCCAAATCGACTTAAGAGATTCACGGCATAACAAATGTCGGGTCGGGAAATCCGAGCTGCAAATAACAAGCACCCGATCGCCTGCATATAGGGAACACGTGACATTTCCTGCCTTGCCTCTTCATCTTTGGGATACATGCTCGATGATAGTTTTTGGTTGTAGTCCATTGGGGTTGCTGTTGGGTTGCACTCACTCAAACCAAATCGTGCTAATATATTTGATATGTATTGCGCTTGATCGATTTTGATAGCGTCTTTACTTCTGGTTATATGCATACCTAACACTGAAGATACCTCCCCGATGTCCTTCATTTTAAATCTTTTGGCTAACTCGGACTTAACAAAATCAATTGTTTTCATATTATTGGAAAATATTAAAATGTCGTCGACATAAATAGCCACGTACAACATCTGATTGCCATTTACCTTATGATAAACGCATTGATCCACTTCACCTCTTATGAGTCCCATCTTTAGCAACTCATTATTGATTGTTTCATTCCATACGCGTCCCGACTGCTTGAGACCATAAATGGACTTTTTCAGCAAGCATACTTTATCGGAACCATCATTGAACATTTCTGGTTGTTGCATATATATAGTTTCCTTAAGTGAACCATTTAAATATGCACTTACAGCGTCCATTTGATGTACATACATGTCGTATTTAATAGCCAAAGCAAGCAAATATCGAACTGAATCGTACCGGACGACAGGTGAAAAGGTCTCATTAAAATCAATTCCTTCACGTTGCGAGAAACCTTTGGACACTAACCTCGCTTTCCATCTTATAGTACTACCATGTTCATCCTTCTTAGTTTTGAACACCCACTTTGTTTTAACAGCCTTTTCGCCCGGTGGCAAATTTGTTAGTACCCACGTGTTGTTTGCCATCAATTAACTGATGACATGGCTTCCTTACACTGCTAGGATCATCAAAAAGAAACTGCATAGCACAAAAGTTTTGTGATTGTTTATATTTGTTGGCAATACGATTTGATCGCCGTATGTTATCTGCGTCCGATGGAATATTTTGGGCAACGTGTGGAGTCGGAACCCATTCATCATCTGCTTCAATTGGTAATGCCATTGGGGATGACCACTCATCAGAGTCGACGTAATCGCTCTCACCGAAATAAGTGTCTGATGTTGCATTGTTATCAACGTCATTCATTATACTAGGAGTTAGTTCGATAAAATCTCCATCAAAGTCGTTCGTTATTCTAGGAGTTGATTCAACAAAATCTCCACTCTCCCCTGAATCGACTTCATCATAATTTTGGAGCAGTTCTGGGTAATAAAAATCATTTTTAATGTTGAGACTCACTTTACTTCCTTCCAAGAACACCACATCACGACTTATAATTATATTTTTGTCTTTGGGGTTAAATAATCTGTACGCCTTACTTTCGCAGCTGTACCCCATCATGATACATTCTGTGGATTTTGTGTCCAGCTTGCGCCGCTTTTCCTTGCAAATGTGTGCAAGAGCAGGACACCCAAAAACTCTCAAAAATTTCAGATTAGGACGGCGACCAGACCAAACTTCTTCTGGACTTCTGTTTTCATCACGACATGGAACTCTGTTGATTAAATAACAGGCTGTGTTTGCGGCTTCAGCCCAAAAACGCTTGTCTAAACCGCTATCAATTAGCATGCAGCGAACACGTTCCATCAATGTTCTATTAATTCTCTCCGCCGTACCATTTTGCTCCGGAGAGTAAGCACACGATTTTTGATGAATCACGCCACAGCCTTGCAAAAAATTTTTAAATTTTTCATTAACATACTCGCCTCCGTTGTCAGTTCTGAGAATTTTGAGTTTTGTCGAACACTGATTTTCAGCCATTTTCTTAAACAATACGAAAGTATCGAAGACATCAGATTTTCTTTTAAGCGGGTATACAAACAATTTTCTGGAATAGTCGTCAACAAACGTTACCAGATACCGAGCTCCAGAAAACGAGTTTACACTTAGAGGGCCAACAACATCAGAATGCACCAATTCTAATAATTTAGTAGCTCTTATACCATCTTCTCTTATTGGCTTTCTGGTTTGTTTCCCTTTCACACAAACCACGCACGGTTCTTTGCTTTTGTTTTCAAAATTAACGCCATCTGAAGACTTTTTAACTTTAACTAAATTCTTGTCGCAAATGTGTCCCATCCTTCTGTGCCAAAGACCAAGTTCTTTTGTAACAACAAATGCCCTGTTTTCTTTAGATTGCGTTTCGCTGTCTATTCGATATAAATCGTTGTAAATTTTAGCAGAAGCAACAAGTGAACCATCTCCGTTCAATATGCGGCATGTTTCACCTTCAAAAATAACTTTTTTACCACTAGTAGTCATTTGTCTTACAGAAAGAAGATTTGCACACAAGTTAGGCACATACTCAACGTTTTTTATGGTTATTTCTTTTTTTGAATTTCCAATTAAAATATTTAAATCGACGTCACCTGCGCAATCAACGTTCAATTCGCTCTTGTTAGCAACCATCACTTTTTTGTCTTCTATCTTATGTATGTTATACATACACTTGCTGTCGTTTATCATGTGATTGCTTGCTCCACTGTCTACGTACCAATACATAGACTTCTCATTGTTTATGTTGTAAGGTCCGTTTGTGCTTGCGTTCAAACTCATGCCCGATGCTATGAGCGTTGAAGAAAACCCTTCCTTCTCATTTTTTTTATTATGCTTACCGTTACTTCTATTGTTACCATTTTTGAAATAACTATTGATATTGACTTTGTGATGGCAATTTCTGGAAATGTGTCCGTATTCTTTGCAGTTGTAGCATTCTTAGAGATGAACTTTTTGGAATAGAACACAGCCTCCTTTTCCCCACTTGGAACATCAAATTTAGCATCTTGTAAAAGAAGATTCTTTACCTTATCGACGGTCAACTTTTCCTTTGTGTTCTCGACAGCCATTACCAGTGGCTTAAAATCATCTGTCAACCCAGCTAACATAAGTGAAGCCGTAAGTTCGTCGTCTATGTTGTGTCCTGTATTTTTAACTTTCAGAGCGGTTATTACTAGCTCGTTGATATACTCTTGAATAGAAACATGATTCCGCAGTTTCATATTCACCAATTGTTTTAACAATTCCACTTTACGCGTAAGACCAGAATCCTCAAAAACACTATTTAATGCATCCCACGCTTCTTTTGCTGTTTTAGCTGCAGCAATGTGTCCATAAATACAGGGATCTACCATCAAAACAATTTCTGCCAAGGCGCGTTCATTCAAGGCTGCATCATTAGCTTCAACCGATCCGGTTTCCACAATTTTCCAGCATCCTTTGATGACCAGGCAAGATTTTGCTTGCCTCTTCCATATGTCGAAATTCTCGCGTCCCTTTAGACGCTCCAACGAAAATCCTATAGGAAGGTTCGCCATCTTATTTGCCTCAAAAAAAAAGTTTTTTTTTATTTGAAAAATAAAAATTTCGAATATATTTTTTTTAACTGCGTGACATGTGGCCCATAATCTGTTAGTTTGAATTAATTTATTAGACACAAATAGTTTTAACAATGTAAGTTAAAAAACGTATGTAAATAACAGAGTTGGCGTAGACATAAAAATATTAAAACAAGTGTAACAAAGTACAGGAGAAACACAGTGACTTATTAAATTTATCGTTCATTTCAACATGTGCCATGTGCTACACATGCGTAAAAAAAGCTGAACCACTAATTACTAATGAAAAACTGTTTGATTCAGACACGTATTTATTAAGTTAAACAGTTTCATACATAACTAATAGACAATTTTATAGAATCCATCATGATTGGAAACAGTTGAAATGAATAAATACATGTCTGAATCAAACAGTTTTTCATTAGTAATTAGTGGTTACGCTTTTTGGGTACATGGCACAATAGAAATGCCAGATGTAAACTCAGCCTAAGGAATGCAAACAATTCGCGAAAATGACGAAAATTCGCAAAATGTTACTATCAGCAGGATGATAACAGTCTAATAATATTTAAAAATCTTCAAAACTGTTAGTCCTAATTTACACTATGCAAGTCTTATTGCTAAGCTGATTACTTTGTTAGGAAAGAGGGGCGAGGGGAAAGAAACGTTACTGTTCCCCTCGTCTCTTTCTCCGTCAAACTAATAAGCTTAGCAATAAGACTTGCATAGTGTAAATATGGACTTAAGAAGCTAAAAAAACAAGAAAAAACCGCTTGTTTGCAAACTTTACAAAATTATGGTCGTGTGTTCGTGTAGCCTGCTGCGATGAAAGCAGTGTTTATATTTATTGGTTCAGCAAGAATACATTCAACAAGTTTAAAAATTAAAATTTTTTGAGCAAAACAATAAAAATCAAAAAGTAACTGTTATTTCGTGAGGAATAAATAAAAATCACAAAATAACTTTTATTTTGTGAGGAATAAATAAAAATCAAGAAACAATCGGTAAAGTTGAGTTTTTTAATAAAAACTAAACAAATAAAAATCAATCCATGTAAAGGTGTATCTTGGTGTATTCCTTGTGCATGTGGCACTTCTCTATTAGTGTGATTTTTTTCGTTTAAATTTGAAAAATAATGCTATTTGCGATCCCTGCTGTCAACAAATTTGCTGGTTTTGCGTGTTTGACGATAATTATTAATAAAATATTAAATTATTTTTTACTGGAAATCACCTGGAAATTCATGCATTCATATCGTCGGTTGGTTGTTGGTTTGTGGCACAGTATATTCAAAATACATTATGACTGCAACAAACCAATAACCAACTAACGGTATGTATGTATTTTACACCTAAAATCGTTTCGTGTTTTATCGTGTCAATTTTGCTCAACACGATACGACCCGAACACGCACGAAATCAGATTTTCTGTCACGAACACTTCGTGCTGAGTCGTGCGTGTTCGTGTCACAAGAAAACCTCTGATGAACCAATAAATATTTTTTCTTTTTGATAAAACATATTATTATTTTTGGATATTTGGAGGAACAACTTAGTGTATGTACATATGTATGTATGCACCTACATACATATGTATGTATGTACATATGTACATACATGCATACATAGAATTGCATACATACATATATGTATGTACTGTATAGTATATATGTACATATTTATTTTTTGATTTATTTTCTTAGTTTGTTTAATAATGTCGATGCGGAGGGAGATGATAATACATCTTTTGATGAATTAACTACAGAATTATTGCATTTTTCATTTAAAATTGTTGTGTTTAACGATGTGTTCGTTGAACTTGAAGATGAATTGTTTAGTAGTGCGGTTAGGGTAGCATGAGATGAACTTAAATTACTAGATTTTGGTTTCTGTTGTAGCAATGTATCTGTAGAAGTAATATTAGGAGATGGTGAAGAAGACCCAACTAGAGCCGGCGATGCTAAATCAGTCGTAGTGGGAGCATTCAATGTTGTAGTAGTAGAAGTTGGCAATGAATGTGAAGTGCCCAGAAGTAAAGCATTACGTAAGTGGCTATTACTTTGTTGAACAGGTTGCTGAATTGTTGTACCAGACATTGAGTATGAATTAGTGATGAGACCCCGACTTTTAATGTTTAAATCAACAAAAAATATTTTCATTTTTTGTATCATAAAATCGGGTACAGAAAATGTCATCATTAAGGATAAATCAACGGACGCTTTATTTTTATAACCATCATGCGTTTGATATAAACGACATACTTCATCGTATATCAAAAACAAAAATCGAGAATTTCGGTTTTGTTGAGGAATAATATGTTGATTAATTAACCAATCGCGATCTTCAGTATCGGGTAAATAACGGATTAATTCTGGATGTTTACTGGCTAAACGTTCTTTGCCTTCGGTCCCAAAGCCAAATGCTTGATTTGCTTGTACGTCTAAAACAAATTTTGTTGTGGTTGATATATGTGCTGTGTTCCAGAATATTTGCCTTCTTGGATGAAGATGTTGCTGCTGTGTATGTAGTTGTTGCACTGCTACAACAGTAGTTGCTGATTGTTGGAATGATTGACATTGCCGCTGAGTTTGTGAGGCAGGTTCCGTATTATTCGGATTTTGTGTTAAGGTTGCCTTTATAGTTTCTACTGATGGTAATATATGTAATGTGTTATTTTGTTGTTGTTGTGGCGCCTGCGATTCTGCAAAAATACGTTTTTGCATATCAATTATACTTGATGTGGGCTTAATCAGAGCTGGTCTTTTTAACGCCATGCGAACTGAACAGTTCTCAGAAATATTTGCTGGACTTGTGATTACATTAGAGTTATTGGATATTTGTGGCTTATACCGCAATATTTTGTACTGGGATTTTGCATTTTCCAACAGCGCACAAGACATTTTTTGAAGCTAAAAAAGTAAAGCAATGGAATAAAAAAAACTAAATACATAAGTATGTATGCACATAGTATGTATGTATGTATGTACATAAATACATACATATGTAGTACATATTAACATACATGCATACATACATATGTATGTACAAAGTATTATATAAACCGATCTGGATTAATAATCCGCACTATGCTATCTTATCTTTTGCAATACAGATCGTCAAGTCAAGTTCCTATTGTGAGTACGGGGATTCTAAGCACATCTAATATCGTTCAAATATGTACATAAGTATGTACGTACATGTACACATATGTACATACAAACGTACATACGTGTGTACATATGTGTTTCCATGTGTATTTTCATATAAGACCAAAATGGAAAGTTTTCTATACAAAAGCATTGGTAAGTAAATTATTCTTAAAATATCACTTGCTAAGGGTTTACCAAATTTCTGGAAAAATATATATAACAGCACTTTTGCCGATTTTCAGAAGAATCGGATTAAAATTGACGAATTCTCTAATAACTGCTGGTAAATCGGCGAATTTTGGAATATTTGAACTTTGACCCCAGTGGGTCACGGGTTAGAGTAGTCCGATTTGGCCCAAATTTTCACCATTTACGTTTTAGACTAAAGCCTAGATCCCACTATCGGCACATTGTGCCGATTTTCGTCGGCTCACTGAAATAAAGTCATAATTAATAAGCTAAATTGGCTTTTTTTAGCTAATTGAAATTAAGGACATAATTGCACCAAAAGCCAGATAGACTTATTCCGGAATTAATTGCGAAATAAGGCCATTTTGGTTTATTAATTATGACTTTATTGCAGTGAGCCGACGAAAAGCGGCACATTGTGCCAATAGTGGGATCTCGGCTTAAGTGTTACAATAATTCGCCTGGGCTTTTATGAAAATCAAAAGTTGTATTTTCAATGCCACTCTAATGTACATAATGTACTAAAACTTAAAAAAATCTTCATAGCTAATACATGCATATGTACATATGTAAGTACATATCGCTCATTTACTCAAAGAACGTCAGAACTCAAAAATGGAAAATTTCATACAAATATCTTGTTTACTCAACTCTTGAGAGAAAAATTAAATTTTCTTTTTCCATTAAGTTGTGTGTAAGTTGAAAACTTTAAACTCGTTCTCTGGCAAACTAGTTTTTTTGAGTTCTAACTTTCTTTGAGTAAATGAGCGATATGTATCTCAAACATAAAATAAAATATTAATAAAAGCTGCAATTATGTATGTAGTATGAAAAATATATTCTTTCTTTCTGTGTAAGGCCGAGTTTACATGTGTGTGTCATGTGTACAAAATCGTGTAACCACTAAAACTGTTTAATTCAGACATGTATTTATTGATTTACACAGTTTCCAATCATGTTGGATTCTATAAAAATTTTTATTGGTTATGTATGAAACTGTTCAAGTTAATAAATACGTGTCCGAATCAAACAGTTTTTCTTAGTAATTAGTGGTTACCCCTTTTTGAGCACATGGCACACAGATGTAAACTCGGTCTAAGACACGAACGTTATCAGAAAGACGTGGAATATGAGTACTTACAGCGTCGTCGTTAATAGTGCCTTGTCCTAAGTTTTCCTTTATGTTATTGAAAGCGGGCTTGAAGAATGTCTTAAATAAAATAGAAAAACACAAATAATCCCTGAAATATGCATACATACATATGTATGTATGCACATTTTTTTTATCACTGAATACAATAAATACTTGCCTCTATAAAGTGTTTTACCATTTCGTCAATTCGCTTATCAAATTCTGTTTGCACTGCAATGCGTACCAGTTCTAGAGAACGCATAGCAGACTCAGTTGAAGAATTTGTTAATGGTGTGGTATTGGAAAATCTTTGGCGCAATTTTTGCAAAGCAACTTCTGCCATTTGCGGTGTAGTAATGAATTTCTTTGTAGTGTAAAAGAGAAAAAATTTTATAAATAATCTTTTTATTGTAAAATTATTACTTATGCATATGTATGTATATATCGATGGCTTAATATGAGGCGTAACTTGAATTTTCGATATTTTAGAGGATAAGGAAAAAACTGAATAAAAACTAAGCATTTATATGCAAGAATAATTTTTAAAGGACCAAATCTTTTATTTGTAAGTGTAACTTAGTCCCAGTTCACACTAGTCAAGTCTTATTGCTAAGCTTATCACTTTTTCTTCTTTGAACTTTCATCGGCGTTCACACAATGCAAGTCTTATTTTTCAGCTCATATTTTTTATGCATAGTGTTGTGCATGCAAGTGTGCTTTTTTTAACATTACGAATGATAAAACAAAACGTATTGACAGTACAGGATGTAATTATACGTTGCCTACCAGAGGGCATATTACAGCATTCGATATCGAACGAAATTACAAAATATTCAGACTTTATATGGAATTAAAATTTCGATCGGTACTGAATACCGAAATTTGCACCCAGAACACTTTAAAAGTGCGATTTTGGAAATAATTGTGATATGCCTTTTTTATATTAAGCCATCGATATGTACTTTCATGTGTATTTCAGTATGTATCTACATATGTATGTATGTACGTATGAATATGTATGTATGTATGTATATATATGTCTGTTCATACATACATACGAACTTATTGTTAACTTTTCTTGGACTAACTAAAAACAGAACTAATCCGAAATTAATTCTTAAGTTGAGTACGTAATCGGATTTCGTGAGATCCAACAAATTTACTCTCAACTACTTTGAAATTCAATTCAATTTTATATATATTAACATTTTGCTGTTATTATTTTAGATGATACATTACCTGGGTAGTAGCGCGTAGACCACCAAAAATTTTTTTTGAACTTACTGACTACCAGGTGACTTAAAAAAATCAAGTTTAAGTTGAAAAGTAATGAAGAGTGAGACAATTGACTACCGCCTGGGACATCGCAATGTTAAAATAGTTACTTGTTTCCATTGGAAAGTAATCCAATAGTCAGTCAGCACTAGTTGCAAAATAGTTAGCTTAAGGTTAGTTTAAAGTTAACTTAGTTTCGTACAGGGAATGTATGTATTTACTAAATTTGCCACTGTAGCAAAATGCAAAGCAATATAAAATGGCTCAAAATTACGAAGAAGTGGTACAAAAACTTCATCTTTCATATCAGTATCTCACATGCAACGTGCCATTTAAAAAACTTCCTGCATTCGCATTTAGATTTTTTTGTGGTGTCATATCTGGTTAGCATGGCGAAAGGTTCTAACGAGATAGTGCGCACATGGAAAAAAGTCATAGAGGCAAGTGGTCCCCAGAAATATGAACTGATTTCTGCTGTGAAAACAATCGTGAAACAGCAGATAAAACCAGACGTGATGGAAACAATCTGAGAACAGATTTGTATTCAGCACACAAAAGTACATTAAAATCACATAATGAAGTTTTTGCTCCCGACTTTTTTTATTTTTTTGCAGAACAGTGTAGTTAATTAAAATGCTATTCTGAATTTTTTTGTTAGTTACGTGGTTTTGCATTTCAGCTGACTATATACTGCTTAATACATAAAAAATATTTGTAGTTTATAAAACAAATTATATGGAACTTTGGTTAATAAAGAAGCCAAGGCTCATTCATTTCCAGGTAATATCAAGATTACAAAAATACAACAATGAAAAGATTTTATAAAACCAAATTATTTTTTATGAATATTAATGAATTAATAAGTTTTTAAGTAAAATTAGTTTAATGGCCATAATCACATGAACATTTGCTTTTGAGTTCAATTAAATATGCTATCAGGAATACTATTCTCTAATTACATGTTATTATTTCGTTTCGAATTACAGAGTAGAATCCCTGATGATATGTAGTCCAATTTTTGTTTATGTGCATATCAAAATATATGTATGGTCTGCTAAGTCCTAGTTTACACTATGCAAGTCTTATTGCTTATATGATTAGTTTGAGGGAGAGAGAGACGAGGGGAATAGAAACGTTTCTTTTCCACTTGCAATAAGACTTGCACAGTGTAAATTAGGACTAAGTAATAAAACTTATGTGGGTCTAATCAATTGAACAGGAATGTATATATGTACATATTATGCACATGCATTTTTATATGTAAATATGTATATACATATGTATGTATATAATATGTAGGTATAACATTTACCATTGCTTCGTTATGACTTTGTTGATACAGATTCTGATTGCAGTTGGTTGCTTGGTTTGGATTTACGTTGCTTACAGCCATTGAAGATGCATCAATTTTTGTAGCACTTTTCGGAGGGCTGGCGACACTTGTGACCATAGAGTGAGTAGTCTGATTTGAACAATTTGAGTCATCTGAAGAAGAGTTTAACCCACCCATTGGAGACCTATTAGCCTCTGTGGAAGAAGCTGATGTCGAACCTGCATCACCTAATATTTTCCAACCTCGTTGTATAACCATTTTACGGAGTGGCAATCTACATACTTCTGTATGCATATACATACATATAATATATTTGTGTTTGTATTACAGTATTCACATTTAAAATACTACACATATTTCTTCTATTTTATTTAACATTTTTATTTGGATATGTACATATGTAGGTAGTATACATATATATTTAAAAATTTCTTAACAATAAAATTCCTTCGATTATTTATTATTACTATGCACTGCTAAAGTTTGGTATCCTTTTTAGAAAATTTAAGGCGCAGGTCCGAAAAACATCCATGGTTAACCGCAAAGACGAATGGGGAGAGAATTTCTATAGAATGAATGTGTGTGTAAATATCTTATCAGAAATTTGAGAATAAATAAAGTGATTTTTAATACACTTTTATTTAAAATTTTTTAAACACCAATTTTTCTGTATACAAAAAATATTATAATAAAATACACAAAAATAAACAATTGTTGACCCACTTTCTTTCGTTTCTCCAAAAGAAAAAAATTAATCACCTCATTAATCTTTTTACATCTTTTTTAAGATTTGTGACTAAAATAAGTCTTAACTATGGGTTGGTTGGGTTGTAGTTTCCAAATTTTTATTATGGATTACAACTTTTTTTCACCATAAGACAACTTCTTTTTTATCAGTTGTATTTTGGTTTTTATTTCGATTGTTATATTAGTTTTGCTTCATTATTCCAGACGCCAACCAATCCCATTTGTCCACCAATTTTTCTGCCGCGTTCATAAAACTTGACATCTAAAAAAATACAAGGCCAAAAGTAAAAATATTGAAAATGTTTTGTGATGACTACTACGGTTTCAAAAAACATAGCATAGATAAAAAAAATTTCTTTTCGAGCATTGTTTCGAATACAATTAAAATTAGTTGTAATTCAGAATACAAAAAAACAGTTAAATAGCATTTTTTTCTATTCAAAAAATTTATAAATATGCACAAATGTACTTACAACTTCAAATTTGTTCAAAAAACTTTCCATTTTGCTTTTTAATAAATTTGTATGTAAAAACTTTTTTCCTATATTTGCAAATTTTTTGATTATTTATTTATATATTTCATAAATACTTTACAATTACAAAGTATTGTTGCACAGATATGGGCGGGGTAACTAGACCATATGCCCAAGATGGTATTAACAGTATTTTAAAAAAGTTTTTGTGACTGACTATACACGACTTACATATGTCTTCACATAGGAAGTGGCAACGTGGTTGTTAAAGATCAGTCAACCAGTGCGAGCGAGACGCAAAACTCTCGAAGGCCAATAAACAACAGTGGCCTGGTTGCACTTAAGAGATAATTGCCAATGACGATTGTTGTTGACTCGCCCAGCACAAAGTAGACTACTTTTTACTACTTTGTGTCGCCCAGAGCTGTTTTACGACTGATTTTCTGATTAATTTTTCAGTTTCATATGTAAACAAAAAAAAAACAGCTGATTAATTAATTCTTGTCCGAACTTACCCAGAAGAAAAAGTTCGTACTAGTTTATAGAGGAAATTAAAAAAGTTACTCTCTCATTCCCTCTCACAATTGCAAAAAATTGCTGTCTGGAACGCTTTTGGATAACTTTGTACAAGTTCGGACTGTTTTGTTATGCATCTGGAACAGGCCTAATCCTCATTCTTGTCATATGATGAATGTAAAAAAATTAGAGATATTTTCATACCACACACAAATAATAATATGAAAGTAAAAACTTGGGTTTTATTAACTATGCAGTTAAGTTTTGCAATACACTTTACCTAAAATCCATGTTAATATAACTACACTCAAACCTTTTTTTACGCGGTAACGAAAACCACATAAAAAAGGATACTACTTCTATACAAAACGGGTGGATACGTTCCTGTTTAAAAAACCGCATAATTCCAAATCACACTGTCAAAATTGAATCAAAATCGCATAAAAAAAATTATGTAGCAAATATGAATGTATTTATTTTAAGAGATCCATTTATTTTTAATAAATAAGAAGCAAAACAATACATACATACATATCGTCGCTCCCGAATAATTTTGCTCCACCGACCATTAAAAAAATGATATGAAATGAAAGTATGGAATATACCTATGTATATATTTTGAATGCCCTCTTTCTGAATCAAAAATGAGTTTCAAGAAATTTATTAAGGTTCCTGAGGTATTAAGCATTCATTTTGCTCCATATTCACTGTAGGTTTAATAAGTATTATTTTGCTGTGCACGCCACTGTTTGGCGAATGGTCAAATTCTTCATACAAATCGTACAAAGTAAAGTTATAAAAAAAAGATGGTGCCGTAAGAAAAATTCAACAACAAAATTCTCAATTCACAGCAGTAAAGTATACGTTTCATTATTAATTCAAAATTTCTTCATTATTCATTTAAGACCTTTCATTCTTAATTTAATAATTCTCCATTATTAATGCAAGCGCTTCATTAAAATAAAAATGCTTCATTATTACTTCAAGAATATTACATTCTTAACTCAAAAACATAATCTTTTAACTTGAGTATGTTCAACTTTATATCAAGGTTGTTGTCTCTTTCAAACAAAAAATATTCTTTTTTGATTTCAAAATATTTTTAATTTTTAAAACAAGAATGAAAATTATTAAAATAACAGAAAACAAACTTAGTTCTATATCATAAAGGTTACGTTTTTTAAAATCAAAATGTTTCTTCTTGATTTTAAAATTTTTTTTACACAAAGTGAAATTTATTTGCTGGTGGTTAAGCGATGACTATATGTGACGCGCAAAATAGAAAGGGACCTAAGAATAAAAACCGGTTTTGTTCAGGAGAGCCATTTTAAAGATTTAAATATGTGTATCTTTGGGGCATGGGATCGGTCTCATTCGATGCTCAGATGTTGTCACATCAAAAAAAAAAAAAAAAAAAGTGAAAATTGATTTTTTTTACCCTTAGGTCCCTTTCTCTATGCGCTGTCACATATGCATTTCATTGTTGCTTCAACAAAGCGTCAGTAGACTTCAATCACACATTTTGAACAGACACAAACCTCTTATCTTATGCACAAACTTCCAAAAACTATTTGAGAATTCACAATTAATAATATTTTTTAAAATCACAAAAGCAAAATAAGCGTGCATGTAGACATCGCTTAACCACCAGCAAATAAATTTAACTTATAATATAAATTTCTTGAATTTTTACACAAAAGCGAAATACGATATATCGAATTAAATAAATTTTTATATTCTATACCTACCGCTATATCATTCTAGGTTAGCTGTATATACATAAATATTTTGATATATTTGTTTCTCCATATTTTCATTTCAATTTTATTTATTTTAAAATTTTTCTGTGATCATTATGCTGTCAGGTACATTTTCTCGATCAATGCAGTCGCCTAACTGCTTTTCTTCAACTTCCATTCTATTTATCTCCCTATTTCTTTTTCGCTTCATCTCCTTATCAAATTCATCCATATATTGCCATGGATTTTGTTGGCAGTAATTGGGTGGCGGTTGGTAAGAGCTACAAACTGTAGTTTTTAAAACACTTGGCAACATAAAGGGAAAAAGCCAACAAACTAACGGCGTGTTACCAAATACGTAATGAGACTCTTTATGATAAAAAAGAAACCCATCTAACTGGGGTCGATTATCCGCCCATAAGGGAAACTTATGTAAAGCCATTGCCAAGAGCTCTCCATTTGACATGTCATAGCTGTCTAAAAGTTCGAAACCTTTCAGGCCATCAAGTTTGCTTTTGTCTAAATCAAGTTCGTTAAATTTCGATTTCATCCAAAAGAATCGAAATTCAGCATCACATTCTATAAGAGGTATAGAAAAGTGCAAGGCGTCCAGAACATAAAATGTATTAGTTTCCTTGTTAAAAATACAGTCCAATATGCAATAGTCGTTGAATGAACCATTTAAGACACTGCCAGGTAATGAGCTTGGGAATGTCATAAGACATCTCTTATTTTTGCTATACATTGTAGTCTTTCCTTTTTCGGCTACCACTAAGCATCGCTGGCCCTTCGGACACGGAACCAAAAGCCAATCATTGAAACTATCTGGCTTTTCCTTTAACCACTCCGAAGTCTGTAGTTGTATGTTATCCACAACAGAATTTTTTCTTTTCGTATGGCATTTCTCTTTTTTCACATACTGGGCAACCTCTTCATACTGTCTGTGGAGATCTTGTTGTTTTGAACGTTTAAGTTTTTGTTGTTGTAATAGACATTTTCTACGTATTTCTTGGCGATCAGTTTTACTGAAATTTAGTTTATACAAGTCCTGAAACATTGCTGACAGTGCGCTTTTATTCACAGAAACCTTTATGAGGAAAATTTTTTAAATTTAATTGCAATTAACACAGCTGTTAAAGAAAGAGAACAATCAAGCCGGTCATATTGGGTGGCAGCGTTAGCTCAGGTGATGAGTTTCTCAGTGTTGCCAGAAAACGATGATGATAGAATGCGGCTAACATAGCGTCTACACTAGATATAAGAAATATGCAATGTTTTAATGAAATTTAACCGATTGAATAAAATGATTGATTGATTGAATGTAATGATTGAATTTTTCTTCAATTTTAGAATTGGTAATTCAATTTTGAATATTTTCACGGTCTATATAAATACGAAATTGTGCTTTTGAGTGCAAATTTAAATAATACGGGAAACGCTTCGGCTACATATCGTCGGTGGGTTGTTGGTTTGCGGCACAGTATATTCCAAATACATTAAGACTGTAGCAAACCAATAACCAACCGACAATATGTCACATTTTGATTTTGGGACAAGAATACAATTGATTTTGTACCATATGCAGCAAACGTGTGAATATGCTATTAGCCTGGTCACAATACAAAAATTACCTTGCATAGTGCATAGTATTAGGAGGCGTCTTCCGCCCTGCTGATAATCAGCTGTTAGTGCCAAATTGAGCAATTATAACTAAAATATCAAAATTTGCTTAGACATCTGACAGATTGGTAATTATAGCAAAACAAACTACATGTTGTTTTTGTGTAGTTGTATGCTATTTGACTAGTGCCACAACTGCTCAATCAGCTACCACTAGTTCTATAACAAATTTACAACACCAAAAAACACACATTTCGTTGGTAGAAACAAACTTATTATTGCCAAAATGTTTTATGTGTTGGGTTTTAAAGCAGTTTAATTCGACATCAAACTTTTGATTATCATCAGGACTGATGATGATTACCTATTCCTCAATTCGCCTAGCATAAATTTAAATTTTTGTCTTGTAGACATTAACCCAGCTGAGTTTGTGGTGGTACCTGATTGAGTTGCCTTGATGAAACCGCTAAAGTTGTTAACAGCTGTTAGTTTATTTACCTTTTATTACGCGGTCATAATGCAAAGATTGTCGCGGATATTTTGGCCGGTTCTAGTAACTCCAAAAAATGCAATTATTAAAAATGTGGATGGTGTGTCCAAAAGTCAAAAAGTACTTATTTTCTAATATTAAAGTACGTATGTAACTATAATCATTACTTTGTAAATTGCTTTTAGCTGATGACGGAATTGGGTATTTTAAAATCGGCCAGTCATGGAACATTCCAAATAATGCCGTTTGCGCAACGTTCATTAGATAAATTATGTACCTTAGTCAATGAAGCCATGCTGTCTGTCGAAGGACAAAAAATATCGCTGCCAATATTGACTTCCTCCACACTATGGAACAAGTCTAAAAGATTGAAAGGAGATATTACAGAGTTTTTTATATTGCGTGATCGTCACGACAAAGAGTTTCTGTTGAGTCCGGTATGAGCAAGGAATGTTTTAAGATAACAAATAAATATAAAAGCTAATATATTTTATGAATAGACTCATGAGGAAGCAGTTACTGCGATGCTAGCCACAGTCGCTCCCATTTCTTATAAGCAACTACCATTACGATTATATCAAATTGGTCCCAAATTTCGTGATGAATTAAAGAGCCGCTTTGGTTTAATACGTGCAAAAGAGTTTTTAATGAAAGACATGTATACATTTGATCGAACTGATGAAGAGGCAAATATTACTTATAATATGGTTAACGATGCCTATATGAAGTTATTACAATGTCTGGAAGTTCCGTTCAAAAAGGGTGAGTATGACATTTCAATTAAAATTTTAACTATCATCCTGTATTGATATAAAAAATGTACGTGCTTAAATATGATCATACCAAATAAAATCAAGAATAGTTGAACATTACTTACATACATATGTATGTATGTAGTATATATGTACATATGTATATGTATGTACATAGCTATGTTATCGCGTAATTTGTAAAAAGAGGACATGAGAGAAAAAAACCCGGACATTTGCTTAAAAAACTAGGACCTTTCTAAAGCAGCTCTGGGCGAGTCAACATCAAGCGTCGTTGGCAATTAAGTGCAACCAGGCCACTGTGGTTTATTGGCCTTCGAGAGTTTTGCGTTCCACACCATATGTGATTAGTGGTTGGCGTCGGTTAGCGGTACCATTGCGGTATCCCGTTGGTTTCCATTAGCCACATGCAAAAACAATTGTAAAAAATAAGTTTTGAAAATTGGTTGGAGAACCAAACAAAATCTAATTTTTGGACAAATAAGGAGAGGAATTTTGGGACTTCCGGCTTCGTTTGCGACGGTATATGTCGCTTGTAATTTTCTCGGAGGATGGTTCATAATAAAGAAATTGATGATGGCGTTATAACCCTTGTGTTCGGTCAAGTTAAATCTCCCATCCTTGCACGGAGTAACCTCAAATCATTAAAAAAAACGTAGGACTTAAAAATGTAACGAAAGTGATTTTTTCCAATAATATTACTACCAATAAAGTCTTAAATGCATACATATCGATGGTGTTGTGTAAAAAGGGTCAATTTCGCACCCTAAAGTAGTTCTTCATCAACTGACAACACAAAATTATTTAAAATTCTACCGATTACACATCAAACATCTCTAACGGTAGGGCTACAGACTTTAAGTAAACTTTCATTGTTTGGTTAAAACGTCTTATTTGTTCATAAAATAAAGTTGAATGACTGTTTAGGATATTGAACGATTCAAAGTTGATCGCGGTCGGGTCTTTTGATTTTTTGTTATTAGCTTGGTTTTTAATAAATTCCACTTGCAAAGCAATGTAAAAACAGAAAAATGTCTTGAAAAAGTAGGACTTTCTCGGACGTTAATTTTGATAAAATATAGATCCTCATATTCATAAAATTTGAAATGAGTTTGAAATGTATTTTATTTAAAATTTTTCATACAAAATTTTCTTAAAATGGATTTCAAATACATTTCATTTTTTTATTTATATGGGGGAGAGTATATATAAATTCAAACAAGTTAAAATTTACAGAAAAAACTGACAATAAATGAAGTGCATTGTAATCAGATTAAATTGTATTTATGTACTACATATGTACATAAGGTACATAAGCATGAAGTGTGTTCGCGTACACAAAGTTTTTAAAAATTTTTACTGAGCTTTACTGCATTTTACAAAATTGCGTTCGTTTACACAAAATACAATAAATAAGAACACAAGTTGAGGGAGTAAAGTGACAGTTCTTGACTGAGTGTTTTGCTAATTTTTACTGCAGAAAATTTTCAAGTGTGCCAATATAGAAAACCGGGAAAAAATGGGGAAAGTTTGTGGGAATTTTTTTCTTATATATGAACAAGCCAGCATTGAATTGGGAATTCAATTCAAAGGCGGAAAACAAAACAAAAACCGTGGATGCATTTTCTCAGGAGCTCTGTTCTACTGTCATGCCAAAGGGTCATATATTCTTAAAGTGGACAACAAAATGAGAGAATAAAATGAGAGAACCCTGCAAAAAATCTGTCTACCTACTAGTGTTGTTAATTATTCGTGTTTTATATTTGTTCGAATGAAATTTCATGATTTTTTTCTTGTTCGAACAGACGAATAATTTCGAACTTTTGTTCGAATACTCGAACGAACAAAATAAAAAAAATGTATTTGAATAATTTAAAAAATGTTTGCAAACAACGACACGCATGTGTATTAGTTTAATTTTTTTATTAACAAACAAAAAATAATTCATTACACCAAAATAAACAAATGATTTTAATAACAAACTTAGAAATATTATCAAAAACCGAAAGGAAATTATCGAAGCAGAAATTGTGACTTTGCGCAAAAAATATGTACCACCACAACACTGTAAATAGAAAAATTACAACTATTCCATAATTTGTATACCTCCAAACTGTACTGTAAACACAAAAATATGACTACGCTTACAAATACCGCGTTCTTAGTAATCCTATACCACTACAAACACTGTATATACACAAATTCGAGGTTAGTTTCCCAATACCCCGTTTACAATAATTCTATACTTGTTGTTGTACCCTCAGACCATCCATAGTTATACAAATTTACAAACATTTTTTAATATGTATGTCATTGATTTCTTTTAAAATAGTCATTTAAATCAGCAGATAAGCCCACTTTTTAGCTTGTAACCGATTCTTTTTTTACTTTTAATGAAAGAACAAGTAAAAAAATTTCCTTAGCAAATTGTTAATGCTGGTGATATAGTTAAAATAGCATTAAAAATCATGTACAGTTTGTCTAATCCCTTCTTTGATGTTTCCAAATAATTTAAATCAACTTAAATATTGTTGACTATTTTTATGTTAGTATGTACAATTTTTTACTTTATTGATAAATTGTTTTAGATCAGTTAATAAAACATTGTCAGTTACTTCCGAAATGTCATCTAATACTTCATCGTACTTGAGATTTTTTGCGATATTTTTATTGCCTTTTAGGGCATATTTTAAAAATTAAGTAAGTCACCTTCTAATTCCATTAAAGAGGCATTATCTTTTCCCAACAAGAAAACAAAAGATGCGTTTAGCGGACATATACAAACAAGTTTACACAAGTAGGAGTAATTTGATTATTTAACATCCTATTGTTAACAACTTAAAAAGTTATGAAATGTAAAATACTTTTTGTACAAAGTAACTAAGGAAATTGTTGGAATATTCGGATATTCGACAAAATTTATTCGAATATTTTTTTATTCTAAATTGAAAATTTTTGTTCGTTCGATCAAAAATGAAAAAAGTTGAATATTCGAATAATATTTATTCGAATGACAACACTAGTATCAAAATGTAACTTTTTGGATTTCTTTGGTCTGTACTTACATATGTATGTGAGTTTCAAATGAAAGAGCTTGGTTAGTACATTCAAAATAACCGGTAACAAACTAGCGCGTAATATGCTAGTACTAAATAAAAATTTACAAGAAAAATTAAACACATTTTAAAAAATTCAGTGTAGCTACCATTTGAAGTCAGTACCATCAGTGAAAAATTTACCAATCTGAATTACTGCAAGTTATTTTACACACATGTGATAGCCCAGAAAAAAATCCAAATTGTATTTTTCAGAAACAATTGGGATTTTCTAAACTTTTTTTAAATTATGGTTGAAATCTATTGATGAGTTGCCTAAGCAGCAACGAACAAAAATAAAAAATTACAGTTACTTTTTTTCTTAGTTGAAGCCAGCACTGGAATGATGGGTGGAAAAATTTCACATGAATATCATTATATATCGTCAGCTGGTGAAGATAATTTGATATATTGTCGAAATTGCAATCATGCATTTAATTCCGAATTATGGGATGAAAAACCAAGTCCGCTTTGTGGTCAATGTCAAAGTGCCAATGTTCAACACGTTAAGGGCATAGAAGTCGGCCATGCGTTCTTATTAGGTGATCGGTACTCTAAAGTATTCAATGCTACTTATTTGCATACTGATGGCAAGCCTAGAACTTCTATAATGGGTTGTTATGGGATTGGCATAAGTCGTATACTAGCCGCATCACTGGAAGTACTATCAACTGAAAACGAACTTAAATGGCCCACATTATTGGCTCCTTATGACGTGTGCATTATAGGTCCAAAACAAGGTAGTAAAGAACAAATGTTAGCGGACCAAGTCGAAAATCAATTATGTCAAGAGATTTTTCAAATGTACGGCGAAGATGTAGTACATGATGATAGAAAACATATGACTATTGGCAAGCGTTTGATAGATGCCAAAAGGTAACGTCTAAAATAAAAATGTACTTAAATATGAATTTTTAGGTAATTTCATTATTTCTTTTTCAGAATGGGCTATCCAATAATTGTTGTAATAGGATCAAAAGCTTGTTTAGGTGAACCCAAACTAGAAGTTATAATTAACGAAAATTTCATGGAATTGGAAATTAGAACAACATTACATGAATTAAACAGATATAGAAAACGAAAATTAAGTTTACTGCAAACATTATGTTGAATATTTATTTATTTGTAAGATAAATTGTAAGGACTAT
Source organism: Nowickia ferox (assembly GCA_936439885.1). Classification (NCBI taxonomy): domain Eukaryota; kingdom Metazoa; phylum Arthropoda; class Insecta; order Diptera; family Tachinidae; genus Nowickia; species Nowickia ferox. Next base: position 123,807,824 of record OW387024.1, on the reverse strand, counting down.
ATGCATGAAAAAATAAAATGTTTTTGAAATCTATTTTAAGAAAATTATGTTTTAAAAATTTTAAAGAAAATAAATTTCGTTCGCATACTACGTACCGAACGCTCCAGGCGGAGGGCGGATTGTTGTTAAGGATTTGTTACGATTTAGAAAATGTATACTGAAAAATTAGTAAAAAGCTTTATAAAATGTGGAATGGGAAGAGGGGGGGGGGAGGGGGGTATAAAAACTCTGAAAATACCATTACGTAATATGTGAATGGCCCCTTATACATATTGTTACGGAAATGACGCGTCTACAGGGTTAATGCAACATTACGCAAAAATATTCCAACAGGGTTAACGCAAGTGTTACGGAAAATATTCCTACAAGGTCAATGCAAAGCACTATCTGAATAGTAGCAGACAACTATATACACATGCGTAGCACATACAAGCGTTATTAAACGTAAACAACCAACAACTAAAAGCGTCTGCTTATTAAGAAGATACACATATCTACATACATGCACGTACGCACGTATGCATATACACATGTATGTACATAGTTACCACATGAACTAATTGCGCGCTTAGTCCATATTTACACTATGCAAGTCTTATTGCTAAGCTGATTAGTCTGACGGAGAGAGAGACGAGGGGAACAGTAACGTTTCTTTTCCCCTCGTCTCTCTTTCCTAACAAACTAATCAGCTTAGCAATAAGACTTGCATAGTGTAAACTAGGACTTAATAAATAACATTTTAGATGATGATGAGATTGTCTGGACTTTGCTGAAACATTCTAGTGACCTTATGCGAAGTATAAAAAGGGGTGACGCATCCAATGGCAAGTCAGTTGTTAGTCAGAAGTCAGTTGATAATTAAGTTGTGAGTTGATAACAGTCTGTGTTCGCGATACAATAGTCAGTTGATAGTTGAGTGAGTCTGTACTTTACAACACGTGAGTTGGTAATTCAAGAGACTATAGTCACTATAGTATAGTGACAGTTAGATGTCGACAAGTCGAACGTTTTCGACATCGTGTAATTGGCCCTTAAAGTCTGTCGTTTAATTGAGATTATTGTGGAGTCTATCGTGTCGTAAGAGTAATAGCTGATAGACTTTTGTAATAGTGTAAAAGTAAAGCCAGCGAGTCCTTATTGTTCTATCAACTGTGAGTGTCGCCCAGCGAGTTGTTATTGGTGTATCAATGGTGTCGTACTGGTGTCGGCAGAGTGAGTCTTGTGTGTGACGAACAGCAGACAAAGAGGTATTACAGAATACTAGCGTAGCCAGTTTAAGAGACGTGCAGATACAACAGCGAGGAAGGCGCAGTGGTAACTAGTTGTGAATATTTAAGTAATTTAAGCTGTATTTGTGGATTTAAGCTCTTGATTAATTTAGTTTAAGTGTATTTGTAAATAAAACTTGTATCATTCTGAGGTTTTTTATTAATTTGCAAATCTTCGAGTCCACGGAAAAGCGTTTTTAAAGAATAAAAACGTAACAACATGTACATACATTTCGTAATTATTTAAAATTCAAATACATACTCGTATAAAACACTCGTAAAGCAGCTCTGGGCGAGTCAACATCAAGCGTCGTTGGCAATTATCTCTTAAGTGCAACCAGGCCACTGTTGTTTATTGGCCTTCGAGAGTTTTGCGTCTCACTCGCACTGGTTGACTGATCTGCCACGGATAACCCTATATTCTTGCGGTTCTTTTGTGGAATTTCTTTAACCACCACGTTGCTACTTCCTAAGTGAAGGCATAGGTCGTGTACAGTCAGTCACAAAACCTTTAAAAAAAACTGTTAATAACATCTTGGGCATATGGTCTAGCTACCCCGCCCATATTTGTGCAACAATACTTTGCAAATTTACTTTGTAAAGTATTTAAATAAATAAATAAATAAATACTCGTATAACAACAAAATTTAAAATATCGTGTTGCTGATTAAGCAACTCGTCAGTAGACTTCAATTTCAATAACAATAAAATTTTAACAAAAATTAACAAAAACAATTTGCGGTATGCTATGCTTTATCATACTTTGAAGCTTTTTTAGCGGAATGAATGTAATTATATTTCTTTCTTTAATATAACAAATTGTCGAATTATTAGAATATGGTTTTATGTAACGCTATTTGTCTGTGTTCGCAAAATGCGAGTTTTATCGATAAGATTCTTAATTATTCTTCTTTGAACTATCTTCGGCGTTCACACAATACTACAAGCCTTTTTTTTGCCGAAATGGTTTTTACGAATGATAAAGCAAAATGTATTGACAGTACACGGAGCTTAGTACTCGTTTGTTTTCCCCTGGTCTGTTTCGCCAATAAAGTAGCAATTTTATAAGACTCGCATTGTGTGAACACAGACTTTTGTTGTATTCGTATACATATAAAAATAAATTGTTTTAATGGCCGCAATTAGGTTCGGGAATCTCAGGATAAACTTCTGTTTGAGATTTCTTAGGAACGGCCTGTGGCATACTTGTATATGACCAAGGCAGTTGTCCTCGTAGTTCCTCGCTGACTTTTTGATTTTGATTAGCAAATTGGAAGCTCTCATTGTTAGTTGAATATCGATTATTTAATGGTGATAAAGGAGATAATTCTTCTTGATACTGTGATACAATAAGTTGCGAAGGAGAATTTATTCTGTTTGAATGTAAATCTGCTTCAAATTCTTTGGAAGAGGGCACTGTGTTATATAAATTATGTTCTGGTACCGTAGGTGAATGTACGTTGTAGGGTGCAGAATCTTCATTTGTTTGCGGAGGGGTTGAAGATTGCCTTTGATAAGTTTGAATTCGCAACGCTGGCTCACATCTTTCGGTGACCTTTGATGGTGCTTGCAACTGTATTTGGACGTTTGAAATTTCTTCTGTTGCCTGTTGTTGAAGATTGGCAACAGGAGCAGTACTAATTGTAGCCACACTGGTTATACTACTTTGTTTTGAAGAATCCTAATAACATAAAAAAGTCAGAATAAATTTTATTAGGTCCTGTTCACCAAGCAACAATTTAATTTAAAAATTATTAATTACACTGTGTGACAAAAAAAATAATACTATTTTTCTGGTAGGTATTGTCGAGTACAACAGCAAATCTGTTTTCGAAATTTCCCAAACAACTCGACAATACCTACCAGGAAAATTGTAACACATCCCAGATATCTACGAGTATATCGACTTATTTAATTTTTGTTACACAGTGTCATAACTGAAAAAAACTTGTTTTGCAGAAAATGAGTTCGAAGTTTTGAATTTACTAACAGCTTAATGGAAAAAGAAAATTTTATTCTCTCAAGAGTGGAGTAAACAAGATATTTGTATGAAATTTTTACACAATATGAATAACGATATGAACATTAATTCTGCATCATTAAAAATCAAAAATCATATTTTTTGAGTTATGACGTTGTTTTAGTTAATGCGATGTGTATTTTTTGCTTCACTCCGCCAAACTTTTCAGCTATTTGGGTACCTATAGTCTTGCCGTAGTTTAAATATGTACATATCTAGTAAAGCGTATTTTTTTAGAGTGTCACATCTTTGGGTTTCTTTGAGTTAATCAATTGTAGCGGCCGCTGTGTGTCATGTGGCTCTGTCCTGTTGGAACCACATATCAGCAAGATTAATGCCACGTAATTGAGGTACGAAAAAATTTCGAATCATATTCCTATTCCGTTCATCATTGACATTAACATTCTGACCATCATCGTTTTTGAAGACATATGGGCCAATGACTCCGCCAGCCCATAGAGCGCACCAAACAGTAATTTTCTGTGGATGGAATTATGTTTCGACAAAAGCTTATGGATTCTCCTCACCCCAAATGCGGCAATTCTGCTTATTTATGTACCCATTCAACCAGAAATGGGCTTCATCGGAAAATGAAATTTTGAACAATTTGCACGTGTTGCTCTAGTGTCAGTCGATTCATAATGAAATCTCAAAGCAGACTAAACAAAAAGCAACTATCAGTTGTTAAATGGGTGCTCAAATAACATTAGAGCGACTCACAAAAAAGTGCTCGATGTACCCTCCCAAAAATGAACCTTGGACTTTTTTAAATTGACATTTAAATTATTTCGGCTCTAGCTTTGACCTCTCATGAGCTGGACCATTTTGAAAAAGGGTCCATTTTTGCGTGTTTTGTTAATTTGAGAATCTGTTTCCTTACCAACATATACATTATTAGGAAAAATTTACTGATTACTGCATGTTTTCAGTAAGCAGTAAAATTTACTGATTTTTCCAGTATTCAGTAAATTTTTACCGGATACTAAAATTTTTTCCAGTAACTAGCAAATTTTTACTGGATACTGAATTTTTTTTAGTAATCAGTAAAAATTTACTGCTTACTGGAACTTGCAGTAAATATATAATGCAGTATGTCCATGTATGGTATGTATGTATGTAGAATAATAAAACAATATTAGAGAAACATCGTAAGCTCGAGCCGCAAAAATAAGGATACACCTTATATATTACGGGGATTTACTTTAACAAATTACAAAATTTATGCAAAATGTTACTTTTTAAATACTTGGCTGGTGGTATTTGATTGTGTAAAGCACTCATTTAGTCACTCATGCAATATTTTTTGTCGTTTGCGCCCTAATTTTATCCCATATATCCATATATCCAAGGTTTTACTTAAGATTTGCTTCCGATTACACGCTTTCCAGTTATGTTAGTAGTTCAAAAACTATAAACTAGTATTTCTGGCAATGAATCCGAATTAGTTGCAAGTCATAGGTGCATATGTCGATTGATATGCGTAGATATGTATGCGCGATGTAACGAAGAATTCGCATCGATACATACAAGTATAAAATAAAATGCGCAGGGGTATACGCAAGTATGAGAATGAATGCGTATCAACACGCACTAGCATTAAAAATGTTCGATATGTGCTGGAGTATCCAAAATTTAATTAATTTTTTTTTATTTAGTTTAATTTGTACTATGATATAAATATAGAAGGTGCTTCCATTCTCTCATTTTTTCTTCACATTCACCATCTGACAATAAGTGCGTTCGAGAACTCAAAAGTTTTTACAAATGTTTACTTTTTTTTACTGGATTGCGTTCGCGTACACAAAATCCAGCAAATGAGAGGGTGAATTGAGAGAGAAAAATTACAGTTAATTTACTGAGTAAGATAACTCCCACATACGTTCGCATAATTTCCACTGTAATCGAAGTACATAAATATTAAATGAAAACTTTAAATTTAGCTGTAAAATGCTAAAATGTCCACACTGGTAAAGATGAGTTTTTACTGCATTTACACTAAACAATTTTTCATTAATTTTTTTTAAATCTAATTTCCTTTCTCAAGTACGTACATACGAACATAAATATGAAAATAAAAAATAAATTACTCATGCACTTACCCTTTTTGATAACGTGGTCGATAAAGATAAACAGAAACTTGATCCAAAAATATTTAATAACCATATTATTATAACGCGAGAACTTATACAAGTCATTATTACAGCTGGTGCTATAAAGTAGACATCAAAATTTGATAGAGCTTCTAAATCCAGTTGAATTATCGGAATACCCAAATAATTAAAAGTTTTAACCACAGACTGTAATATAAATAAAAATTAATTTAGTCGACTATTCCTTTTAAATTGTTGAAATTGAAATCAATACCGTTGTATTAATTATATCATGTACATGATAACCAGTTGCAATAGCATCTAAAATACTACCAGCTATTATAACCAGAAACCAAGGCCAAAAACACAGACTATTAGCAATTTTTGTAATTGGACTACACAAGATTGTAATAATAACCAATGACGTTATAATCCACAGAGTACTTATAACAGCATATGTGAACAAAAATATTAATGTGCGATTCCCCACGAATTCAGCCTTATTAAAATCCACATCCAAAGTAATAGGTTCAGAAATATCTGGTACTTTTACAGAAGGCCTTCCACAGTCTTCATCTGCTTAGAACAGAAAAGAAATTTGTTTTACCAATTGTAGCATATCGTTACAACATTAAAAAATTACATTGTATTTGAAACGTCTATACTTTTTTCTTTAATAAAACATCCTCAGCCTTATGTATAACGAAAAACTTCATGCCAGTTAGCATAAGTGGCAATTCATAGAAAATAAAAATATGAATTTACCTAGTCGTTAAGGAGATTTAACTAAAATTTTAGTTGATTTTTCGAACATAGAAATCAACTAAACTTTGTAAGTGCCTATTATATAATAATTTTATCAAATATAACTTATTAATTTTTTTTTATATTTCGCTTCCACAACTAAATGATCTCCCACCTCGATTTAACTTTTATAAATATAAACAAAACAAAAATGTTTTTGATATTTACTCAAGAATACGCAAAGATTGCCCAGTTATTTAAAAAAAAAAATATCTCAAGCAATGTTTGATCATCTATCTGCGTAAAATATGATCATAAAATATATAATTATAATCAGTTTTCAAACACCTGCATGATTTTTTTTTTTGATGAAGCATTTTTCAATCTTCCAGATGAGCAAAATATGATAACTAACGGAAATAATAGTCACATCTTACATGCCTGGATGATTAATCTGCGATTGCTATACAACTTGTTATTGTATTTAAAATCGAATAATTTTCTGATCGTGTAAGTGATTAATCAGTTTTTGATCACCAATAGTACTCTAAAAAGACTCAGCAATGTGATTTTTCAAAAAACTATCTTCCAATGCTAAATCAGATAAGCAAATCAAAGAAATCAAGAAGTATCCTGAACTTTTGGATGTCCTGGGTATAGCTCAACCAAAGGGTCTGTTCTTGTACGAAATTGACACAGAAATTGATTGGTGAAGGTTCTCGTATGTGAGTTTTTTGTTTTGGCTCACGAGCATGCGCTGAGGTAGAGGGAGTATGCACAGAAACCGGTATTTATGCACTGCGTGAGGGGCGTGTTCATGTTACAGGACTATTTTGAAATGCACGTGGCTAAAGTTATGCAGAAGGATTCCGAAAAGAATCGACCCTGTTCTGTAAATCGAATGGATTTGAAATCGTACGAACACGTGGAATACATATTACATACTAATAAATTGATAATAAATTATTAATAAATGCATAAATTCTTTAATTATTTGATATCGTGAAGGTAGCTAAAATCCATGACAATTATCGAATTATAAATATGTAGTTAGTTTAACTAAAATCCATGATAATTTTCCGCAATATATATGCATAAATTTACTTTGCTATTTAGATAATTCACAGAAAACAGAAATATGAATTTACCTAGTCGTTAAGGAGTTGAAACTAAAATTTGAATTGATTTTTCGAACATAGAAATCAACTAAACTTTTTGTTAAATTACCTAAAAAACTTTGTAAATGCCATTCTACCCCTTCACTTACTCGTAGTTAAAATTATAACACAATTTTAGGAAATATAACCCATGAATTTTTGTGTGTGTATATCTTTTTGTACTATAATATTAATGAACTACAAATTGGTTAAAAAATAAATAGTTAGTAGTCAATTAAAAAGTCATGCAGACAGAGGTGGCCAATTGACTACCGCCTATGACATGCCTATGTTAAAATAGTGAGTCGGCAACAAGGAAAAAAGTCACTTGATCAACTAGATATGGTTATTAAAAAACCATTTTGAAGTTACTCGCACATACTTACAAATGGGTTTGAACAGCCTGATATTTGATAGATACATTTAAATATATTTATTTAATAAATAAGATTAAAAAATAAATTTACTTACTCAAAAAATATATTAAGTCCATCACAAAACGAAGGGGTTTGATGCTTATATCCGATGTCTCTTTGGGGCATTCCCTAAGTGTTATTCCCCATATTGACAGACCCAAATATACTCCACCTTGCAGCTACAAAAATCGTATTATAAAGAAAAGTATACAAATATATGTGCATATGTATGTAAATATACCTACATATGTATGTGTATATATAGGGTCCGCCATCTAGCGTTTTTTTTTCAACTAGTGCTTATTTCGTGAATGGTAACACTTAGCTCATGTCTGATTTGACAGATAATTAGTTTTATCCTTCCGTTGAACGAATATGGTTGTGTATACGCTTGAACAACGCTGGGAAATATTGCCTGCGATCGACTAACAGAAGATGCCGATTTTGCCAAAAAAATCATCTTTTCAGATGAAGCTCATTTTGATCTTGGCGAGTATGTAAACAAGCAAAATTGTCGCATTTGGTGCACAGAAAACCCGCACGCATACATTGAAAAGCCGACGCACCCAAAACGAGTCACTGTTTGGAGAGGAGGATATTGGCAACATTTGGTTTCAACAGGACGGCGCTACGTGCCACACAGCCGAAGCTACACTCGATGTTTTGCGCCCTGTTTTCAAAAAAAAAGTTATCTGGCGGACCCTATAGTACCATAGCTGTTCAATATGATTTTTTTTGTTCGAATTTTTCAATAAAATTAAACTTAAATTATATTTCTCCTTAACACAACGGACACAACAATCATAAATGTGTGAGGTCGAACGTGTATTCTACTATGCTAGTTTTCAAAGATTTAAAAAAGGCCGCATCTTTACACAGTGACAAAAATTATAGTCAGAGAAAATACCTCTCATTTACAGAAAAGTTCATATTTACAACTACAAACTTGGTATGTTGTATGCCATTCTATATTTAATACCATAAATTTTTATATTACATGTTTTATTTTTTATAATTAATTAAATCAATAACATTTATTAACTTTTTTACACATAGTATTAATTCAATATTACTTGCAAGAAACTTTAGAATGCTTCCCGAGTCCGAATTTTAATGTTTCTTAAACATAAATTAAATTTTATGTGGGTACCTTACATACGAGTAGATAGTAGAGTTGTGCCGCTCATGAACGAACTAGTTCAATTGAACGATTCAATTCACTGAGCGCTGTGAGCCGTTCAATCTACTGAGCGCTTTCAGTTCAGTACTGAGTGTTTTCTAGACTTGTATTCAGCGTGACCGTTTGACCGACTACAGTGGCAAATTGCTACTTTTTCGACTGCCTTGCCACTTTTTGTCCCCCATTTTTATGAGCTGCATCTGCTACTTTTTGTGATATTTTGCCCCTTTTTGTCCTTTTTTTGTTAAATTGTAAAAACAGAATATGGAAATACCAAAAAAGTAGAAAATATAGATTTCATTAACATTTGATACGTTAAAGATATCGTTGACTAATGTATGTATTGTCCATGAAGCCGAAAGTGAGATACATATGTACATATGTATGTGCTGAAGGGTTTTCTGAGAATTGTATAACTGTTATTTAAAGCAAACTTAACTTTTTATCAAAAACTGTTTGGACAAATACTATCTAGAACTTATATTAAGAATAAAAAGTTTAGTGCACTAAGGTATTTGAATCCAGTATTTTTAAAGTCCAATAAAGACACAAATTTATTTCGAGCTTGTTTCAGAGTTTGCTTCTTTAATATTTGTTAATGAATTAAAGTTATTAGAATCCAAAGTAAATGGCCAAAACTATGATTACATATTTAAAATTTCTAATGCTGAAAAATTTTGGCATGAAGTAGGAAGTTAAAGAATGGCTTTGGCATTAACATTATTAACATTTTCGGTTTACTTTCACTTTATTTCAAATTTACACAGTGGACCAAACACAAGAACGCTGATGATGAAGGTGTGGCGGCCTTCGAAAACAGCATAATTGTCCGTTCTGCTAGTGTTTGTCAGAATGTTACCAATTAACTTTGGTGTTGTTTGTTCCTTAAAAATTATCATATGTAATATGAAAAAAATTACCCTTACTAACATTTTCATAATTTTACAGAAGGAAAAAATATGTTAAAATGGAAAATATCGAGGTTTTCAATGCAAACTTTTGCAGTATAATAAAATTAGGAGTTGTTTTACTCAAATACCACGCACATTTAATTTGTTCTTAGACAGGGAGTTTTGTATTTCAGGCGACGATATACATATGTACATACATATGTATGTATGTACTCGTATCATACATGTGCATACTTCTACAGTTCAAGTAAGCAGAAAATTTTTACCGATTACTGAAAAACATTTCAGTATCCAGAAAAATTTACTGAATACTGGAAAAATCAGTAAAAATTCACTTTTATCATATTCATTCGTGTATTGCGAATTTTTTTTAAATGGCAAAACAAGCCACATTTAGTCGTTTTTCCCGAATGAATATTTCCTATGATAAAAGTGCATTATTAGAAAAAATTTACTGATTACTGCAAGTTGGAAAAAATTTGTTTTGTTTAATATTTAATTAGAGTTACCTAGAATATCATCTACGCAAATTTATAAGGCAATAAATTGGGAATAAGTATTATTGTTAATATTTTAATAATATTATTGTTTTAAAAAGCCATGAGTTGTCTTCTTCATGTATATTTGAAGATACGATATTATAATTCTTTAAATATTTATACAAGATAAGCATAATTTATAATACCTAACTATTTGCATAATCCTGTATATTTCTATACATCTTTAAAGTGCGTAACACTGTTAACCTTTTTTTCATTTTACTTTCTGAAAACATGAACAATTTTCTTTCTTGAAAATTTCGTTGAAAGCTGAGTAGAAATTAAAAACAATATGAGTGTGGTAGTGAAAAAATGTGAGTGCATTGCGACTTTCTTGAAATTAGTTTCATGTGAGAAGCTACCTTGGAACGTTTATCGGTGGTACAAAATGTTCTCAGAAGGCCGAGAAGATGTGAACGACGAAGAGCTTGCCGGACGCCCGAGCACTTCAACAACAGACGAAAAAAATGATAAAGTGAAGAAAATGGTATTGGCCAATCGTCGAATTACCATTAGAGAAGTTGCTGAGGACCTAGACATATCGATTGGCTCGTGCCATTAGATTTTTATCAATGATTTGGGCACGAGATGGGTCGCTGCGAAATTCGTACCAAAATTGCTCAATTTTTTGCTCACAATTCGTTGCTTGTTCGCCAATTTTTTGCCAAAAACAACACACTAATGATGCCGCAGCCATCCCCAGATCGAGCCCCCTGTGACTTTTTCTTGGTCATGAAACTGAAGAGGCCCATGAAAGGACGACGCTACGCTACGATTGACGAGATAAAGACGGCATCGAAGGAGGAGCTGAACAAGATAAAAAAAATGATTTTTTGAAGTGCTTCGAAGATTGAAAAAAAAACGTTGGCATAAGTGCATTATTTCTGAGGGGGATTACTTTGAAGGGGACAAAATAGATATTCATGAATAAATAAATAATTTAAAAAAAACAGAAAATTCGCGATACTTTTTGAACACACCTCGTATGTATATGTATATCGTTATGCGTATACATACGAGCTACATACATTTTACACACATTTTTTATTACTTACCAGTATCACAAATGCCATACAAAATATAAAACACTTTGCAAACCATGCGTTAATTCCTGTGTTAGACATATTTTGCTTCTACAACTATTAATTGTTAGGTAGGTATTTCCGTTTTAATTCAGTAAAAATTCTATGAACATTCTAATTTTCTTAAGGTATGGTCACACTTGGGCAAACATTTGCCCAAAAAATGTAACCTTTTAATGTTAATGAAGAAGCTTTCAACGCGGAGACGTTTGTTACGTTAAATAGTTTCCAATAATGTTGGATTCTATGACATTGTCTATTAGTTGTATATGAAACTGTTCAACTTAAGAAACACGTTTCTGAATCAAAATGTTTTTTTCACTAATATTTATTGGTTACGTTTTTTGGGCAAATATTTGCCCAAGTTTGACCATACCTTAAGTCATATACTCTCGTATGTATTTCTTTGGTCGAGATATTTAGAAGATTACATTTGAACAAATTAAAAAATATTTTTATGTTATGCAACATTTTAATTTAGAGTTATACTAGTCTCGATTTATATATCGAGCCTTTTGTTCGATTTTATCGTAAGCGATATGTTATCGAAAATAGACTTTTTTATTGAAATTAAAATTTTATGGGCCTACCCATAGTTTAGAATTATCAAAATGTCAAAATTGTTGATAACTTTTAAGATACGGGCTGTAAAATTTTATCGCAAGAGACAATTTACGTACTAAAACATATTTGAATAGTTTAAACAAACCTTCTCCTGAAAATTTTAATTTTTGTCGCTTACGTTTAAATCGAAAATAAGGGTCGATATGCAAATTTATTTAATATTTTTTAAATATTTATTGAAGTTTTTCAAAGATTCATTTAATATTTCGAAGCAAAAATGCTCATGACTTAGACCAGTTTCATAATTAAGGGGACATATGGGTAATTCCAGAAAAAGATCAACCAAAAAAATTTTTTTGCTCAAAAATCTTTGTTTTGTTTTTAATAATAAAGCTGAAAGGTCTATACTTTATAAATGTAAAAGCATTTTAAATTTTTGAAATTTTTTTGACTGAAATATGCGACTGTAAAATTTTTTTGTTGAGCCTTTTTTTAGCGATTATTTAAAGTAATGGGTATTACTATTTTTTTTTTGTATTATATAAATTTTCTACTGACAATAAGCTTGCGCATTAGCACAAAAGAAGGAGAACGGAGTTCTAACAGAAGTTTTTCTAATAACGGAAAGCTTTCACTTATACATTAATATCGCATAATTCACATTAAATCACTATTTATTAATTTTTTCAGCAAATGCTTATTTATTTGTTATTGTTTAATTTCTTTTGAATTATAATTCAATCAATATTAGCAAAGTTACTGCGTTTAGTTCTCTTGGAAAAAAATTGTCAGGTCGGTCTTGTCGCGTTCGTATTTGTACTTTATCCACTAAAAAAACTAAAACAAAAAGCATAAACGATCTTTTTTCACCTTCATTTCCATATTTACAAAAAAATTTTTCATAAAATTTCGCTGACTTTAAATTGTGTTCTCGTACGCAAAAGTTTTTAAAAATTTTTACTGAACTTTACTGCATTTTACTAAATTGCGTTCGTTTACCATAAATGCAGTAAATGAGAACACAAATTGAGAGAGTAAAGTGACAGTTCGTGACTGAGTGTTTTGCAAATTTTTACTGCAGAAATTTTTCGTAGTAACACCCTGAGCTAAATCGGACTACTCTAACCCGTGCCCCACTGGAGTCAAATGTCAAATATTGCAAAATTGTCCATTTACCAACAATTTCCTTGAAAATCCACTATTTTTGCACTGATTCAGCTGAAAATTAGCGAGGGAACTCTTTTGAATATGTTAAATTGTATTCGAAATTTTTGGTTGAAAATTAACCTTTTGCTATCGCGTTGACCTAGCATACACAAATTAAAAAAAAATATCAAAATATAATAACCCCTCCACGTGTTGGGTTAAAAACTACCCAATCAAAAAATTTGCTTTGAAATGTTTGTGGAAAAATAAGTGTAATTTTGGCCCACATGACTCGCAAGGCTTAATTTTCGAAAGAAAATGTATGTACCTATGTATATAATTTTTAATATTTATAACAGCGCTCTTGTCGATTTTCAGAAGAATCGGATTAAAACTGACGAATTCTCTAATTCACTGCTGGTAAATCGGTGAATTTTTGAATATTTGAACTTTGACCCCAGTGGGTCACCATTTTTGTTTTAGACTAAGTGTTACAATAATTCGCCTGGGCTTTTATGGAAATCCAAATCCATATTAGGTATGTATGTATGTATATTTCTATAAATGCACAAAAATAACTTCTATTTTTGTCGCGTCCGTTTCTCGCTGACGTTTGCTTATATATTTTCACTATATTATTGATACCTATCGCACAAAAATTTTTTTTTAAATATAGGTACTACTCCTTCGCTGCTTTAAACACTTAAGATACACATACATATGTATGTATATTGGATCCTTCCATTCCTTTCTTGTTTTTTGCTCAACTAAAAGTGTACGAATGTCGCATTAGTCGCTTGGGAATTGCCCATATGTAAACACATATGTATATGTGGATATGAGTACATACATAGCGCGTATAAGTATGCATGTGTATGTATGTACATATGTATATACATATGTGGATAAATACATGAGTATGTACATACATATGTACTGTGCAAAACAATAAAAAAAATAGTTATGAACGAAACTTGTGACCGATTATTATACACTAACTAATACTGCTCGTTTTTCAGCTTTCATAAAACTAATAACTTAAAACAATAATTTTTTCGTTTTTCCCCAATATCTTATCAAATTCAAAATGAACTCATTATTGGGATTTTGATAAATTTTACCGATTTGTTATTCTTGATTTTGCCTTTTTTGTACAATAGAGTAAACATCAGAATACCTACATACATACATACATACATATTTTATAAACAAAACAATGAACAACACTATGTTGTATCCCACCAAACCAAATGTTCCAAATGCGTAACGATTAGTCGACTCGACTTCGCAACGAAATGTAGTTACGAAATCATAACGATATGTCGGTAAGAAATAGCTACGATATGTCGGTACGGTTTCTTCAATTTCGAATTTTCTTCAATTTTAATAATTGTTTATTTTAATATTATTTTTCATCATTGTATTTATTCATATTAATATGACAATTTCTGGTTTTGTCATTCTGTTTTGCACGCCATTGATATAACATCCAATTAAATTAATAATTGTCCATGCAGCCTGCTTTTAAGAAAAAAAAAAACAGCTGCATTCCATCAATTCCATAGTTGAGGTTTAAATCCCTTATTTTCTTTTATTCCCGAAAGAGTGATTTATTATATACTTACATTTTTTAATATTAATTACAATTTTTATATTATTTTATTTATTTCAAACAAATTTTTTCGCCGATTTTAACTCATGTAGGTATACATACATGTTCAGAAAAACTACCGAGTTGTCTTAACGAATTCGGTACGATAAGTCTGACTTCATAAAAGGTCGAAACATTTGGTTTGGGGGATGTATGCACATATATGTATATGTATGTATGTATGTATGCATATAGTACACTGTAGGAAATTTCACTTGTGAAACAGTACTGATTCACTATTGACCTTGTCACCAGTACTACTGACTAATAATATTTGGCAGACATAATATAATAGACATTTCACATGTGCGTGCGTTGGTACTACTGACTAGGTAGTTCTTTTGGGACCCATCTACACATTAGAAACAAATAGTCACTAGTACATTTTAGCAATTATAGTCTACACTTTTGATAATGAAACTGCATATTTTGTTTACATTTGGTGGTTTATTAAAAAAAAATCACCTGAAGAAGACACACAACTTCGTGCCGAAATATTGTTAATTTCAAGATTTGGCTTGTTTTTTGGTTAAGCAATTGTCTATATGCATTTCGTTCCCGCTTTTGGCACTCATCAGTAGACCTCAAGCTTAATAAAACAGTTATTATACAAATAATAATAAACATACATACATATGTATACTTATAATTCATTCATTCGTTCAGCAAGTATGTAAGTATTTGGTTTGTCGTTTTATTAAATATAAATAAGAAATTCAATGTTTCGTTGAATTAGCAAAGTCAAACCCTTACATAGTATGTATGTATGGATCTGGAAATGTAGCAAATTTTAAACTACTCCCACAGATTGTTCTACAGGCTCAAATTTCCACAATTGATAATTTCCTTAAAATTGTTTCATCTTCACATTTTCTATTTTCATACCTGCAAAATGGATTGCTTCTTCTCCAATTATTTTTTAATACATTTATATTAAGCTTTTATATTGATTTCGTAAACTAATTTTTATAAAAACTTAAATTTTGCTTGCCGCCACTTGTATTTGCAACAAACCAATAAACCATTAAGAAGAATTATAGTTGTGTGTATCTAACAAAATATTTTCTACGCATAAAAAACAATATTAATATGTAGACGCTCCATTGACAATGTCACAAAAAAGTCACCAAAATAGTCGACAAAAGTAGTAAGTATCCCACTTTTCATTCATTATGTACATATTTATTAATACATGTATTAATACATTAAGACAAAAATATACATACATACGTATGTATATGTACATACGAGGTTTGTTCAACACGTATCGCGAATTTTAACTTTTCGCGGGTTACGTATATTCGAATTTTGATTTTTTTGTGGCGTTATGTTGGTACTCATGTCTCTCACTTATGCCGAAAATTTCGGCCATTTTGAATGTTCAGTTAATTGTTGACAGCTGCTTTGCTTGCACGTGTTTTGGCTCGTCTTCAATTATGTTTTCGTAAGCAAAGCGTAAAGATGGCTTGATTAGAGCGCGTATTTTTTAAGGAGTGTATTGAAGTCAACATTCAGTGTAAGCTTGTATACTAATGTTTGTCATGCTTGGTATAATAATCTAAAGCAAGCCGCAGACCTTGCGACCGTTGGTACAACATAAGCAGGATGTGTATGATATTGTAAAGTGTGTAGGGTCGTCGTATGAAGTTGTGTCTCGGTTGTACGAAAGATTAAAAAGATTTGATTTTTTTGCAAGTTTTATAGACAGGTTGTAAGACTTAGGAGTTTGTTGTACAACTTCATTTCATTTTATTCTTATTTTCGTTGTGGTCATATAAAAAACGTCGCGCACGAATTCAAACTTGCGTCTAAAATAGAGAGTTCTACAGAAATAAGTGATTTTATTGACAAAAGGACATTAAATACCTCGTCTATCATCCACGAGTCCTTTGGCTCACTTTCTTTTAATATTTTCAAAAGTATGTTGATAGAATACGTTTCTTTTTATTTAAACCACTCCTTTAACCAAATTCTTTTTTTCTGTCCTTTTTACGTTCTTCTTTTAATTTTTTCACAAAACAAATAATACACTACAACATGCGACATAGTAACCGATTCATGTTTACTCCAAAAAATTTAAGAAATGAAGTTGTAGGCTAATGTTGTACACGTCGTTGTATAGTTTGTGGGCAAAACACACAACTTGGTAAATCAACGTGTTGTACCAACGGTTGTAAAGTCTGTGGCTTGCATAATAACACAACAGTCTTTCATCACATCATGATCACATACCAAGTATGACCGTCTAATAGCCTTTTAATAAGTGACCACACAAACACAACGAAAATAAAACATCTGAAGTAAATACTAGGAACACAACTGGGACGAACGACGAATCTTTCGTTGCGTACTTTCGTCATCAGAAATAAAAAACATTTATGCAAATGCAAATTGACACAGCGCCGTAGAACGAATTTCGTAGCACGTGAGGAACTCTCCGATATATTTTTTCTATTTTTACGCCGACGAACTACGAAAAAACAATGTTCTCTTGTGGACAAAATTCGTCGTTCGTCCCAGTTGTGTTCCCAGCATAAGACAATGTTTGCCGACAGTCATAAATAGACCTGTATCGAACTCTTTCAGTAGCTCGTTTTTGACACAAACCAATGATCAAACCCGTGTAATTTAAATGGGTTTGATCATTGGTTTGGGGCAAAAACGAGTTCGATACAAGTCTAGTCATAAAGCAGCTCTGGGTTGAAGAACAGCTCTTGCGTCTACTGGTGGACACCATTAAAACTTCCTATGTGAAGGTATAGGTCGTCTGCAGCTTCCGAAGGAAACTCTGTTAATTTGCGTACTTGCTTCTGCCATTCAACGTTTGCCGGGCTCAGCTAGTTTATCTGTAAGGCAGCCCTTGCACGATTTAATTAAATTTTCAATTGAGTCAAAGCGTGTATGCTCTGTCAATTGATTAGTTTGGCAGTTGTCGAGTTGGTTGAAGAAAAATCAAACGATTTTGATTGACTGAGATTTTTGTTGACTACTAAATCTTTCAATTCGATTGTGCTGTTTGTGTTCGAGTCTCTTGATTAGCTGTCAACATTTATGTTTGTAGCTTCATTTTGTATAGTTATGTAGTTTTAAAATTGTATTTAATTTCATTGAATTTTAAATAAAAAATATAAAAATTAATGAATGAATGCAATAGAAGTTTAAATTTGTAATTGTGAAAAATTATAAATTTGACATTTGAATGAAAATCTTTCAATTCAGCTTATGAAGTGTGTGTCCAATACTCAATTCAATTGAGAGACTCAATTGACAATTGGATTGAAACGTGTATGAGTTGCTTAATAATTAAAAAAATTGTTTTACACAAATTTAATTTTTTTTTAAATTTCATGTACAAATAACTTCTTGCTCAAAAATTTTCTTTTGACAATAAAATAGAAATTAATTCAATCAAAATAATTTTAACTGAAAAATGAAAATTTTTAAATATCGATTGACATTTGGATCTGTTATCTGATTTTTGAAATAAGACGAAAAACAAGGTATAAAATTTTATACGGCATAAGTACCCTATTTTGAAACTTCATAACGAAAATACTACTCTGCTATGTCCATTCGAAGTTTTATTTCGACAGGTCTATACGCTTAGAAATCGCTGATTTATTTCTAAAATATTTTCACTGTGCCCCAGTGTGCATCGTGAATTCCAATATAGACGAAGATAAGCGAAGTGTTTTCAGTAAGTGTAGGTCAAAATTTAGTGAAAGGAACGGTATTAAAGGTGAACATTTGTCCGACGTTATTTATGCCTATCCAATATTAATTTCCATGATTCTTCTTTATCGATAATACTGAATTTCTCAATAATAACAATAATCTCAGATTTACAATCCCTTTATTTGCTTGCCAATCTTAAAAACCTATGTATATATGTATGTATAGATGTACATTCATGTTTTAATATATTATACATACATACATACCATGTAAATATGTAAGTGAAATAAAAATTACTTTTTTTCAAACCAAGTTGCATAGTAAATAAAATGTTTAATTAAGTTAAACGCGGGCAGAGAGAATAACTGGTTCCGCTTCTATTTCAGCGAACTTTTCTTTCAATTCTTCTTCGGCTTCCTTAAGATTTTCAATATTTTTCGGTGTGGTAACAGGTTTTATATCAGCTTTAGTTGTGGTATTTGTAGCAGTTTCCGAACTCAATATAGACACATTTGTAGTGGATGGAATGGTAGACGAGTATGAACTTGTGGTATCTGAACTTGATATGGCAGTTTTTGGTACGCCTGCTTCGTCCGCCCCAGTTCGTTTAAGTTCGAAAATGGGTACCGAAGCTAAGCCCGCTGTGTGCGGTTGAATGGCAATACGGTCAATAACAATATGTGTTGATTCACCATTGTTTAATGGAACTTTTTCTGTAGTTTCCAAAATCACTTTATCGGACGCTGGCAAATTAGCAGTTGATTCCTTTGTTGCTATTGTTGCTATTGTTGCCGGCTTTTCTTGTTTTATAATTGAATCATGATCGCTGCTAATATTATGTTCTGAGTCACCTTTAACTTTTATTTCCGATACACTAAGGTTTTTATCCATTAAAACTTTATTTAAGCTTAAAGCCGAATCAAATATATTACTTTCTAAATCGCTTACTAAAGAACTTAGAGAAATTTGTTTCAATTGTCTGTCGGCATTATCTGCAAAAATTCGCCTTTTAACAACACTTTTCTTGCTGGGACCACCCAGTAAAAAATCAGATAATCCATCGTCTGCAAATGGTGCTGGATATGTGAACACCGGCGATATTACGAAACAAATTAGACCGAAAACTTTATTTAAGTGCATTTTGAAATTTGAAGAGGTATACTTATGTAAATTGCAAAGTGAAGATGTCAAACTTTTGATATGTTTTCCGCTCGGTAACCTAATGCAGCGATAAAGCCTAATAGAATGAATGATTCGCTTTTTCCTACTGAATGACTTTTTCTATTTTTTTCTAAAATACATGAATATATGCACATACATGCAAATGTACAATGAATTTTTACGTAGTCGTGATTTATTAGTTTAAATCTTAGTACGAGTATGTACATACATACATACATAAAAATGTGTCTACTAGTGATATAACGAATATTCGCCTATTTCATAACATTCGGATTCGTATTCGCAAAATTCAGGCAAGTATTTTTCAAATAACTTAATCGTAAAAAATGCATTACATATGGAAGTTCGAGTTCTCGTTGAACCTTCATAGTGAACTGACGTGTTAGCGGTGTTTTTTTATATACATACAACATAGTCAGAAACAACAAAAAACCGCAAACAAAGTGACATTGAGGAATACTCTATATGAGTACCTCAAATAAAAAAATTGTGAAGTGAGTTCTAACGGCAGAAATGCATATTTTACTGTGAGTTCTGAAGCTCTTAATGAAAACAATAAAAATAAAAAACCTGATGATCTGATGATAGTCTTTTTTTAACGGCGAAGCCACTTTTTCGTCAGCGATCAACTAAGCTTTGTCCAATGCCAACTAGTGATTCGTTAACATTACAATTGCCTAGTACTTCTTCATATAAGTCAGTTATCTCTACAGATAACAGTAGCTCAAAACCCAAGGTCCAAGTCGGAATGGACAGATATATAACTGTAGTAAAGCGTGGGCGAAGCTGTAGAGAGATAACAGCGCATCCTCTACTAATCGTCTAAACCGTTTTAAAATTTTGCAAGATGACAACGACAAACCCGATGTATCCTCGGACAAAACCTCCAAACCACCACCGATCTATTTGAGAAAAAAAATCAAACGCCCTTATTAAAAAATTAATCTCGATCGTTGGTGAAAATAAATTTCACATTGTTCCAATTAAACAAGGTAACATTGATGAAACGAAAATTCAGATTTATGAAGAAAAAGATTTTCGCAAAATGGTTACTGAATTTGAAAAAAGTAAAACAAGTTTCTACACTTACCAGCTCAAGAGTGCTAAAGGCTTACAGATTGTGTTGAAGGGCATAGATTCGTATATTGTTCCCCAAGAAATAAAAGATGCGCTCGTCCTAAAGGGATTTAAGGTAAAAAATGTATCAAACATATTAAATAGGGAGAAGATCCCCCAACCTCTATTTCGCATTGAACTTGATCCAAATGATATAAAATTAAGAAAAAATGAGACCCATCCAGTTTATAGTTTAAAATATCTTTTATACCGAAAAATAACAGTTGAAGAACCACACAAGCGTTCAGGGCCCGTACAGTGCCACAATTGCCAAGAATATGGCCACACAAAAACTTACTGCAAATTACCTACAGTTTGTGTGATCTGCGGTGAATTGCAGGGTACTGCTAGCTGTACTAAGCCAAAAGATCAAGCTGGAAAAAGGTGTAGTAATTGCGGAGGTAATCACACTGCTAACTACAGGGGATGTCCTGTATATTCTTTCGTTAAACAAACTATTGGACAAAAACCTAAATTAGCTCCAGCTCAATCAGCCAACGCTTACTCCGCCACTTTTAATCAAATGAGCCAACCAATTACTTCACAAGTATCGTATGCCGCTGCTGTTAAGACAAATTCTGTTCCCGCAGAAATACAAACTCTAGCTTTAATTTTAATCGCCTTGAAGCTACTATTGATAATCTGGTGCAAACTATAAACAATTTTACAACAAATATGACTAGCATGATGCAAGAAATGCTGCGAATGCAGAGTACACTGATACAAGCATTAGTTAATAAGCCATGAATACGTTAAAAATATGTTTCTGGAACGCAAACGGCATTCGCCAACACAAAAATTAACTCGAGCACTTCCTTACGGAAAAAAATATTGATATAATGTTGGTTTCTGAGACTCATTTGACTTCGAGAAGCCTTTTCAAAATCAATCGCTACACGTTATATGATACAAAGGACCCGAGAGGAAGAGCATGCGGTGGATGAGCAGTTCTAATAAAGTCGAGACTCAAGCACTATATTCTTGATAGTATTTGTGAAGAACACCTACAAGCAACAAATATCTGCATTGCAAATTTTTGTACAATAAACGAGAGGTCGGGCGTTGTTCAACACAATTTGAAAAATGGGCTTGGATGTTATTTAGAGTGGGGAGCCCACTTACTGGCCTACGGATATACAAAACATTCCGAATGTTATAGATTTTGGTGTCATGAAAAATATCTCTAGGGATTTAATTAATGTTGAAGCTTCCCTAGATCTCTCCTCCGATTACTCTCCCACAATCGTTACAATTTGTAGCCCACTAAGAAGTGCCTTACCTCACGATCAATCGTGTGAATTGGCTGGGGTTCAAAAAATAACTCAGTAGTCATTGTACGGAAAATATTAAGCTAAGAACATCTGAAGATATTGAATTTAACGTTGCCAATCTTAACGTATTTATTAAACAGGCTTCTGAACATGCCACTACCTCCCAACCTCAGACTGGCTTTAACAGAATTTATTCTACGGATATTGAACGTCTTGTATGTGAAAAAAGGAGAGCTAGAAGAGAATGGCAACAACACAGATCACCCCTAAATAAAATCAGACTCAAAGAATGTACTAAGCGACTCAAAGAGTTGCTATCGTCGGAAAAAACTGCATCACTGGAAAAATATCTAGAAGGTCTCGATGTCACGTCAGCATCTAATTATTCGTTATGGCGCGCCGCTAGAAATCTGAAAAGACCCGTTGTGCTGAAATCACCACTGCGCACTTTGACCGGAGTATGGGCAAGAAGCGATAGTGAGAAAGGTAACTTATTTGCTGAGCATTTAAAATCTGTATTCACTCCCTATTCATGTACGGGTGCTGTTGATTTGCCGAGTGTAGTTTCCCTACACCCTCGTCCCTTAAGGTTTAAGCTGCGTGAAGTAAAAAAATAATTTCTGAACTCAATCCGAAGAAAGCTTCAGGTATTGATGGAATTAGTAACAAGATGCTGATGAATTTGCCTCTAACTGCAATAAGAATCCTGCTATTTATTTTTATTGCCATTTTACGAATGCAGTATTTTCCACATAACTGGGAACTTGCGAAGATCAAAATGATTCCAAAGCCCGGCAAAGATCCTACCAAGACTGAGTCATATAGGCCTATAAGATTACTATCAACAATCTCAAAGCTTTTCGAAAAGCTGCTCATGACTAAATTTTCCAAAATCTTAGCTGATAATGGGTGCATCCCTGATCATCAATTTAGTTTTAGAAGTCAGCATAGCACAATTGAGCAAACGCATAGATTGGTTCAATTTATAAGGAAGACATTTCAAGAAAAGAAGTATTGTTCTGCCCTCTTCATTGATGTTTCTCAGGCATTTGACAAAGTATGGCACGAAGGCCTAGTTTTAAAATTGAAAACATATCTGCCAATAAACATCCAAACACTTTTGGAAAGCTATATATCACTGTTGTAGAAGAAGACTTCATGAGTGCGGCCGAATCTATATCTTCCGGTGTCCCACAGGGTAGTATTTTGGGGCCAGTCTTATATTTAATATATACTTGTGATATGCCTGTGAGCAATAATATCCATACCTCTACATTCGCTGATGATACAGCCTGTGTGAGTATGCATGAAAACCCTTATGAGGCATCCCGAAATCTCCAGGAACATATTACCCAGCTGGAAAAATGGTTGAACTTATGGAGAATTAAAGTAAATGAGCAAAAGTGTGTCCATATAATATTTACCTTAAGAAGAGATACTTGTTCCCCCATTCGAATTAACAATCAAAATATTCCTCAACATTCTCAAGTGAAATATCTTGGTATACACCTTGATCGAAGGCTTATATGGAAACATCATATTGACTCTAAGCTAACTCAAATGAAACTTAAGTTAACTCAAATACATTGGTTGATTGGCAGAAATTCAACACTTAGCCTAGACTGCAAACTGCTAATTTACAAGTCGCTTCTGAAACCAATATGGTGCTACGGAATACAGCTATGGGGCACTGCTTCAGCTTCCAATATAGAGAGAATCCAACGAAGACAAAACAAAATTTTACGTTTGATAACATCGGCTCCATGGTACATAAAAAATTAAAATTTACATCGTGACTTAAATATGCCACTAGTGACTGAAGAAATTGCAAAATACGCAGGCAAGTACTTCATAAAACTCGAATCCCATCCTAATCCCCTTGCTCGTAACATCTTGAATTTTACTGGACACATTCGTTTAAAAAAGAGGAACACTACGGCTCTAATACTCAACACTCCAGATGTAGCTCCTTGAATATACTTTAATACTTTTCTTTTTTTTCGCTTAGCACGACTCTTATGTATCATTTACTATCACTAAGTTTATGTCCGACATTGGTCGGGCCTATTAATTATATTTAGATTTAAGATTTGAACACTTATTGTTAGTTCATATTTGAAGATACAATAAATAAATACATGTACAAAAAAAAAATATGGAAGTTCAAAAATGCTATGTTATGCTATGTGTAAAAGCCGGTGCTTGATGCAAATGGTCTTGGTCTGATAAAATCATAAAATATAGAAACAAATGAAGTTCGAACAATAATAATTAAAATTAATAAGCATAGGCCTGTGGCAAAAAAAACTAAAACAAAAATATACTTATAGTATCAAACCAAAAAAGTTTGTCTTAAGTAGAACAAAAATAAGCAAATTAATTAACATGTGCATAATTAGAAAAGAACAAACGACAATGGCAAGACTGTTGTAAATTTAGAGATGGTAAAAATAAGCTTTCATTACAAAAAAGCTTTCAGCAAATTGTAATACAATGAATTAAAACAATTCACATATTCCATTTGCAATAAAAAGTTGCGTATATAAAGCATAAATCTACATGAACTGACACCAGACACAGTGGACCAAACACAAAAGAACGCTGATGAGGAAGGTTTGGTTTAGTGGCCTTCGAAAACAGCCGGTTGTTCCGTTCAACTACGTGTTTTTCAGAATATTTACAATTAATTTTTTTTTATTTGTTCATTAATAATAATCACATGTAATTTGGCTTAAAAAAAGCGATACGAACTCTAGCCTGATAAAATCATAAAATATAGAAACAAATGAAGTTCGAACAATAATAATTAAAATTAACTAAAATCATTACAATTTCATTGTATATTTCTAATTTTGCGATTACTAGTAACCCCACTCGTGCACTTGTCTAGATGGTGGACCTAAAGTATTTAGCCGTACGGCAATTTCCTACCACATTTAGGGATGCTTCATAAGTTCCATAAGCTCGGCGATTTTTTGAAACTGTTACTTCGTTGCAACTTTATTTTTTATATATATGTATGTATGTATGTAAATACATATGTATGTACATATTTACACGTACGGCAATAATATATAAGTTGGAAACCGATAATATCAAAATATTTCCACTCGTTACATCACTAGTACCAACGTAGTACATGTTTTGGAAAAGCTTTATACATACATATACAAATATGTACATACATATGAATAAAAAGCATTTTAATGCGTATCAGCTTGAAGTGATAATTGTTATTTATTAACGTTTAATTTTAAAGATAAAAATTTTTTAAGCTAATTCACAAAGTTTTGCCAACTTAACCTCATCTTACTAAAGTTTAAGTATGTACTTATGTATGTACATATGTACCCTGCAGGAAGCTTGGGGTTAAGTGTCTCCATATCAGATATTATATAGTATTAGGTATATTACATATCAATACCTACATATGTAAATGTGTATGTATTTGCGTTTGATGACTGTTATGCATTAGTTAATTTTTATCTTTTAATTTTTTTGGGTGGAGTAACTGGACCATGTGTAAATGCTGTAGCAAAGTGGTTGTCAACGAAACTCCGCAAAATAACCGCAAGACTATAAGGTTGTGCATGTACTTGGATTCAGTAACTTTTATTACGATAATCGATCGTATCGCTATAATAAATACAACGAAACTTTATCGATTTTGATATTCCGTAACATATTTTATCGATATTCGCCGTCGGTTGGATTAAAAAAAATCACAAGCTCAAATTCATTGAGTTTTTCTCTATTATTCTTTGTTGTTTTAGCTTATTTTGACATTTTCTATACAGATATACCACATAATATTGAATAAATGGTTGAGTAAGATAAAGCTGGATACTATCGCAAAAACTAAATTACGGAATCACATTATCGTTATCGCAAACGAATAAATATGTCGATAAAAAAAGCACTGTCTGGGGTATAATTCACCAGTAGTACCTACCGGTGGCAAAATCAACAGTAAATCAGTATTGTTGTACTATTGAGACTTCCTACAAGGTATGTAAATACATACACCCACATTATACATATGTATATGTAGTATATACTAAACATATGTATGTATAATGTGGGTGTATGGATGTAGTATAACCAGGGATCGCAAATAACGATTATTTTCCAAATTTAAACTGAAAAAATCACAATAATAGAGAAGTGCTACTGGCACAAGGAATATACCACAATACTCCATGTTACATGGACTACCTATAGATGCAATGATTTTTATTTTTTTAATTTTTATTTATTCCTCACAAAATAAGAGTTATTTCTTGATTTTTATTTATTCCTCACAAAATAAGAGTTATTTTGTGACTTTTATTTATTCCTCACAAAATAACAGTTATTTTGTGATTTTTATTTATTCCTCACAAAATAAGAGTTATTTCTTGATTTTTATTTATTCCTCACAAAATAACAGTTATTTTATGACTTTTATTTATTCCTCACAAAATAACAGTTATTTTTTGATTTTTATTTATTCCTCAGAAAATAAAAGTCATTTTTAAAATGTGTTTATTAATTAATTTAATTTAACAAATAAGAGTTTTTGCATGGACTCTGGCGATAAATTCGATCTTAAATCTGTTAATATTAATTTTAGAGCAGAAAATGCTCTTTCTACAGAGACTTGTGTTGCTGGCATGCTATGCAAAACCTGTGCCAATCTGTACAGGTATGGATATATATATTTTTTTTTCCTCCCAATATTTCATTACATCTGCATCCACGTCAATGGGCTTAGGATTGTAATTATCTATTTCGCTTATCGCCCTTTTCATTTCCTCCTCCAGATCACCATCTGAGTCTTCATCCTCTGAATTTACTTCAATAGAGTTTAAGAACTCGTTTAATAATGAACACGTGTTTGTGTCTTCAGACGACGGTAAAGCATTTGGTGTTTCAGCGTTTGAAGATGATGGTAAGTCAGAAGACTTTTGCGTTGCATCATTCTTCACAAAGAGTAAAATTGATTAAATTCATGTACATTAGACCACCCAATGGGCCGAAGTTTTTATTTTATTCGCTAAAGCCCATATGACATTTCATTTTTCTTTCATTTATCAAGTTTCATTTATCAAGCTGGTAACTCTTATGTGTTAATTATGAAGAATTTTTACTTGACTTCTATGAACTGGCAGTTATTAGTTTAAAAATGACTTTTATTTTCTGAGGAATAAATAAAAATCAAAAAATAACTCTTATTTTCTGAGGAATAAATAAAAATCAAAAAATAACTGTTATTTTGTGAGGAATAAATAAAAGTCATAAAATAACTGTTATTTTGTGAGGAATAAATAAAAATCAAGAAATAACTCTTATTTTGTGAGGAATAAATAAAAATCACAAAATAACTCTTATTTTGTGAGGAATAAATAAAAGTCACAAAATAACTGTTATTTTGTGAGGAATAAATAAAAGTCACAAAATAACGATTAAAAAGTAATTTTTAAAATAAAAATTATAACCGTTACGGTCCCTGAGTATAACTATACTATACTATACTATACAAGAAAAAAATGTGAGGAAAAAAAGGTAGGAACAGCACCACACATACTGAGTCAAACCACTTAAAATCTGGGTAAAAAACCATGAATTTTACATTGACGTGTCACTGAAAGGAAGTAGTTTCCTTTTGACATTTCTAGTTTTTTTTTAGTTATGACACTTTGACGGTTTGGTACTAGATTAAAGAAAAACTATTGAAGTCTTCTTTAATTTATTACAAAATCGTCGTAGTCGAAGTCGAAATACGCCAATCACTCTAAGGGGGATTGTTTGAGTAAATTAGAGGTATGTATAAATTAGTGATGCCAATCGCGCGATGCCGGTTACATTGGAAGTTTTTGGTATCGGTATATCCCAAAATTCGGGAACTTAGTAAACGCTGTCCCGAAATCTCATTTTATTTTTCGTGGTACACAAGGATACCAAAAGCTTTTATTATATTAATTAATTTACGTACGTGCATACTTACATACATACATAAATATGTATTTCTCAACTTGCTGCAAATAAATTCGTTCTTTTCTCTATGACGAAAGCTTATAGGCACATACATACGTACATATCGATCATTTACTTCAATAGTGTCACAACTCAAAAAAAATTAGTTTTGCAGAAAACGCTTTTAAAGTTTTAAATTGTATACAACTCAATGAAGACATAAAAAAATATTCTCTCACGAGGTGGTAGTACAAGCTATTTATATGAAATTTTTGCACAAGATAAAATTCGAAATGCCGAATTATTTTGCATTATTAACTCAAAAAACGAATTTTTTGAGTTATGCCACTATTGAAATAAACGAGCGATATACTCTTATTTTAATTAAATATTTCATTGCTTTAAATAAAAAAATTTCATAAGAAAAGCCACTTTATTTTTATAAATATCCGCGAAAAATACCGGGATCCAAGGATTAAACATTTTAAAATTCTGAGATTCAGAAAACCAGCCCCGTTTAGCACTACTAATAAAAAATAATTATGTTTTTTTTTATTTAATTGCAATTTTTAATATTCCGTTTCAAGAGAATTTGGCCAAACCCTTAAGTATGTATAGGTATCATGCAGATGATTTTATATCGTTGGAATCCCCAAAAAACTATTAATTTTCATTCAATATTCCTTATTCGATGATTTCTGACGTTAGACGCTGACCATCAAATAAACTACTGCAATAATATTCTAGAAACAAGTGCAATTAATTAACACATTTAGCCAACAAAAAATAAACACTTAATTACAACCTTTTAATGAAATGTAGCACTTTTGATCTTAACTCCTCTGTATCTATGCAACAGTTTCATATATGTATATGTATGTATATCGCTCATTTACTCAAACAACGTCATAACTCAAAAAATGGAATTTTTGAGTTAATGATACAGAATTAATCCTCCCTCATAACGTTAATATTGTGTGAAACTTTCATACAAATATCTTGTTTACTCAACTCTTGAAAGCAAAATAAAATTTTCTTTCTCCATTAAGTTGCGTGGAAATTGAAAACTTTAAACCCGTTTTCTGACAATCTAGTTTTTTTTAGTTATGATGTTGTTTGAGTAAATGGGCGATATGTATGTATGTATGTGTGCATATACATACCCTGCAGAAAACATGGGGTTAAGTGTCCCCAAGTCACCACTTTTGTCGACTATTTTGGTGACATTGCCAACAGAGCGTCTATTAATAATGGTTTTAATGCGTAGAAAACATTTTTTCAGATACACACAACTATGCTTCTTCTTAATGTTTTATTGGTTTGCTGAAAATAAACGTGACGTCAAGCAAAATTTAAGTGATTATAAAAATTATTTAAGAAATTTAATTAAAAGGCTGACATAAATGTATTTAACAATAATTAAAAACATAATACACAAAAAAAATTAAAAAACAAATAAAATAACAATCAATATTGTATAAAAACATAAAATGTGAGAATTGAAGAGTTTTAAGTGAAAGGTGCCAATTATGGAAATTTTGACCCTGTGGAAGATTTTGTGCCATCAGGTAAAGATGTGTTACATTTTAAGATCCATACGTAAGTGTTTGACTTTACTAATTCAGCGAAACATACAATTTTGAATT
The DNA here is from genome assembly GCA_936439885.1 of Nowickia ferox. Classification (NCBI taxonomy): domain Eukaryota; kingdom Metazoa; phylum Arthropoda; class Insecta; order Diptera; family Tachinidae; genus Nowickia; species Nowickia ferox. Next base: position 123,778,211 of record OW387024.1, on the reverse strand, counting down.
TTAATATACATATATATTTAATAGAAATGACAAACAATTTCCTGCAGTACAGTTTTGCTACGGACATCGAGCGAGAAAATATGGATATTGTAGTGGTGCCAATGTCTCCATGTGGTCCCAAAAAACTACTTAGTCAGTAGTGCTACAGTCTAGTGGTGGATTTTCAATGACAAGCTAATGTTAAATGTCAATAGGCGATTACATTGGCTGGGGTACACCTGGTCAGTAGTACTACTGACAATGTCACTAGTAAATCACTACATTTTCACTATTCGCATTTTCTGCAGGGTATGTACTCGTATGTACCCAGTATACCAAATGGCTTGAGAAAAATATTCCATATAGAAAGCTTGAAAAAGTATTACAAATGTATTGAAAAAGGTTTTCGTAACAATTGTATATAGAAAAACCAAAACGGAACCCTCGGGATAATATTGCATGTGTATTATTACTATAACGTTAACAAAGTATTCTGTGGTGGTATGTTTACAAATTGAAAAAAGTAATTAAACAAAAAAAAAAAGGAAAAAACTTCAAAATGATTGAAATTATAAAGAAGTCAATAAAATAATAATTAATTAATGCAAAATGTTGAGATTTAATATTTTATGGTTTTTCTTTTTTTCCAAAGCAATCAGTCTTAAATATCTACAATCTTGTGCTTTTCAAAAGACTGTTGCTGTTGCTGTGATTAATTTGATGTGAACATAAGTGGTGCAGTGTAGCGGTAGATCCAGGGCAGTTTTTGCGATGCTATCAACATACTCGTCGCCTGGAATACCTAAGTGTGCTGGAATCCAGATTAAAGTAATGTCGCTTTTACTACTCTAAAGGTGTAGCATATGGGCGTATGGTCCATTCAAGTTATTCATCAACGCCCTTATAGCGCTTGGGCTATCAGTGCAGATCAAACTCTCTTTCCCGTTTTCAATGGAATAATTTATTGCAGTCTTAATTGCAGAAATCTCTGCCGTAAAAATTCCAGTGTGGTCTGGTAATCGAGTTTCTTTAATAGTTTCAAATTGAGTGTAACAAATTTGCTTAATGATGGAGTATGAGGTCAAATCATCTCGGAATGGTCTGTCTGTGTAATAAATTACTTCAGGGGCGAATTCAGAGATTTTTTCCAGAAACATCTTTTTAACAGAACAGAGGATTAGAGGAACTTTTGTTGAAGAAACTCAAACTGTCATTTATCTTCACAAAAGCCTTAGGATAAATAGGTTTACTTGGTTTTTATGGAATGGATATGTTCCGTTTTTTAAAAGTGAAATAATATTCGAAATGGCCGACGTCGAGGAATTTACTGATGATGATAAATGGTTCCAGAAGGCGTTGTGCAAACTGTCAGTTGGGATTGTTATTGATCTCGATGCCATGTTAACAGCAGATTTTTGTAGCAATGTTTCAAACTCAGAATAGTCTGCTTCGGCTCTCAGATTTGTTAGAGGTGTTGTACGTAGTAGGCTGTATGTCGTTCTGAAACACTTGTTTATTGCAGAGTTAATTTTATTGACATTTCTTTTCGAGGTCCACCCGTAAATAGTTAAGGCATTTAGTATCGATCCAGTTGTTAAGCATTTGCAGATATTAAGCGCCGTTTCTATGTGGGGTCCTTTGGTACGTGAGCATATACATAAGTTTTAAAACGTTATTAATTTTTTGACAGTTTCTATGCCAAATTTTTTATATGATTGTTCCAAAGGAGATTTTTGGTAAATAATATTCCTAAAATTCTCATTCGGTCAGTAATTTTGAGTGTTTCGTTTCCGATATTAATTGTAGTATAATTACATCACCTCTTTCTACACACGTGAAGAATTGCTGCTTTATTAGCAGGGATGACGACACCTCGTTCTCTCGCCCAGTTTTTTCACCCGAACGATTTAGTTAAGATTGTAAGTGACACTTTCTGGATCACCTGATCCCACCGCGAATATGTTGTCAGCATATATACCGACGTAATCTATCCCCGGTAAATTTTCTAACGTTCTTGCGAGGGAGTTTGCAATATTTTCATTCGCGCAAGCTTCCAGAAGCGTTTCGCGATTATTTTTTCAAGAATTTTGGAGAGGGCTGGTAATAACGATATAGGCTTGTATCCCTCCAACTGGATAGAGTTTTTTTTCAGCTTTGGAGATAGGCGATAGTATGGCAACTTTCCAGTCGTGTGGGAAGATTCCAGTGAATATTATATTGTTGTATAGTTGGCATAAACGATATTTTAAGACGTCATGCGCAATTTGTCATTGACCATTGAATAAGTAATTTTATCCCGAGCAGGAGTGAAACCCTTTAGCGCTTTTAATGTTTCCTCTAATTCGGATATTTCTACCCTGTTGTTTAGTTCCTTAAATTGGCTGGTGGTGGTTTGAGGAAAATTTTCAATTTTAAGTTCTCTTTTTTGGCAGTTATTTTGGGGTCAAATGCGTCATCCGATGCAAGTGAGTCCGCGAATTGAGTAGCTACTTCGGTAGCCTTATCTTTGAATAGTTGCCAGCCAGTCAGCTCTTTTTTCCAGGAAACGAGGAAGAAACTTTTTCTTAGTAATGTCAATATTGTTGGTAATTTTAATAGGGAAATGGTCTCCAACTTCTGGTAGAGTAATGTCAATATTGTTGGTAATTTTAATAGGGAAATGGTCTCCAACTTCTGGTAGAGTAATGTCAATATTGTTGGTAATTTTAATAGGGAAATGGTCTCCAACTTCTGGTAGAGGAAAATTTATGTTTAGATTTTTTCGCAGTTTGATACACAAATACACAAAATTGCACGCCCACTCACTTTGAAATTTAAACCATTTGTACACCCGAAATACTAAATAAACTTGCGAAGTTTTTTCAATTCTCATAGTTATTGTGTTGTTCAATATACATACATATGTATGTATGTATGTCAAGACTGGCCACTGAGAGAACACCGAAAGTAATGTATTCGCGTATGTGTATTCATTTTTATAAGAAGCTGCTAGTTTGGACAGTCTTGATGCATGTCATTTATACCTAAGCATACTTTAGAAAAGGTTGAGTATAATAATAGTTTCTCAAGCATTGTTCAACATTATTATAAACGAAATTACGAAAAGCTTAAAATTGAGTATTTTTATAAGCTTATTCTCAAGTTGTATTGAAGATTGATTATTGTGTGGTATACTGGGTAGATAAAAACATTTGTACATACACATATGTACATATGTATGTACTATGTAGATGAGATTACCAATTAACATTATTTCTGTTAATTAAATTTGAAGAATATAATTAACACAGATACTCAGATTAATTTAGATCTAATTTAGTACCAGATCCTATAAAAGACCATCAAAGATTTTACTACAGTTCAATATTTCACATGTCTTAGCCAAATACAGATCAGTGTATTTATTAAAAGCAGTAATTATAATAAACGAAACCGTCTACAACAAAAGTCTACATTTGCTTAGTTTTTGTTGAAAAAGAAGGGCTACATGCATAGATACTTATGTATGTACATCACTTGCAACTTTGCGGAGAAAAATTAAATTATATACTTTAAAAATGAAAACTGCTCATGTGATTGCTTTGTGGTATATAATGGCAACCTTTGGCGCGATCTGTTGGACTCTGCCGGTATTAGAAGCTAGTTTCGATATTGATAATGATACCATTGACGATTTAGGAGCCAGCGTTAATGATTCACCAAAAAATTTGTAAGTCCAACACATAAAACGTTGAATGGGAATTCTCAATTTCATATTTTTTTTTCGATTTAAAACAGATATGTGGTTAAAGCCGTAGTTTACGAGATTGGTATTTTGACGGAGGTGGATGACAATGACACCACCAGTTTTGAGAGTCAAGAGCGCGTAGACTTAACCTTTTTCGATGCACATACCAACGACAGTCATATTGATTTAGGAAATATACCGCTGCCTATTCAAACCAATGTCAGCGGTCAAGTCTTAACGGGTATTGCACCCATTAATATTGGGGCTTTCAGCAATGCTTCGGAACTGTTACATACTCTACCTCTCACAGGAAGTATAGTTAATATTACACACAGTGACACTGCCTTCTATAAACTAACAACATCAAATGTCAGTGACGAAGAAAAGCCAAGAATAGTCAGTATGGAAGATATTGGCAGTATACCTGAGGCAGCTGCACTGTTTCACACATCAGTGCCGACACCTTTACGTCCAGCTGGCATTGCCTCTAATTTACTTGAAACCCGTTAGATGTCTCTTATACATACAGACATACATATACATATGTATATGTACATAAGTAGATTGGAAGATAGATAAAATAGGAAGGACTGGAAATTTTATGTAACTTCTTACATACATAATTTGTATGTACATATGTACTTATTTATCTACATACATATCGCACACTAAATCATAAACAGTCACAACTCAAAAAATTCGAGATGATCAGGAGTGGCAAATTACTGTTGATACTGTACAAATGACGCAAGTATGTAAGGTGGAAACCGTCATAACAGTATTTTATATCGTTCAAGAACAATACAGTGTTCTTGAACGTTAGAGATTTTTCAGGGAAATGTTTAAGAAATAACAGAACCATTTTCATAAATTTTAAATGTGTGACTGTTTACGATTTACTGGACTTAAGTATAGGCACAAACTGCACATTGAAGCCAAATTTAATTTTTTATGTATTCCGAAACAGAAAATATTTATGAACATATATTGGCTATAAAACAATTATATTTAAGAAATAATAATAAAACTTAAACAGATTTTCTTCATAGATAAGACAATAATGAAAAATATTAAAAAAACTCAGTTTTCAGCGGGACAAAAAAAAAGAATAGGCGCAGTTATTTGGTCCTCTTTTCCTGGAATGAAATTTTGCACACCTGGCAACACTACCTTTTTACACAGTCTAGAATTTTCCGTTACAGTTCTTAATTTGTTTATACATAGTATGTTCAGACGACAAGTTGAATCACCTGCTTCGCTCTCTGAATCATGTTTATGAATCTTGCTGTTTACACTACGCATTCGTGCTTCGTGTGCAGCGTGCCAATTTAGTGTTTTTCGCCCTAGATTTAGTGCTTTTTAATTCATAAGAGTGCGGAATTTTTCAACTTGGTTCTTTTTTAAAAAAGGCACTAAATTGGTGCTTTCTCAACTTTGATTTTAGTGCCTTTAGTGTGTTTTACAAAAAAACACCAAATAAGAATTTTCAACTTTTCTGAAAGTATCTTTTAGACACGCAAAGTTTCCTTTGCAGAACGTTAATTCAGCTGGGTGAAATACAGAGGAAGAAAGGCTTTCTCTTTCACAGTGAGAAAAAATTACATATTTCTAGAAATTACATAGGATACCATACACGCTATAAAATAACTTAATTACAATAATCCCAGCAACAGAAATCTGATTTGGAAGCACTAACAAATGAGGGAAGCAATGACATGCTTTCTTCGAAAACATGACATGCTTCGAAAAATGCTTCTGAAAAGCACTAACGTAAGGCGGGCTCTCTAACAAAGTGGGAAAAAGTAAAAAAAAAATGTAAGCCAAAAACTATACATTATTACTTCTGTGAAACGATTTAGTAAGGTAAAAAATTAATGGCTTTTTGGAAGCTGAATGTATTGCTTCCAGCTGGCTTCCAAAAACTCGGTAACTTTTGTTGGGATGGTGAAGTTGAAGAAATAGAACGAATTATCAGAAATTTAAGGCTACGTAAATGGAAAAATTTACTCAGAACTGATCAATTTTGGATTGAAGTTTATAATTATAGAAATTCAACTAATGATAATCCATTTTTAAAACTGTCAATACTTGCTTTAGGACTATTAACATTACCATGTCCAAATGCTGAGGTGGAAATAACTTTTAGCGCTAATAACTACTTTAAAAGTAAGTTAGAAATACAATACTGATTTTTAAAACATCAAATTGTTTAATTCATATAAAATGCGGCCTAAAAACAAAAGACTTATGTTCTTCAGAATGTAACATACTGAACCATGTTCATGTAAAAATTAATTCAGATGAAACGACTTTTTCCTTAAACGAAGAGTATAATTATATATTAATATAAATATGTACATATTTATTTATATATGCACATCCATACACAAAAAGTTTTTGTTAATTTATTTTAATATTGACACATACATATTTATACTCATGTACATTGTACACACACATAAATACATATCCATACATAATTAAGTGTACTCTGTACTCTGCAATTTGAAACAAAAGAAAATTCTTTCGATTTGTATGCTAATTATACGCAGAACGCATTTTATTTCGATTCGAGTTACAATGTACCTATGAAACGTTTTTAGGCTAAGGGGTATCCCAGCAGAGAGAAGCGCAGATTTTTCCATACAGATTTCTTATTATTTTTATGTGGCAAATCTTATTACTTTTATTAAGAAGAAAACCACTAAAATCAAGAAGAAATCTTGTTATTCACACTTTTTTTTACTAAATTTCCGTTATTTTTGGCACCAAAACTCAAACCATAGAGAAAAACTTCTTGATTATATTAGGTTTTCTTATAAATTGTAAACTATAGGGATTTCTTATAGATTTTATTAGGTTGCCTTATTGATTTTTTCAAAAAGGTATTCTTATTGTTTTCATTAGGTTCCTAGTATATGATTATATGTATGTAAAGCATCTGATTAAATCGTCTTGATTTTATTAGGTTTCTTGTTATTTCATATCTATAAACAAACATAGAGACAATTTTTTTCATTATCTTTATCGTTTTTGTATAAGCATGTTTGTACAATAATTTCAATGCGGATTCAGGCTGCCTGTTAGCATATTTGTTACGGTGCTTGTCTATCAGTCAGAACGTTGCTGTTTCAATACTCGTGTCCTCTCAAGTAATAATATGCATGCATGGTGAGTTAAGAATAGAATATAATATGTATGTATGTATGCATAAGTAAATAACATCTAGACATACTACATACATACATACATATATGATGTAGAATTTAGCAAGGAAAATACATAAGTACAAAGAATAAAGACATACAATTTTTTTTTACTAGATTTTCCACACAAAATGAAAGCTATTTCGTCAGTAGATTTGTCGGAAATCTAATCAAAATCTAATATTTTTATTTATTTTTTTAATACCCTCTACAACATATTTCTAAAAAAGATGAGTTAATTAGCTATGGTCTACTTAAAAAGGTGTGTGAATTGGCTATATTGCAGTTGTTTGGCTGTAGTTTTGGAAATTTTTCTATTAATGGGTTTTGTTTTGGATAAAAAATTCTTGATAAATGTCAAAAGAAGTTGGTGTTAACGCTATAGATTTTCATAAAGATTTTAATAAAAATATGTAGATTTTAAGCAAGTGTAAATGCCCTTTTAACAACTAAAAATATGTAATCGTACTCGTGACCAAAAAAAGATATATAACTTGTTAAGCATCTTTTCTAGCTGAAGTACAAAACGCATTTGAATCGCAAAACTATTTGACAATTTATATACATATGTATGTATGTAAGTTGTTACAAATTTGGACAAATAAAATTGAAATAAAACTGAGGAAGAAACAATATTATAAAATCTGAAAAAGAGTTACTTAAAAAATCAGTTGTATTTACTAATACATATCGCTGTTAACAAGTAGAAAGGCCCTAACTCAAATAACTGTAACTTTACCGGAGAAGGTGCTTGTACAACTGCTTTGTAAAACAGCGCTATTTTTTAAACTAATGCAATAAATTTTTGCGACGAGGTGTATTTGTGTGAAATGTATTGGAATCACTGAAAATTCAATTTCGTGAAAATACGAGTTAGGGTCTTTCGACTTGTGACCATCCATATGTATGTACATACATCGACTTTTATTAAATTAAATTTAGCGTGTAGGAAAATAGCGCGTTTTGCCAATAAATAGTTGACAAATGCTGTAAATTAGCACGTTTTGAGAAGGGGAAAGGCGCGTTTGGGTTATAAATAGTTGGCATCGCTGCTCATAGTTTTGTATGGCAAAGCAAGTTGATTCCAGAGAACGAAGCCGATGTAGAATTTTGGTCGGCGGCGGCTGAGACTGATGGGCATTGCTATGGCAATGACGGGCATTTATATATATATATATATATATAGCAATTAATTGCCCCACTCTTCGGCGGCGGCTAACTAATTATGAAAATCATCGGCGGCGCGGATGTGAGTCGATCGGTTTCGTTCTCTGGTTGATTTGCTCGGATTGGGGTGGGTGTGAAGCATGAAGAGTGAAGCACGTACCGTGTAAACATACTATTATGATGAGTTGAGAAAACATATTCGAGGGCGGATCAATAAGTCTGTGACTTTTCGAACTTCCCTCGTATAAATATGAAATGCAACACTGTTCCCATCAAGTACCACCTGTTAACTCTACGTCTCCACCTGACATGAAATTTTGCTGTAACTTGAAGTTATAACTGAGTTGTTAAAACAAATGCACTAACAACAATGTTTTAACTTCAAAAAAGCATTAACTTGAGCAGTCTACACATATCATTAACTTGAAGTTAATGTTAAAGTTAGTCATTTTATGTCAGGTGTAGACCGCAAATAATAGACTACTGTAAAATTTTCAGCAAGTGTCGTCATTTACTTACGTTTAACAGCTGTTCAAAACATGCAACCTCGTGTATTTTTCTAAAAATGGAATAAAATGAATTTCGAGTGCTCATTAAACATTATTTTTTTCGAAATCAAACCAAGGAAAAGCTCGATAAATAATATGGGTCTCTGCACCATCGATTTCAATGGTAAAAAGTGGTTTACTGACTTTCGTTGTAGTCGCACAAGTACAAATGACGTTGATGCCATAGGCATTTCATATGGCAGTGTGGTTTCGATTTTAAGTGATCAGCTGGGTTTAAGAAAGTTGTCTGCAAGATGGGTGCCATAAACGTAAACGTGTGACAACTTCAAAGGATTGTTTGGAGTTGTTTAACCGCAATCCGAGGAAGAATCAAAACAAAAACGCCAAAAATATTTCAGGGAAAACGAGACAAATAGAAAAATAAATACGCTTATCTTCCGTCTCGTGTCATCTCTGTATGATTAGTGATTCCTGTTTCACGGAAATCGTCAGCAGACTTTATCTAATTTCAAAATCTTTTGAATTGAAAGTATACTGACGATTTCCGTGAAGCAGAAATTAAATGCATATAGACGTTTCTTAACAAAAAAAAAAAAAAAAAAAAGCAAGCAATTTTTTTTTTCAAAGTAGAAACCGAAATATGTAAGTGGAAAGTGGCACTTCTTAGAATAATTTGTTGCACAATAATTGATTGAAAGTAGTATGAAATAAGAATTTGTTGAATCTTAAACAAATATTTGATATGTATGTAGTAGCCATTAACATTTCCAGAAAATGTTTATGAACTTTCAATTTGCATAAAAATTATTATAATTAAAGTAACTTAACAAAAAGCTTTCAAAACATGTACAATTATAACTGGACACAATTCTACATATCAACATCATAGATTTCTCTTAGGGTTTATGTTAATGTATATCGCAGCACCCTCCTTCGTCGATATTTGTAGCAATTAATCTTCGTCGAAGTAAAATATACTAATAAAATGGCTACATATCTTAAAGTAATACGCCTATTTAACACCAGAGGCGCTGCAACGATGCTATGAAAATTAATAGAACTCACAATGGCAGAGCTGTAAAAACGAAAAAAAATAATTAATTAAGCTTCTCTTCTCTCTATCTGTCACTTGACCATCCTTACTTGCACTATCCCTTTTCTACTCTCCTCTCAGGTATCACAAAGGATCCTGTTATTTGGAAACAAGTGAACTGAAAACTTAGTTCCTCTTCTCAGCAACCTGCTAACCTAACCTAATCTACACTTTTAATAACATCATGCGAATATGGTTTAGTTACTCCATGTATCTTAGTGCAGCCATATTAACTGAAATTAAAAAACCTTTACGTTACCCCTGTGTAATAATAATAATAATAGTTTTATTTATATTTTGATTGTAAAATAATTTTTATTTGTAAGTTTACTTTGAAATTTTGTAAGAGCTGCAACCAGAGTTATAGCTTTATTATTTCATTATATTTCAGTAAATCCTATATTTGCTTCATCTTATTGGATATTGGAAAGAAAAGAAAAAATACATTAAAGGAGGCGCTCAGTGTTGTAATAAAAAAGCTTTTTGGAACCAGTTGAAAAATCAAGTCAATGACCGTACCGTTGAAGTGTATGAACAAATAAATGGTTTCCTATTTTTTTGTGGTTTAAAAGGGTTTGTTTTTTTATTATATTTATTTTATATTTAATAATTAGAAATTTTAGTTTAAAAATAAAATTATAAATTATGTAATAATCATAAATTTACCTTCAGTATAACTTAAATTTTTGTTGTATACGGAAAAGGCTTTTCCTGCTACTTTTCCTTATATTGATTTTTTTGTTTATTAAATTAAAGTGGTGCCTTATGATCAATCATTCATACATATGTATACTTTTTAATGCGTTTTTTATATAATTTTTTTAATAAGAATAATAAGAAATTAACGTGCTAAAATGTTTATTAACAATTTCTTCATATTAAGAACTGAGAAAAGAAAGTTTATTCTTTTTATGTATAAAAACCGTTATAAATAAAATGCACGTTAAATTAATTTAAACTTTTGTTTTAGTTACATACATATAATGGGTATATAAATACTACTGTACTACTCTTATTAGGTATTGTTCATCTTTTTTATCTAATGTACACTCCACTTGTGGTTTTGTAACCAATATTTTTATTTTCAGTTATTAACTTTTTCGGTTATTTTTGTATAGTAAGTTCTTTAAACAAAATAAAAAACTGTACTTCATTTGCTCTTGTGTTTCGAAAACGAAATTCATTATTCAATTTAGGCTTAAAAAATTTAAAGTAAATACAAATGTGAAAATTAAACGTTAATTTGCCAAAGATCCCGTACTTAGGTGTGGCAATGGTATAGAAATGGTATCATTGCTTCTAAAAAAAATTAGGGGAAATTTTTAAATAGATTAGACAATATACTTGTATGCGGGAACTAAAAGAGCGACGAAAAATGAAAACGTTTAGGTAATTGGTGATCATGATATACATAGTTATATTTTGATATTGTTTTCGAGGAAATATGAGCAGTTCGTTAACTAATATTTTGCACAGCGCTCAAGCCTTTGTTTATACTTCTTTAATTTGCAGCTCTTAGATTGTATTTTCATCTTTTAAAACAATTTTAAATATTATTTTACTACATGTTACCAGCGACCTTAGAGAAATTTTTACGGATATCTTGGTAGTGCTTCTCATTGTTCCTTCTGTTGCTAGCAAGTCTTTTTTTTTATCAATTTCTTATGATACCCCTTCAAAAAGATTCTTCGTTGTGGGATGTTCCTTCTTAGTTGCATTTAGTTGCTTCTTTTCAAACCTCAAATTAATCTGAAAAAAGAAAATAATAAAAATTCATTTTGTTCATACTAGGGATTGGCATATCGGGACTGGTTTTTACGATCCCTGGATTCGGGATTTCAAAAAATTAAATCCCGGGATTTCGGGATCCCTAATTTTTTTGAGATTCCGGAATTATTCGGGACTCTGGGTTTTCTGAACATTAAAAGACACATGCTTTTTATAGGTATTTACTAAAAAGAGGTTCACAAGCAAAAGTTTTATAATTATTTCATATTACATAGTCAAAAACTATTTGAAAATCACAAAAGAAATATAAGCGCAGCAGGTTTAGAAACTTTAACAAAACCCAGATTCATATCGAATATAAATTATTGGCTAGGGTTTGTTAAAGTTTCTAAGCGTACTACGCTTATTTTTCTTTTGTGATTTTCAAAAATATTATTAATTGTGAATTCTCAAATAGTTTTTGAAAGTCTGTGCATAAGATAAAAGTTTGTGACTGTTCAAAATATGTGGTTGAAATCTACTACTGATTTGGCAAAGCATCAATGAAATACATATATAGACAATGCTTAACCTCTGGCAAATAAATTTCTTATAAAAGATCAATATTGTGTTGCCACGGTTACTATCTTCACATGGGGGAAGGTCATGATGAATTTATTTTACAAAAAGAAACAAAAATTAGTAAGCAATTTCGAGATTGACTAAATCCCGAAAATCCCGGGATTAAAAAATGTAAGTCCCGGGATTTTCGTGATCGGGATTGGCATTCTTAGTGGACACGGACAGACACTATCATACAAAGTCGTGCGATCTACGAAAAAGTACAACCCTGGTGTGATGAATTGTTGTTGTCTTTTGAAAATTTTCATAAACTCCATCATAACAGGGTTGTATTTTTTCGTAGATCGCACGACTTTGTATGATAGTGTATCACGGCCTTAAATAGGCATTATCTTTTCAAAGCAAGAAAACAAAAGATACATTTGGAAAACATATACACATCTACAAACAAGCTTGCATAAGTACAAAGCACTCAAAACTTGTTTTTGTTATCAATGTAAATAACCAGACGAGAATTTTTACATGGCTTCTATGAACTGGCAGATAAATTTTAGAGGTCACACTCGGCTGAGAAGGAGAGACACTCTTGCTCTCAGCCAATCACGAATCACGTAATACATCTGATGAAGAATTTGTTGAACCTATTATTTTGTCTAGCAGTAGCTCGACTAATTACAATTGGAGTGGCTGTATCGTTCAACATAAGCAACTCGTATCAAAGAAGAACTTGAAGTCTTGAATTTCTTTTGAACGTGAGCATTTAGATAAGTCAATGCTTTTTTGGAAAAATGTCCTCTGGAGTGACGAATCTAAGTTTTGTCGTTTTGGATCAGACGGAAAATGTTATGTATAGCGTCCTCCAAACACACAACCTGAAGTACACACCAAAGGCAGTAAAACACGGGGGCGGAAATGTGATGGTTTGGGCAGCGTTTTCTGGGCACAATGTTGGTCCCATACATAAAGATTAAAATATGCCACTTAGATGGCGCTTTATTCAACCAATGAAATATATATACCCATTAACGTTAAGCATAGATTAGCCCATGCCCTTATGATGCCCCAGATCTTATATGGACGTGAGGTGGTTTCTGGCGCTACTGCTACAAATTTTGATATCTTGAAACGTATGGTAAACAGTGTGGTGAGATTTGTATTTAACATTCGGAGGAGGGAGCATATTTCTGTGTATGTAAAAAATTTTATGGTGTGTTTTTTTTAATGAATTTATAAAACTTAGAAATTTAATATTTTTTTATCGAATTATTAAAATTGGAATATTTAAACCTTTATGTGATAAATTGTTGTTTTCACGTTCATCTAGGAATAAACAGATAGTAGTACCTAAAATAAACTGTTCTTTACATGAAAGATTATTTGTTGACAGGGTCGCTCGCTATTGGAATTCGTTATCGCATTACGTATTTTTTCACACTCTAATAATGTTTTTCTAATTTGTTTCCTCTTTGATGAGGTAGATATTTTTACTAGTACGGCTGGGGAGCCATTAAATGTAATAGACATGAATATTAATGGATTATAAATGGAACATAAGTGATCTCCATTTTATTCTAAAAGAATAAGGGAATATTATGAATATTGTTAATTATTTTCAAACTTGAAAATTGTTATTTAATATATCAATGTTAATCATTTACTCAGTATTGAACTATGTAATACGTTTTTGTATTACAATATAAACAAATAACTAATGTAAAATTTTATTAAAAAGAATCTCATTTTATCAAATTTCATTATGTATATTTCCAAAGTTTGTAAGATGTGACAATTTTTCCTCACTTCTGTGTTATTAATAGTTTGTTTATTCAATTATTAGATTTGATTGTTGTATTATTTTTAATTCAAATCTGATAAGACTTATAAATAAAGACAAATTTTAATTAAAAAATATATATATATATATATATTTTTACTCATATACTGATCGAGATTCATCACCTACGTAACTTACCAATAATGTGTGTATCCATGTTCGAAATTCGCGACTTCGATGCTGGTTGTGGTATAATTGTGATCTCATCATTTATTTTTAATGGTTTCAATAATGAATCATTGGCCGCGTTTAAACTGTTACGGCTTAAACTACTACCGGAGGGCGTATTGGGAGCAGGTGAATTTTTTTTGCCATCCATTGCTTTTTTTGCAACTGTACTATGTGCTGTGTACACGTGTGTCTCGAATTGTTTGTACATGCCAAAAGTGGCTGTGCATACGGTACATTTATAAGATAAATGTGCTGGCTTCAAAGTCATGTGATGATCACGCGATACATGATTCAATAGTTTCCATTGGTACATCTAGTCCATATGAAGACAATAAGATTATGAATAATTCCTCTTTTAGAAAAAAAAGAAGAGAAATACTTACCCTGCCACATACCGGACACCGGCCGGCATCTTTGCCTTTATTGGCTGCCTCCTGCATGGAACTTGTCACTAAACCATGCGAGCCCAATAAATGACGTTCTAAGCCCTGATCAGTAAAGAATCTAAATTGGCATTTTTGACAATTTAGTGGAGGTCGATTGTATATCATTTTGGGGTGAATCTATATTTGATGAATATAAATAAAAATATATGATTTTTCATATTTTAGTAATAGACCTGTAATTAATTTTTGCTATATAGCATATACACACCTTAACCTTGTGCATCCACTGCATATGATTACGCAATTGTTCTAAATCCTTGATATAACCATCACATATTTCACAAATTACAAATTGAGCCTTGCTGCCTCCAGGACTTTGGCCTGGTTTCATACCAGATGGTGGAACTTTACTAGTCGATGGAGATGTAACAACTGCTCCACTGGCTGTTTGACGAGGTAGCGGTGTTATTGAAATACTTGGTTGTCCAGACGATTTTTTTCCGACTGCGGTTTGTATTATTTGACCACCGGCTCCTAATTGGTAGTTGTTTGGCAATACCATATTTGTAGCCGCTGGATTTCGCACTTGGTTGGCGGCTCTCATCATGGCACCGGTAGTTTGTGCATTTTTGCCACCTGAAGCGGAAGGAGTCCGACCACGAAGTTTACTTGCAGCATTTTGTGCTGCTAAGGCAGCAGCCTGCAAGTTTCTAGCCTGCTGTTGTTGTTGTATAGAAGCCAATGCTGCTTTTTGAGCAGCTGCTTGAGCCGCCATTGCTTGGTATGCAGTTGCTGTCGCCACTAAGCCATGACGCGGTTTCAGACGTGGAATCTTGGCAGGAGCCTCCCAATCGTTTGGAGGTGCCATATTTATTTCGGGTCTGAATTTTTTCGCACACACAGGTTGATGGCGGGCTAATTTCGCTTTGCCGTTATCCTCAAACCCGCAATTTGGACATTGATGATAAGGCAGCGGTTTAATTAGACGTGCTTTTATGTTGTGCACCGCTTCCATGTGGTAAACAATTTCTGTAGCGTTACGTATTTCGAAAATACAGAAGTTACATTTGTAGAGCACACCATTCATATGGGGAGTTTCGTAATGATTTGCCATAGAAAGGGCAGATTCGGATTTAAAATTACAAAACTCACACCGTTTCATATTAAATTTGAAAGGTGAATTCTTTTTTTTTGAAGCCTCCATGTTGGCAGTAAGGGCTGCAATTGCCTTCTCATAGTCGCTGGTGTTGCGGCCCAAACTTTTACGCATCTTGCGCTTCTGCAAACGAATTAAATCGCTTTGGACAAACTCTTGCACTAGACCAACGCCTATATCCATAAAGAATTTTCCAAGAGGACTTTCGAAATAATTTTCTTG
Source organism: Nowickia ferox (assembly GCA_936439885.1). Classification (NCBI taxonomy): domain Eukaryota; kingdom Metazoa; phylum Arthropoda; class Insecta; order Diptera; family Tachinidae; genus Nowickia; species Nowickia ferox. The sequence goes on along the minus strand of OW387024.1, from coordinate 123,762,472 downwards.
TCCCGGTTTCACCGTGTTGGCATCAGCTACTGCTGGTGTTGAAGCTGTGGAAATTACGGGTTTAATAGCTCCTTTTAGGGCAGTTATATCGTCAGACGCTTCTTTTATAAGAACTTTAGTACGCATGCCGGACTCCGAGTCGTCATCGTCATCTTCCGACTCTTCTTCCTCTGACCATGATTCATCATCGCCATCATCTCGTCGACGTTTCTTTTTCTTTTTTGTGTCTTCATCCCGGTCTTCTTTGTTCTGTTCCGTCGTCATATCAAACTCGTCCGTCTTTTCTACATCATCAAGATCTTCTTTGGTGAAAGAGAACTTTGATTCTATTTCTTTCACAACATTCTTTATCTGCTCTGAGGGAGGCTTCTCATAAATGTAGGGTACAATAAACGATGGAGCTTCCAAAACAAACATTTCGTCTGTCAGTCCTGGTAAAATATTTATATTGGCTGGTGTATTTAAGCCGGCTAAACCTGGCAAAGCTATGATACCCGCATTAGAGGCAGACGTCGGTGCACCAACAGGTACTAGTTTTGGCGGACCGGATCCAGTAGCAGGTGTTATATTTACAGGATATACATTTTCGGTCGTACGCTCTGCAACAATTGGAGGAGTGGTTAAAGTTCTTGCATCTTTGATACTGAACTGTGCAGGCATGGAAGCGGCACTATTACGTAAACGTTTACTTGGTGGCTGGGAATCTTCACCAACAGTATCCATTTTACGTTTCGTGAGATCATTCGGTACTGAATTATCATCTTCTATTACCACGCAATCATCATCGTCGTCATCATCGATTACTTCAGTGGCTTTTGTGTTATCAATCGTTGTTTTTCCGATACTGGCAGATTGCTTATCATTTTCATTTTCCGAGTCGGAGGCAATTAAGACAGCGCCATCTGAATCGTTTCCTTCAGATTTTTTATTGCTACTCGTAGTTTTGGCAGCAGAATTCTGCACCTCCGACATTTCAATATCCGAATCGTCACCTAAGTCAACTACACCGCCATCTGACTGTAGCTTTTCTTCATTGTTAATGGCTCCATTCTCTTTTTGTTTATTTTTCGGTACCGCCAATGGATCATCTGAGTGATTGAAGTTTTCATTGGATGTTTCATCAACATGGTTTGTACTTTTGGATTGAATTGAACCGTCCTGACTAACGCCACCATCATCTCCATCGTTATTTGTAGATTTCTTTGTTTGATTATGGCTGTCATCCGTGTTGGTGTCATCATTTTCAGTGTCAGCATTATTCGAAGGAGCCTTTCCTGATAAACTATTTACACTATCCACACTCTCTTCACCAGTTTTAGGCGCCGAATCACAATTTTGCGAAACACTTTCATATGCATTCGAAGAATCGTCATTTAAACTGGTTACTGTCTTTTGGTTCATTTCTTTATAATTTCTGTCTCTATCACTATTTCCCAAACCACCATTTTCTGTTGATGAAGTTATTTGTGAATCATCTTCTTCTGTATCGATTCCATCTTCTTTGCTATTTTCAGCATTACTATTGCTGCTATTATTACATGAAGAACCATTGTGTTGCGGTCGGTCATTTTCATTACTGTTACTGTTTTGAATATTCGCCGTCAGTGCCGAACCCTCTGGTATTGAAACATCAACTTCGGTCATATTTCAAAAATTTTAAGGAAGATTGATATTTTTAGTAGTTATTTGTATCTGAAAGCAATTGAGATGGTATAAAGTTACATATTTCTCGAAACATGTTTATAATTAAAATACCAGAGTCAAGGCATACTCATATAAGATATACTGTGTTCAATTCGCTTTAAACAATTTATATTTTCGATGTAAAAAAAAATTACTGAAATATTTGTGCCCTTAATTATGAAAGTGGTCTAAGTCATATATTTCTTTGGTCGAGATATTTAGTAGATTACATTTGAACAAATCAAAAAAATATTATTATATTATGCAACGTTTTAATTTAGAGTTGTGCTAGTCTCGATTAATCGATTAATATAAATCTTTTTAACATTTATTAAACATTTGTTGTAGTTTTTTTAAGATTTATTTAACATTTCGAAGCAAAAATGCATATGACTTAGACCAATTTCATAATTAAGGGCACATTTATGTTGACATCTAACACATCATCGGCTTAAAGTGTAAACCTGCTAACTCACTTCCAGCAAATTTTACAGAGACAAAATACTGTTAACGGTTTCTATACAAAACTGTATTTAGAGTAAGACGTATTCAAGGCCCTCGCTTCTTAAAATATATTCGGAACTTCTTGAAAGCTTGTATGTTTCTTATGTGTACGTTTGTGTCTAGCAAGTACCCCGAAATAGACTTTTGCAGTAAAGATGAAATTTTCTACTGTACGTAATTGTAGTTGAAAGTTTTCAATTGCAAAGAAAATAATCTCAATTAAAATTATATGTCATTTCGATTTCGTTACTATTTGTGTTGAGAGGATTTACTATAAATTGTTGGTTTTGAATTGCGGAAATATGTCAGCAAATTCATCTGTAATTTTTTTCATAACTGTACTGAAGCAATTCGTGTCAACAGTTGCACTGGTTTCATAGCGATATTGCTTTAGAAAGTGAAAAAGAAGTAATTTACCGCTCTGAGTATCTTCTGCAAAAATATTTTTTTCTTCCAAAACAAACCAATTGTAGTAGCTTGTGTGATGTACTTTGAACTACAAACATCGAAATGTTAAAATTGTCGATGAAAATACGGACTACTTAAAAAAATAGGTGCTATTAAGAAAAATACATTAATACCAAACAGACTGTACTTACATAATTGCCTTTTTATAAAAAATTATTTTTCTATGAATGCTATGAAATTTTTTATATTTTATGAAACATGTATTTTAAATAACTAAATAATTTTAATAAAATATTAAACAAGTTGTATATCTACATATTGAGTTTTAGTAGTAGTAGTGTTGTGCATACCTACTATAACGAACAATTCATTTTAACGAACAGTCCTGACAATGATTAGGGCCGTTGAATCGGAAAACTACTATATACATATATAAATAACTAATTTTTTTTAAGCAGCAGATAGTTTCCAAAGAAAATCGAATTAAAAAAACCCCATAAAAAAGGACAGTACTTCTATACAAAAGGGGTAGATAAGTTCCTGTTTAAAAAACCGCATAACTTCAAATCACCCTGTCAAAATTTAATCAAAACCGCATAAAAACATATGTAGCAAATATGTATGTATGTATTTGTTTTAAGAAATCCATTAATTTTTAACAAATAAGAAGCAAAACAATACGTACATACATGTGTACATTAGAGTAGCCGTTTTTTTTTATTTCTTATATTCTCTCCCCCCATATCGGTTCAGTTTTATGTAAAAAACAATACATAGAAATTTCATAGCGATAAGTTGTGTTCTAGGGGGTACGTCCGCCCCTCAAATTTGCCTTCAAGCCTATTTGTTCAATGTATTTTGTTTGCATATGACTATCTTAAAAAAAACGTTCTACAAGAATATGATATATGGCAATATTTTAGTTCTTCTAAGGCCCTAACTCGTATTTTCACGAAATTGAGATTTTCAGTGATTCCAATACATTTCTCCCAAATATACCTCTTTACAAAAATTTATTGCAATAGTGTAAAAATAACTGTTTTACAAAGCAGTTATACAAGCACTTGTAATGTTTATTGTTATGTTTTTACTAGAGATGTGCAAATGTCGTGATTTTATCGCGTCAAGCGTGAATCACGCGTGATCGTGATAAAATTTATAATTAATCACGCGCGAGTGCGTGACCGTGACTTAAAAAAAATTACTCAGAATTCGTGCGTGATTCTTAAAAAAAAACTCACGCACGAATTCTCACGCTCTCACTAGATAACACTCCTGCGTGGGTATATAACTGTATTAAAAATTTTAAATTTTCTTAAAATAAATACTACAATCTATGTCTGAGCTGCACAAAATAACACTAGAGTGCCGAACATCAATCGGCTTCTTATACAAATTAATACACTTACGGTGAATACATTACTCTCGTGTTTTTCTCGGTGGCCAGCTCTGATTTATGTTCAATAATATGTATATACATACATATAGGTAGAATGAGCCTGCAAACATAATGCATACATACATAAGTATGTATAAACATACATAAGCGTGCGTGATCGTGATAAGTTGTACATCCCTCGTGCGTGATGAAGAATATTTTATACGTGAGCGTGCGTGATAGTGAAAATGTTCAAAATCATTCGTGCGTGAAAGTGCGTGAGTAAAATGTTTTTCTGCGTGAGCGTGCGTGTCGTGAGTCAAAAACCGCTCACGTGCACATCTCTAGTTTTTACCTTCTCCTGTGAAGTTACACTTTCTTGAGTTAGGGCCTTTCTACTTGTTAACAACGATATGTACATATGTATCTACACTATACCATACATACATATGTGCACATATGGCCAATAAAATACGTACGACCTCTATAATCTGTGAAATGCTTATTTTTCGATTGTATGTGAAAAAATAGTCGATCTTCGTTAATATTTATTGCCTGCAGTATTATACTAAATAAAAATAACAATAGAAAAGTAACATTTTAAATTAATTAGCATACTATGCGAAAAAAAAAACACGAAATTCACTTGGCCATAAAAATTGGTACGTGAAGTAGATCCCCAAAATAAAAGGATCATTGAGTAATATTGCACAAAAATAATATTGAAACAAATAAATTACTTCAGTAGCCGCTATGTCTACCATTAGTTTTAATGACATTGTCTAATCTGTTGGGCATAGAAGAGATAATCTTGGGGTAGGTGTCAATAGGGCTATCATACTACATTTCCTGCAGTTTTTGCCACAATTTACTCTTGTTTTGATTATGTTCTTTTCCAATCCTCGTACCTATTTTTATGGCCAAGTGTATTTTCTGCTGACATTGTCAATGAACGCGTCAATAGTTTGTTTTTATTTTTTATTATGTTGTGCAATAATGTTAAAAAAATACGTACACCTAGTCAGCAGTACTATTGACAATGTTACTAGTAAATCACAATTTTACTATTGACATCGAGCGAGGAAATATCGATATTGTAGAGTAGAGCCCCTAAAATTTACTAGTGAATCTTTGGTGCCAATGTCTCCTTGTGGTCACAAAAGAACTACTTAGTCAGTAGTGCTACAGTCAATGACAAGCTAATGTTAAATGTCAATAGATGATTACATTGGCTGGGGTACAACTGGTCAGTAGTACTACTGACGGTGTCACTAGTAAATCACTACAATTTCACTATTCGCATTTCCTGCAGGGTACATACATATGTCTAGATATATATGTATTAGTGCATATACATATACACATACCTATATACGATCCGTGCTCCGAACTCAATTGCTAAATAAAATAATGAAAACAAATTTTTAGTTTAAATGGTTGCCATTGTTTGCAGGGTTCGCAGATTTTATTCGACTGACATCCCCAATTTTTAAATTTTTATCCCCAAAAAGGAATTTGTACTAATTTTACCATTTCTGGACATGGATCAAAAGTGTCACATCAAATTCTATTACTTTTAAAATATATATTAATTCGTAACAGAGACTTTAGAAATTCGTACAGTATTTTGTTTCTAATTTTAGTGTTTATTGACTTCCTTGACTTTATTGACTTCGTTGATAAAAGTAAATTTAATAAATACAGTTCTTTAAACGGGCGTGATCGAGAGGCATCTTGATATGAATAAACTTCTGCCCAAAACATGTTTAAGTTGTTTGTTATTGGTATATCAAATAAATGTTTCCACCTTGTTTGTAGCTGATTGTAGTATTTTTATGATTGAGCAAATTGTTTGTTTTGATAATTTTAAGATTTGGTGAAAAACGTTTTAAAATTTGCTGCAATAAGCTTTTTAGTTACAAAGAACAAGTCATCTTTAATTTTAATAATTACGTCGATTCTACAGACTTAGTTGCTCGTCAAAATCGTAACCCAAATCCACTTAATCTAAGGATAATACGATTAATTATGCTCCATTGATTATTAAGTACAGATACTAGCATTAGATGCAACTCTGCGCTTTTGAGAACGTAAGTGTCAAAAAATTTTAAGCATCAAGCAAGGTAAATAACTATTTCTCAAATAATTTTGTAAGTTATATACATTTAAACAAAAAAATTAGCTGACAAGGAATATCCCCAATGCGAGTACCTGTTTGTCTTGTATTAAACCTTATTTAAATCTTGCCAACAAAAAATGTATAAAGACTAGTTCATTATTACCAATTATCATTTTAAATTATTTATGAACTAAAAAAGAGCAATTGGAATATGTATTGATATTAAAATATTCCGAGAAATAAATAAAAAATATTAAGTAAAATACAAATCCCCAGAAAATCCCATAAAATCACTAAAACATATAAGTTATCCCCAAATTAATTCCCCAATCCCCAAACCAAAATTCTTGTCCCCATTTCGAAAAATAAATCCCCGATTTGGGGATAAATCCTCTAATCTGACAACACTGATTGTTTGACAAACTTTTTATTGATTGTGAATCTGAAAACCGAATATTACCCTGCAGAAAACATGGGGTTAAGTGTCCCCAAGTCGTTGACTATATTAGTGACATTGTCAAAGGAGCGTCTACATATTAACATTGTTTTTTATGCGTAGAAAACATTTTGTCAGATACACACAACTATGCTTCTTCTTAATGTTTTATTGGTTTGTTGAAAATACAAATATGTAGGTTCAAGCAAAATTCAAGTTTTTATAAAAATTAGTTTACAAAATCAATATAAGAAAATTTATTAAAAAATAATTCAAAGAATCAAATAAAAAGAAATTGCAAAAGACAAATAAAAAGCAGACCATTTTGTAGGTATAAAAATAAAAAATTTTTAAATGAAATAATTGTGGAAATTTTTATGAGCCTGTAGAAGATTTTGTGGAATCAGTTAAAAATTTGCTGTAAGTCCAGAATGTTCCCTTTTTTTATGTATTTTTATTTTATTAAAACAAAAATTTTTAATAAAATATTCAGTTTCATTATCATTAGAATTACTAAAATGTACTAGTGACTATCTGTTTCCAATGTCTCGATATGGTCCCAAAAGAAATACCTACTCAGTAGTACCAACGTCAGTAGTTGCTTTTCAATGACACGCACATGCTAAATGTCTATAGCAAAAAGCATTGTATGGGGTAAAATTTGTCAGTAGTACTGGTGACAAAGTCAATAGTGAATCCGTACTGATTCTCTACTGACATTTCCTACAGGGTAGTGACACTAGCTGTATATGTATATGTACATATATGTATATATATATATATGTATATATATATATATATAGCTGTTGTCAAAATAATAGCACAACTTGAATGGTTCATTTTGCACGACTTCTAAAGCAAATTTAGTTAATATTAAATATCAAGAATTTATTGAAATGAATAGTAGATGAAAATAGAACACAACATAAGATAACCATTTCATTTATATTATTTTTAACGAATAAATTAAAGGTAGAAGTACATACCACGCGTTAATGCGCGTGCGAGCTATAGTTTTCTGTAAAAAAAAAGTTGAAATAGTGTTTTTGCATACGACAAGTTACATACGAAACTCTTTGACGCGTTTGCCGCAGAAAGTTGGTTAACTTTCAACTTTTTTTTAACACGTTGTGTTGTTTTGTCATCTAATCAGCCGACAATTAACAAGAAAAAATTAGAATCATAGAGGAAAATCTTATTGAAGAGCTTGAAAAACAGTATTGCATAAAAAAGGAATTGAAGATATTCCAAGTCCATTTTTCAATGTAAAAATAAATAAAAAAGCTAATAGAAAAGGCGCTTATAATGCGTGCTGTGTAACTTGCCATTTTTCTGCGGTAAAGTTTTCAAACAAACGATCCTCGTCGACGAACTAACGCGTGTTATGTATTTATACCTTAAATGTTTTTTTTAAGTCCTGGAAATTCACTGTCAAAATAATAGCACCACACATAGTCAGCTAAGAGTAAATATTCAAATATATTAATTTTATTTCAAGTTATGGTGTTTATTTGTATGCATTCTTACTTATTAGTACCTACTTAGTTGCGTTTTCCTTGTTGAAAGCAAAATAGCCGCTTGGCATCTTCTTCTCATCGAGTTTACTAAATTCTGGCACCTTTATGCAGTAATGGAATACAATGCCTGTTGCACTATATCCCATAGGTCATTATTATTAGTCGGTTTGGTTTGCGATACTTTTATTTTAACATCCGCCCACAAATTTTCTATAGGGTTAAGGTCTGATGACTGAGCAGGCCACTCCATGACGTATATTTTGTGGTTCTGGAACTACTTTTTACCTTTTTTTGCTGGTATGTTTAGGGTCATTGTCTTGTTGCATGATCCAAATCAACGGCATATCCTCAGATACATATGGTAGCATTACTTTTGCAAGGATTCGTATTCAGATGCATCCATAATGGTATTTATACGGTGAATAGGCCTAACACCATATTATGAAAAAACAACAACATATTATGATACTGGGGCCTCCATGTTTTACCGTTTTCAAAATAAACTTTGGGTTGTATTCTGAGTTTGGTGGCCTTCTAACGTAAGATCTTGAGCCCTTACCACCAAATAAAATTATTTTTGACTAATCAGTCCAAAGAATGTTGCTCTACTTCTCAATAGGCCAGTCTAAGTGGATCTTAACAAACGTTACTCGTTTCTCTATATGCTTCTTTGTTAAAATCGGCAACTTTCTTGGACGATGAGCTGTCAGCCTCCAGCTTATAGTTTCAGTGCTTTCCTGCATATTAAGTGCTGTTTTAATTCCCACAGCTGATATTTGCCGAACTATGCGATTGATCATTAAAGGTGGTGTAACGATTTTGCGTTTCTTATAGTTTTGTTTGAACAGCCAATAAGATTTATAATTTGGAATTAAGTTTTTCCCTCCGAAATGGGTTTTTTTTATAATAAGATTAAGTTTTTTACCTAAACAAGGCTTGGCTCGATCCATTTTTAGCAACTTGTGACGGAAATACATAAACGAAACAAAATTTTCGCTTACGAGGCTTTTTGCACAACTTTTTGATTTTGGTGGTATTATTTTGACAGCTTGCTCTACCACTCATTATACATTTCTTATTGTTTTTTTTTTAAATTTACTTAGGCATTAGTTTAGCAAAAAGTAATTTACTCAGTGAGAAAAGAAGTTATGGACAAAAACAAAAATCTGAAAAGCTAGAATTTGCCAGATGAAGTCAATACCCTTTTGTGGCGCTATTATATATACATATGTATATATATATATATATATATGTATGTATATATATATATATGTATATATATATATATGTATATATATATATATATATGTATATATATATATATATATATATATACATATATATTATACATATATACTATCTATACTTTCTAATATACATATGTATATATCATTACTGGTTACATTAGCAACCGAATAAATACATAAGTATATGTACCTACATTCATATAATAAACAGAAATGTATGTACATATTTTCATAACATACATACGTACATACATCCATATGTAATTACACAAGTACATGCATATGTAGGAGTAATCTACACAATTGTACATACGTACATATGTATGTAGATATATACACATGCATGGACATACATACATACATATGTACATACAGCGTTCACTGTATCTAACATGCGACTGTTCAAATAATGTTCATACCTACATACATGTATGTACATATTTACATACATAATTACATATGAATGTATGTATGTATATCTACACATAAATACATACACATTGCAGCAATGGAACACATGAATGGACATTTAGATATTCAAAAAGTCGGGATATAACAAACTAATGACAAACAATGTCAAGCAAGAACTTTCAAAAACTTTAAAGTACCTATGTAGTATTGGTATTAATTTTGAATGCGTTTGTGATTAAATAGGGTACATTAGCTGTTAAATTTAACCAAATAAAACGGAGTTGACTTCACTTAAGTCATTTTTGGACAATCAGTAAGACATTTGTTTCGAAATTTGCAGCTTCTACTAAAACACAAAACATATATACATACATATGTATACGACATACAAATGTACATACATACGTATGTACATATAAATGAACAACAAAGATAAAATAAACGTGGTTCTGATTATTGTTTTTATAGGTTTTTACTTTGAGTCAAGTAAATTGTAACAGTATGGACTTACATCAAACCTTTTCACAACATTGGAGCTGTGCTATAGCCCATCAAGGAGGATGATGTTTAATTAAGTGTTGGTTTTGGTTGGCCGTAACTAATTTAGTGCGGTGGTGGGGGAAAAGTTGCTGTAACAAATTTAAGTTTTTTTCCGACCGGTATATAGCAACACATTGGATCCGAATTGTTAAAAACAACACACAGTACTCTCGAGAGCCAACACGCAACTAAGTGTTGAAAATAAAGAGTAGTAACAAAAGGAGCGAGAGTGCTGAAATGATTTTATACACAATATACAAGGTTGTATAAAAAACGGACGAACTTTAAATGGAATGAGTTATCAGTAGTTTTAAAACAACTCTCCGTATGGGATTGCAAAATAACCAAAATGAAGCACCATATCAATATGTATTATGTAACATTTTAAATTTATATTATACTAACATTTTCCCGCGAATTAGTTCGAATCCAGTAAGAAGCTAAGTAAATTTTAATCTGTATTTATTCCAATCTTATCAAAAACAGAAAATACTAACAGCACAAAATTTTCATTTTTCCTTGTTCCGGGTAAATTTTCTTAATTTTTTCTTTCATATTCTTCTTCTCCAGACAATAACAAACAAAACAAAAAAGGGATAAGGTGTATCGGGCCAGCCATTCAAACGTGATATCGTGCCAAAAAAAAAGGGATTAATTTTTATATATGTACATATGTAATGTATGTATGTATGTATATATATTTACGGTCTAAAAGCAGAATTTGTTTTTACTTTCTGTCCTGTTACGAATCAGCTGACTCTTTTTTGTTTATATAAATCTAATACAAGTCGTTAGTTATTCTGTTTTGTTTCGGTTCAAACTGTGAAAATCAAAAAGTTGTTAAGTAATTGTAAGTGACAGCATAAATTCAATAAAAACATTTCGAAATAAATTGTGATTGTGCGTTTAGAATTTAAAAAAATTAACTTTTAAAAGAAAAACATAAAATTATATTGAAACATAACAATGGACGATGCAAAACTTATTACTTTAGTGGAAAATGCGAGAAACAGCTGATAAGTTACTACAGAAAAAGTAAGTACTCAAATTTAGAAGCAGAGCGGCACGCTTCAGAAAAACAACATAAAGTAAATACTAACGAGTCCTTAATTCATAAAAAATATTTTAGGTTTATTACAGGTTTATTTGACAAATTTCCCATAGAAATATGTCAAATAAGCGTTTAATAAACCTGAAATATTTTTTATGAATAAGGCAGTTAAATGTATACCTATAGAAACATCAAAATTTGTTTAATCGTGGCGCAGACTTTATAGAAACACAATAAAACTTTAATTGAAAACATGTTAAGTTTAATACATAGTGCATACACACATGCATTTCAATATCATATAGGTACATATGTACATAGGTATTGTCTTACATATTTTAAAATTTTTGTTGTTGGTTAAATAAAAATAAAATATTGAAATTGACTTACATGGACAAAAGCTTAAAAACAAGTACATGAATATATGTATGTATAAATAGTAATAGATAGGTATTTCCCAAAAAACCTAGGTACCTATGTACATACATAGCTCTAAGGAAAGTTGAGGTTACACCATCTCTCATAAACTTTGAATCAATAAACTAATTACCATTATGCATTTCAAATTAATTTTTGTTATAAGTATGTATGGATGTGTGTACATATTTTGTTTCAAACTTAGACCGAGTTTACATCTGTGCCATGTGACCAAAAAAGCGTAACCACTAATTACTAACGAAAAACTGTTTGCTTCAGACACGTATTTATTAAGTTACAACAGCTTCATACATAGCTAATAGAGAATTTTGTAGAATTCAACATGATCGGAAACTATTTAAATCAATAAATACATGTCTGAATCAAACAGTTTTTCATTAGTAATTAGAGGTTACGCTATTTTGGGCACATGGAACTCGTCCTTACCATAGTTTTTTAAATCAAATAGATTACCCTAAAATATATGTATGTGTGCAATGTTAACAGAAAATTATGATAGGATGATACTAAATCGGTCCAAAATACCTATTCTACTGAAGAAAATATAAAGTGGTTTTTTTTATGTTTTTTTTTAAACGAAAGCATATGCTAAATCTAGCAGCGAAAATGCTAAGGTGGCAACAATGCATGTGTGAATAATAATTATGTTAATTTTGTTGTTGTTGCATATTGTATATCTTGTGGATACAAAACTGTACAATATATCAACACTGTGTTAGATACTTTCCAATATATTTTAGCTTTAAAAAAGAGGGTTGCTTGATTAAAGAGTCACTGTATTTTAAGTAAGAGATTGCATCTAAAGCTCTCTTAAAAAATTATTGTTTGCTAATATACAACGAAATGTCAAGAAAAGAAACTGAACAAATATATTGACGATTTTATACACAGTAAACTATAATACTATGTCTGCATTAATTTGCTACGAATATGATGATCAAAACAAAAAATGAGGAAGTACTGAAAACAAACAAGTTCGTATTGCCGCCTAAATATTGTATGATTTTTGATGCATATATGCATGTATATGTATTTATATATGTATGTATTAATAAAAACATTGCAAAATTGTTTCTATATGTATGATTATAAATTTTTATTACAACTTTTTAGCATGTTTAATTAAAAATTATTTCCTTTTTAAATATGACGGTATATTTTCCCATACAAAAAACGAGTGTAAGTGTTGCCGTTGTGATACAAATCAAAATTTTCAAAAATTATATGAAGTTGAAAAATTAAAAACGCGACTAAAAGTAGAGACATGAGAGAGAAGAAAATTGGAACAATAAAACAAAAAGAAAAGCAAGTTTAAAATACAAATGATGATAAGTCTCTACAAAATAGAATTGAAATAAAATAGAAGAACGTACTTACGTACATACATACATATGTATATATGTAAATTTATACATACATATGCACATACATGTGTATGTGGATGCACATATATACATATATTTATATGTATATACATATGTATGTATGCCTTTATGAACATATAGATATGTATGTAGGTAGGTAGGTACATGCAAATTCATAAACACATACCTATATACATACATATGTACATATGGATGTACATAAATACATATGTACATATGAATGTATCTACTTGAAAAAAGCAGAAAAGAACTACATACATATGTACATACATAGGTATTGAATTTTTTAATACCAACTCAAGTTGCCATTTTATTTATATATGTATATATGTATGTATATATAAGTATATACATATGTATATGTATATGTACAGATGTACTACATACATACAAACTTTATGTACCTATTACATATTTACATAAATATGTATGTACATACTTATATATGTAAATATATGTATGTATATACATATGTAAATATGTATGTATGTGTGCACCTATGTACAAGCATAATCAAATTTGATACCTATTGAAAGCCCAAGTTAAAATTTTAATTAATATGTACTATATTTCAATAATAGGTATCTACATATTAGTGATGTGCCGAATGTCAATTTTTGATATTCGCGAATACGAATATTTGAAACGATTTTCGCGAATACGATTATATGTGAAATTTATAAACATTAAATTGGGCTTCTATTTACGCCTGCATATGAAAAAAATTGTTATGGAAAAGAACTCCATACTCCTGTTGGTGTACTTTATCAAAGTTAATAAAAGCTACCCAAAATTTTAATAATCATCATTAAATAGCATTGGAAATGACACAAAGCACAAATTTCTATAAAAAATTTAATGGATTCCTAGGTACAAACTAATATTTTTAGCCATTTATATAAATTTCGTTTAGGATTTATGCATTTATTTGTTTAATTTTTTTTTTTTGGAAAAATAGGTATTCCTATTTGTGTTTGAATTTGGCGAATTCGAATATTCGTTCATCACTACTACATATGTATGTATGTACGTACATAGTAAATATGTATGAACACGCTGAAGAGTTAAACGAGTAGTAATATTCTTCACACCGCAGGCCAACCTCATGACGATGTGACATCAGTACAGTACCGACTTGTTTTAATTACAGCCTGTCTCACGATGTCGACAGAAAACGTTTGATTGATTATTTACTTATTTATAAATAAATTTGCACAAATATGGGCGGAGTAACTAGACCATATGCCTAAGATGTTATTAACAGTATTCTGAGAAAGTTTTGTGACTGACTGTACACGACCTATGTATGCCTTCACATAGGAAGTAGCAACTTGGTTGTTAAGGAAATTCCACAAAAGACCAGTGCGAGCGCGACAAAAAACTCTCGAAGGCCAAACAGCACACACAAGCCTGACCGCACTTAAGAAATAATTACGATGACCGAGAGCTGATCTTCACCCCAGAGCTGCTGAACGACTGTTTGATCGATTATATCGAGCCTTTTTTCGATTTTATCATAAGCGACATGTTATCGAAAATATACATTTTTATTGAAACTAAAATTTTATGGGCCTAACCAAAGTTTAGAATTATCAACATGCCAAAATTGTTGATAACTTTTAAGATTCGGTCTGTAAAATTTTATCGTAAACGACAATTTACTTACAAAAATAAATTTTAATACTAAAAAACCTCCCGAAAAAATTAATTTTTGTCGTTGACGATTAAATTGAAAATAAGGCTCGATATACGAGTAAATACATTAAGTAAATTGCACACTGGGACCTGTTATGTATTTGGACCCAAGTGAGCTGAAACTACCTTTCTCTGCTCAGCAACATGTCAATCTAAGAAAATTGCAAATAAATACAGATATAGTCATAAGTTTACAAGTAGTGAATGAATAAAAATTACTTTATTAATAACTGTTTAAAAAGTTAGGCTAGGAGAATCCAGCCCATTTGGGTCCAGTATTAAAGAAGAAAAAAAAATAGTTGGAAATGGAAATAAATAAATATTTCTGTCCATTGTTATCTCAACATTTCCACCGGTTGACTTACAGCTAGTGTTTCTGTAAATTACTCAAAAAAAAAAAAATTACTTAAAAATCATTAAAAAAAAAATCATTTAAATCAAAGAGAAAATGGTACCTTTTATTTTTATACCATGATGTTTTATGTAACTCACTTCGTGCTAAAGAGAGAAATTTATTCGTGTATGTGTATTCATTTGTATAAGAAACCGATTGAAGTTCAGCACTCTGGTGCTACTTTGGCCCACCGTTACACTATATTTTTGAAAAAACTTCATATATCGGAAAATTTTTTTTTTTCAAAAAAATAAACTTTTTTCTACAAAAGCAACAAAATTTTAAAAGAAAATATAAAAATGTATTTGGAATTAATTTTATTTAAAAAATATAAAAACGAATAAAGCCTGGTACAACGTACGTAAAGAAATTACAGAGATTCAGGTTGGTAAATTTCATATAGAAATTTCCATTTGCTAGTAAGGACTTTCAAAAGAAAAGTACACGGAATTTTTGAAATTTATTGCGCATTTTAGGGATGTTATAAATTAAGTGGAGACTTTTTTCAGTAAACTGAAACAAAAATTACGGGATGTCCCACGATGTTATTGTTGTTTGCAATAAAATTTGTCGATCGAATGATTTCTGGTGACATCGTGGGACAGGCCGTTAATGTTCAAACAATTGTTTGGCCACGGAAGTTTTTAAATTTCTAATTTTCATCAAACTGTAATTAATTTTTTAGTGTTTTTCTGTGTTGAAATTTCAAAAATACATGAATTTGTGTATATGCAAACATAATTCTACACAAAAGGCTACGATTATTTTTCCGTGTAGAAAACATACGAAAAAAAAAATAAAATTCCTATTTAGATTTAGAGATCTTTAAAAAAATATCCACATACATTAATAAATATATTTCTTATTTGTACATTGTTTTATTAAAATTTAAAAGCATTTCAGTCGTACATAAGGAGTAAACACAATTAGACACTGTTGCAGTTAAGGGAGTGAGAAAATATAAGATTGTTTTATTGCATACAAACATCACTTAATATTTTTATCCAGTATACTGCAAAAGTATTTATAAAGAACTTTACAAAACTTTATATTTTCAAAAAACTTTTTGGTATCTCAAAAAAAATTTCAAAAAGTAGGAGAACTTGGCAAATGGTAACGCTGCTTTGGCCTAAAAACAATCGGGATTACTTAAGGTTGCGACCAAATTAAGCATAAAAGTAAATGTTAAATTGGTTTCACACACCGCAATTTTGGTTAAGAGTTTGTGAAAGAGAGTGAGGAAAAGCTAATGAAGAGCGGAGTCATTATATTTGCAACAAAAATTGCTGAGCTTAAATATAGTCTTAGCTCTAAAGGCCGAGTAACCTAATTGCGGCATATGTTATATATTATATATATATATTATTATATATATATATATATTATTATTATATATTATATATATATATATATATTATTATATATAATATATATATATATTATTATTATATATTATATATATATTATTATATATATGTTTGTATTGAAGTTACGTCGATGTTGACAACTGGAACAAGGATGAAAATAAATATAATAATTAAGTTCAATAAATAAAATGTTGAAATGCTTCCGTCAACAAAGTACTTATTGTGTCAACGTCGTTGCGTTATGTCAGTTGCAAAATGCAACGTACAACGTATTCTATGTGACTCGGCCTTAAATACTACCTTCACACACAGCAACTTTGTAGCTACCCTCTTCATTACCTTCTTCCCCCTCTTCATAAACTCTCAACGTTTCTAAACTAAAATTGCCGTCAAGAATTTACAGCAAAATGATTAAACAGAATACCGGCATAACCACATTTTCCATACAGTCGTGAGATAGAATCTATTTTATTTTGAGAACGTTTTTTGTTATGCTCTCACATATAAGTACTCATTCTCTCAAAATTGTTACCATACTTTCAATAAATTTCATACATTTTGTAAACAAAACTACAAAGAAAAATAAGCACAAAATAAAATAAAACAAAACTTAGAGAGCATTGAAGTTACTGCCGACGATTTCATTATGGGCTTTATTAATTTGGGAGCGATTTTCCTGAAGTTGGAGACGTTATTCTGTTTCATCATAAAAAAAAGAGAAGAGAATTTTCTCATGCATTTTCAATATGAATTTAATAATTGGAAATGAGTTGAATTGCAAAAAAATAAATATGTATACGAGTAACATAATTATTCAATTGTCATGGTTACGTTTAAAATTCGTACTGATCACAATTCTCACGAAATGATTTATTTAATACCCAAAATTTATTAATATGTGTTTGTTATATTTTCTTTTTTTGAATTAAAAACTACAATTTTCGGAAAATTACTTTTAGAATTCCATTAGTTAAAAGTTCAAAGCTGATTAGAGATTCGAAAATTTTAAACCGATTCTTCTGAAAATCGTGCTGTTCGATTTGTTGTTATAGATATTCTAAATTATGTATTGTGATAATTGTGAGACAGTGCAATTGTCTTTTTTGTCTTTTGTGGCGAATATTTTTAATATTTTTCAAAAGAAATAATTTTAATATTTTTTTTAAAGTGTATGTTTGACCTATATAGTACATGACAGCAAGAGGTTATCGAAAACAATTTAGCATATTAAAAAGAGCATCCTCGCCGATTTTCAAAAAAGTTAGTTCGAAATCAGCTGATTTTCTAATGAATTGTTGATAAACGGGCGAATTTTATAACATTGTGTGTCATAATAATTCGCCTCGGCTTTTATAACAATCCAAAGTTTAGTTTGCTAACTACATCCTATTGCCAGTCTAATATACATAAATATGTACATGTGTACATTATTGTGACACGTATGGTTTTTTGTTTCTGGTGAAACTTGTAAGTTTTTTCTACGAGCACTTTATTAATCAAACTGAAAAACGTGATCGAATAAGCTCGTTATCGAAAGCGACGATTAGACCCCTGTCGTTGCGTACATGGACAAAGACATTGACAGCCTTATTCATAATCAAAAGTTAGCATAGATTTTATATACTACATATGGCACAATAAATCATAAACAGTCACAACTAAAAAATCCCAGATGTTCAGGAGTGACAAAAAACTGTTGTTGATACTGTACAAATGACGCAACTAAGTAACATACATATGTACATAAAATCATGCATAACGGTATGTTATACTGTTTAAGACTGTGTTGTAAAATAAATTTTTGCCGTCGTTAAAGATTTGTTCAGTTAACCGGTTTATGAATAAACAAAACCATTTTAAGTTTAACATTTGTTAGTTAACGCACTAATAATCCCAAATTATTATTTTACCTATTCAGTAAAATATTTTTTTTATTAAAAATTCATTGAAATTGATTGAAAACATTTTAATAATTTTGAGATTTGACTGTTTATGATTTAGTGTGCGATATACAGCCTTATACATAACGAAAAACTTCACGTCATTTGGTAAAAGTTGCAAAATTGATCGTGGTCTTTCTTTCATACAATTTGACATTAAAAATCGGTGCATAATGTATTGTGTGATTTAGATTACACAATTGTGGTATGGGCGCATCTATGATATACAGATACAAATATGTACGATTTCCTAAAAATTTTAAGCTAAAGACAACAATACATGATATCGACAAAACCTCCGAAAGCTAAATCGAGTCGTGTAAAGAATAATGGCATTTTAAAAATACCAGCATACCCCCGTATTTATAAAAAAATAAAATGTGTTTGGAATCCATATTAAGAACATTTTGTATGAAAAATTTTAAATGAAATAGATTTCAAACTCATTTTAAATTTATGAATATAGGGGATAGTATATGCATACAATTTTACTGCAGACAAATACAGAAAAATTATCGAAAAATGCTACCGATCCATACTTTTTAATTTCTTTTTTTACGAAAACAAAGCGCCCATATAAATTTCATATATAAAAATAGTAATAGACGACCTGAATGTGATAGGATATGTTAAAGGGAATCTCTACCAATAGAACTTAAAACTGATTTGATATAGAATACTTCTAATTAGCACTAGAAGTAGCAGAAGTGCACAATAAATTAAAATAGTTTAAAGCATACATTGAAAACTGTTGTACCTAATTTATATACATACATATGTATGTATAATTTCTATATAATTTATTTTTTCTTTGTTATTTCTTTCAAATTAACTATCTGTTTGTACACAACAGTTGAAAAGGGGTTTCGAGAAGGAAGTGACGCAAGTTTTGCGAAATTGTACACATATATTTACCAAAGTTATTTAAAGTTAAGCATGTATGTATGTTGTAAACTTACTTCAGAAGTTATTTTATTTTTGCTATTATTCCTCTTCTTCGTCAACGTTAAAGGATAACGTAGATGGCTTTCCCCTCGATTTATTCCGTTTATCCTTCCTTTTTGTTACTTCGTTTGCGCTTTTTGATGACAATAAAACGGTTTCTAATGATAAGTCTTCTGCAGGCTTATGACGTTGGCGAAAAACGATGGGTTTAGACAAATCGGCCGGCGTTTCGGCAATTTCTAAATGGGATATTTAAAAATTAAATTAATATTGTTCTAAATATATTTATATATATATATGTATACGTATGTAAGTGTACACAAATATGAATGCATGTATGTACATATATGTATGTATCTATTATATTATTTACAAAATTTATTTCTTTCGAATCAACAAATTAGCGACAAAATGTCATGGATTTGTTAGTGCATATTTTTGCATATTTTAAAATAAATACATATTTTTGCATATTTCATTATAAATGTATGTATATTTTTAATACATTTTTCATGCTATAAAACCAATTTTGCTGTTTTTTGGATTAGTTGCAAAGTATTTTTGTAATTCCTACGACTGTGTAAGAACAAAAAAGAGGAAAACGAAAATAATTTCAAATGGGATGAAAACTCTATTCATTTGAAAAATTCAAAAGCATGAGAAAAAAGCTTACTGATTCCGTATTAATTTCATGTGGACATAGTGTTTTTAAAAGCTCCTATGCGTGTTGCAGCCTTTAAAGAAAAATATTCAGGGATACGAAATCCCCCGCAACCTATAGTAACTAGATGGGGAGCGTGGTTGAATGTTGTCGAATACTATATTATATTAGCAAATGTTAAAAAATATTTAAGTTTTTTTTTTAAGAATGGCTTTCGTGCTGCAAAATTATCGATAGTCTTCCCACTCGATAGTTTCGATAGTTTGATGTAAAACCATCGATAGTATCGAAAGGTTTTATAAATGTTGCCGTTTATGTCATTTAGCATAGTTAATATCTTTCATTGGCTCGAAAAAAATCCAGTCCTCAACATTTTCATTAGTATATAAAAATCCAAACAACAATTAATTCGGCTCTCAGAATATCTCTCGGAGCCTTCCGCACCACTCCTATATTTAATATGCTCCACGAAGCCAATATTGAATCTCTCGAAACCACAAGAAATATCATCACTTTTAAACTCATTCGTCAGATTATTAACAACAGAGATTCGCCTATCAATAAAATCTGCGATAACTATTCTAGTAGAACAAACGGAAGACACACCCCCTCAGTCCTTAACCGAATACTGAAATTTGCTAAAGAAAACAATATCCCAACAATACCTTACACTGACTATGCTATCTCTCCATGTCCTCCGTGGCATTTACAAAATGATACGTTAAATACCTCTCTTAGCCTATATCCCAAGGATAACACCTCCCCCGAAATTTATAGAAAATTATTCCTAGAAACATCCTCCCTTTATAAAAACTATACTTTCATATACACTGACGGATCCAAAGATGACACGAACGTGTCATATAGCATCACAACTGAAAACACTATAATAAAAAGGTCCTTACTACCAGAATACACATCCATCTTCTCCGCAGAACTAATTGCCATATTTGAAGCCATAAAACATATAGGACATAAACCCATAAAAACAGTGATTTGCACTGACTCCCTTTCATCCATCTATGCAATAAAAAATTTACACAACGATAATTATTACGCCAATTACATTAGAAATTACCTAATTAACAATTACCCTCGAACTATAATACTTTGGACTCCAGGGCACGCCTTTATCACTGGCAATGAATTCGCCGATAAATCCGCTAAAGAAGCCCAAAAATTCCCACTTGTACTTACCGATAATATCAATTCTAACGATATACTCACATACGTTTGCAAGAAATTTACCATCCTAAATAACACATGGACTAAAACCTCACAATGGTACAAAGAAATCAATAAAATAACAATTTTATCATAAAAGCAGTCACATTTCGAATTAAAATCCTAACGTAAAACAAAATAAAAAATAATACCCTTTTTATGAAAATATAGAATACATTTCTATGTCCACTTTTGTACTAACACAAAATAATACCTTTTTGGTTATAGAAAGGTAGTCACTACAAATGTAGTTTCCGAGATTAAAGAGTAATCGTAATACGTTGAAATTTTTACAGTAGATAGATATTGATGTTCTTGATAGATTTCTTGCAAAAAGTGAAATTTTAAAAATTTTGAGTTAATACCCTCTTGTTGATTAGGTGCGATATGTATATAAGTACATATACAAAATGCGTAAAGCAACTGTTTCCCGACTTCAATTTTTACTCTTTTAATTACTTGTGCTCTGAAAGACAGAATAAGTGAAGAAATTAAGGCTTAAATCAAGTTTAGGGGCACCTCTCAAAAATTAAAAAAAAAGTATCCTAATAGAAAATAAGAAAAAAAATTAAATAAAAAAATTGGTGGCGAGGCCTAGTTTCCGAGTTTTGTTTCCAAGGAATATGACCAATATTGGTATCATCTTAAAGATTTTGAAAATACCTTTTATGAAATGGTAAAATGCAGTCTTGGTCGGCCATGCAGGAAATCTTTATTAGGCAAGACAATTTTATGAGGTAGAAAATCTTTATTAGGCTGCGCCGTGTTGGGAAACTCTATAGTGGAGAAAATTCTTAAACCCGGCGAAGGCCGGCAATGCAGAAAAACGTTATTAGGCAAGAAAGCTTTGCAAGGCAGATATTTTTTACTAGACTGTGGCGTCTCGGGAAACACCATGGTGGAGAAAATCCTTAACAATTTTTTGTTTTCTATTCGGGAAAGATTGAAGTTAGTAGGAGTGAAGTGAAGGAAAGTGAACTTTTTGATTATATTGTGAGTAGAATGAAAACATTTTTTTGAAGTCAGCTTTAATTTTAAATCAATTTCATATCCGGCTATAAAAAATTAAAATTATTCCACGATTTTAAATATTTTTTTGGAGAGTAGAAAATATGCTGTTAGATTTTTACAGTGGATAGATATGACCGCTGTATATCGTTTTATTTAAAATAATAAGTGGAATAAAGAGGAATAAGTGGAATATGTAAAAAGCGCTGATAAACCGAGAGTAAAATTATTCAGAGCATTTCCAGTGTAAACGTGATGTATTTATTAGAGTAACAGTTGACATCTTATCATATCACGGGGCGGGTATTTCGACTCCAATTAAAAATGAAGGAAATTCATATTTCTTTTTAATCTTTTGGCTTTTGATTCGGTATTTAATGCCTATAAGAATCGAAAAAAATTTCATAAAATTTTAGTCGGGTTTTTATTGAAATTTCAATCCAAGGCGAATGCAGTAATTTGCTTCCAGATAATGTAACAATTATTCGTATCCCTATTCTCGAATATTCGCTTATTTCATGACATACTGACTCATATTTGCCAACTTTTTGAGAATATTTTTGGCATATACATATGTATGTATATGTATTGTCATCCGAAGTCGAATCTATGTATACTTTGTTATCATGAAAAAAAGTGTACAAAAATGAAGTTGATAGTATAAAAAATATTAATTTGCAATTATTTTAAAAAAAATATGTGTACATATTTTGAAAATGCCAGCTTTCTTGTAGTTAACTAAAAAATAAACACAACAGACTTCTTTTACTACCATTAAAAAAGTTAAAGATCCAATTTTTCTACCATGTTAAATTAACAATCAAACCAAAGGAATCTTGGGCAATTGATATGGATTACCAAAGGTAAGAGATTTCTTGTCTATGTCATAATAATGTTAAATTGGAAGCTGAGGAATTGGAATGTAATAAAAAATGGGGGAAACAGAAATAAGATTTTACGGATTTAATTTATCGTTCATTCCTTCTGATTTTATTTTCGTCACTTTTTCATGTTTCTTATCGTTGTATTCTATAAATTTTTGTCTATTAAAAATACCTCAAAGACTGACAAGTTTGTCCAGACTTTGGTTGAGTACAAGCGACTGTTACATTATTTCAAAATCTTAAACCAAGGGAAACGTTTTTTTCTTCTAATTCTTTGTATACATTAAGCAATATTTTTACACCTAATCCATAATGTTTTATTGGCATTATTTTCTTCCAAACTCCGTCCTTCTGTCTCTTTGCAACACTCGGTGAATGGTCGCGTTTTCGTCCGTCCGGGTGTTTTCTTCATTTTCCTTGCTTCCCATATCAGTAAACTATTGTTGGGTTTATTGCGCGGGCTGCTTTAGCATCGCTTGACGGCAGCTGTTCTTTCACGATTTTACTTTGTGTTTTATTTTTATCACGTTTGCTTTAGCGGAGCCCCAGTACATATTTTTTGTTCACTAAGTTTGGTAGTATGAGTGTGCAGAAAACTCAAGAATTTACAATATGTAATTGAGGGTGCTCCGCTGGCAAAAACTTAAATACATATATAAAATTCTGAATACATAAACAATTTTCACTTCCATCAATTACACCTTATAAATTAACATTTTGCAAATTAATGTATTAATATTGACTTATTCGAATTAATGACATTTATTCTCTACTTTCGTTTTTCACTGCCAATTTTTGAGGTTAGATTTTTTTCGTAAGGACTAGGCAACCCAACCATTGAATGAGTATATGGATGTATATACATTATGAAAAGATATTTTTAATTCTAATTTGAGATGCAACTTTGAATGCAAGAACTTTATTTTTACCTTCAGCTTAATAACATTCACATATGTAAGTATATCAATAAGGACATCAAAACTATTGCTCTTATTATTGAAATAGTTTGCACAAAATTCTTGATTGTAAAGTTTTGTCTTTATGCTTGTTCTTATTATAATTAGGTTTTTTCTTCACAAATTTACTTTTTGTGTGTTTTATTTGCAAAAAGAAATATGAAAATGTGAACGAGTGTGAAAACGGCACAAAGTAAAAAAAACTACTAGCGACAGACGCAACGCACGACTCTGACTCAACTAAACCCAAAATGACAGCAAAGTGACAGCGTCAAATACACCAAACACAAAAGAGAAAACCAATAAATAGAAGACAGCAAGCCATGGACAGACACTGCAAACAAACATGGATATGACCGAAAACAGCAATGTATGTAAATATGTATGAAATTAATAAATGTAACCAAACAAAAAGCAGGTTAAAATTTGTAAATTTTAACAATGAATATGAAAATATGTTTAATGAAAATTTGTGTTTCATGATCGCACCTCTTATTAAACGTTTTTCTTCAATAGCCACTTCTTCAGCTGTTAGATCGCCAGAGTTTATTACAACAATTTGCGGCTTTTCGTCGTCACGTTCAGTGTCTTCCTCCTTATTTGACTCGCCTTCCAAATATTCAAGTTTTTGTCTCTAGATGCGCAATTTTATTATTCTTGGATAAAGGTCATTGTTATATGTATAGTCTTCTTAAAAATCACCTTAGTTTCCACTGAAGGACCTTCCTTATATCCAATTTGTTGCTTTAATTGTTGCAAAAATTTTGGATCTTGAGGTTTTATGTAAGTAATATTACGTTTAGACATCGTTATTTATTTATTACTCCAGTGACGGCCATAAGTTGAATTTATTTGCCCAAACAACACAACTGAATTATGATCAACACAAGTATTTTATTATTTGGCCACACGTTTATCAAGATTTACGTTTACACACGTATATACATACCAAGGCAAGGACAGATTACTTAGGTATCTCCAATTCTACAATAATAGTAAAAAACAAAAAAATCGAACACTTGTCAATGTTGTGAATCTCTTGACAGCAATGTCAAACACCCAGCGTTGCCAGAATTGATGACGTTTTAAATATTTATATATGATTGAATTATTTTTTCTTCTAGATGATTATTGCATGATAAATTAAGATTGATTGATTGATATAGTTTAATGCCACATGCGCATGTGGCTATGACGTCACATAATACAATGACGTCTCGAGAATTTTCATGCATGTTGGTTGCATATTCTCAAATTAGTAGTAGTGAAATTTGATAATACTTTTGCTCCAAAATCTAAATACAACACATTTACCGAAATTGAAAGCATTTCCACAGGCGGCACATGCGTAAACATGTATTACATTTATTATTAGTACACGGCATGTAGCAAATGTAGCTTCATGATGCCGTCTAAATTAACGTCACAGCCATATTCGCTTTAGTGTTTTTTTTTATACATTTGACGTTTGCCTATATTCAAAATATATTTTCTTACGTTGTGTATGTATTGCTTTTGTGCTGCTAATCCGTGGTGGTAGCCGGTTGAAACTTTACGTCAACAAAAACCATGCGTTTCTCTCACAACAAGCAAGGCGAATAAAATCAGGTGATCTCAGTTCAGCAGCTGAAAATCAACTGATAATTTCTCTGCTGTCAAATCAAAGTAAAATGTTCGAACATTTTCTGACAGCAGGAAATTTTACACTAACATATATACAAGACCAATATGCAGGGTTGCAAATCGAGACTACCTGGTATCAATGCGGCTTGCCAACAAGTTGTCATGTTATGCCAGCACAATTGTTCTCGTGTGTGAATGCTTAATTGTGGGTTCCAATCAGTGTTGCCGGAAACCAAGTTCAATATTACAAATCGTCGGTTGGTTACTGGTTTGATGTACGGAACATTTAAAAAGAATTGAGTTATTGATTGATTAAATATGAATAATGTGTCCTCTTTCCAAATTCGTTATCAGTTTTCCGATATCTTGAATATATCAGGAGATATAGAGCTGCAATATTGCATAATTTCCACAATGTTGAACATTTGAAGAATTGTTTTACGGCAATCGACAATTTTTGGGATGTGTGGCACATTTCCTACTTTTACGTATTATTAATATTGTTATTCGCAATTGTTATGATGCATATTCTACTCAACGTGAATCAAAGCAAAGTACAAAAATTTAATTATTGTGTTATGTTTTAATCAGATGAATTGATATTTATTTTTTATTAATAAGATTTATTTTATTAAATATATTCAAACTGTCTTTTATTTCATCGGTTGTTTTTTCCTTTAAAAGGCATGTTATATGAATAAAATTGATATTTTCACCTTTTATGTCTACTTAAATACATACATATGTATATGCAATAATTTAACCTACTTTAAAGGCAGTGAAAAATATTATTATGATTGGGACATGCGTTGACAAAGATTTTTATCATTTTTGCTTTAAATCCTAATAACTTTTCATGTTGGATGTAAAAAGTTTATCAACTTTAAGTTTTGAATAAAAAACATATGTATGTATTACCTTTATTATTAAACAAAAAAATATATCGTGTATTTTTATAAAACTGATCAACTAAACATTCTTCATCGATTTTCTCGAAAACACATTTTTGTTCCATACATCATATTCTGCCGCCGATCATCCAGTAAAACGAAGCCATATGTTTATAATAGAGCTGGCAAACTATCCACAGTGAAGTCACTCGGTATTTCCGAGTGTCTTGGAAAACCATCGATAATAGGTATCGATAGGTTCGAATTTTTTAGAAATGTTAAATTTCACTTTTCACAATTTGCGGAAAATGAATTTAAACTTTAAAGTTTTCAATTTACATTCAACTCAGTCGAGATATTAGAAAGTTTTCTTCTATCAAGAGGTGAGCTTACACGCACTTTGCATGAGTTTTTTACATAAGATTAAATATGAGATTTTATCGTAAGCAACATATTATCGAAAATATACTTTTTTATTGAAATTAAAATTTTATGGGCCTACCTATAATTGTTGATAACCTTTAAGACGCGAGCTGTAAAATTTTATCATAAGCGTTCATCATTAACGATTGCGGTTTATTTCATACTTGAAGATATCTCCCAAGTCTACATTTCGTCGGTTGGTTACTGGTTTGATGTATGGAACAAAAATGTGTTTTCGAGAAAATCGATGAAGAATGTTTAGTTCATTAGTTTTATAAAAATACACGATAGAATTTTTTGTTTAATAATAAAAGTAATAGATACATACATACATATGTTTTCTATTCAAACTTAAACTTGATGAACTTTTTACATCCAACATGAAAAGTTATTAGGATTGAAAGAAAAAATGACAAAAATCTTTGTCAACGCATGCCACAATCATAACAACAATATTTTTCACTACTTGTTCAGACAAGCTTTTAAGCTTTGCGGAATTTATTCTAATAAGAATTGTATAAAAATTAATGAAATAAAACTTAAATAAATAAACTTAAATAATTACTGTATACATTTAAGTAGAAAATATAAATTTTATTCATGTAACATGACATTTAAAGGAAAAACAAGAAAAGACAGTTTGAATGTATTTAATAAAAGAAATTTTATTAATAAAAAATGAATATCAATTTTATTTGATTAAAACATAAAACAAAAATTAAATTTTTGTATTTTGCTTTGAATCCCGTTCGCTGAGTAGAATATGCATTGATATACATACATATGTACATCATAACAATTGCTAATAACAATATTAATACTTTTACGTTGGAAAGTTGCCACATATGCAAAAAATTGCTGATTGCTGTAAAACAATTTCTAAAATATATAACAATTGTGGAAATGGCGCAATATTGCAGCCGGAAAACTGATAATGAATTTGGAAAGAGGACACATTATTCATATATAATCAATCAATAACTAAATTTTTTAAAAAATTTTCATACATCAAACCAGTAACCAACCGACGATTTGTTTAAATCTCGATGCTCCTCCTTGTCTATCCGAAAGAATTTTTTGTATGCGACAACCTTTCTCACATTTTTGTGACTTGTTTATTTAATTATCATTTGAATTATAGTTCAGCTATTTTTTAGTCAGTAAGTTGATTTTGCGGGAAAATTGTGATTTAGCTATTAGCGGGAATTCTTGCGATTTTTTGTGCATCATAATTCGCTTTGAAATGTGAGCTTGTTTAGAAGCAGTGAAAGTATATCAAGCAAACTATAAAAAAAATGTGATTGATAGTCACATCCATCCTCACTCACATCCATCTTGAAAAGCGCTTTTATATATAAGAAATATTGGCCCCAATCTGAAAAATTTCCCCAAAAAGAAAAATTGTTGAAAAAATTATTGTTATTGTATTGAAAAGTTATTATTAGAAAATTTTTCGATATATTTTTCATTTTCACACCACTTAGCTTTAAATTTTGTTTTGTGTGCTATTTTAAAGACTTAAAAGTCGTTTTAGATATTTTCTCCTCCTTGGTTTTTTATGTAATTCGATTCGAAAAGAAACCGATTTGAATTTGTATGTTATTAACATTACAATTCGAAAAAATTTCCTTTCCGTTTGAATTACATAATAACTTAAACTGAAAGATTAAAAAAATTTCGGTGCCATATTTCATTGGGGCCACTTTTTATGGCATCCAAAAATCCGTTTAAAAGCTTTCAAGTTCAGCATGTAAAGCTTTTTTTTTAGTAATCATGTGAAAAATAAGGGTAGTTCGAAAAATGGATTTAATTCGAAGTTTCAAATTAAAAAGAAAAAAAAACATCCATAATCTGGCATAAATACCTAGTAAATAATTTCTCAAAATGCACTCGCTAACTAAGTAAATCTTACAAGAAAAGTGTAATAAAATTTTTGATAAAATAAGAGAATATAAAAAGTTATGAATAACGATGGATTTGTTTAAAATTAAAGCACAATAATATGGTTTGAAATAAAGGGTATTAAAACATATAATTTAAATGCATACATTTGCATACATAAGCCTATGTATGTGTGTATGTATGTGCTAAATATTCTTATATGTATATGCGAACTGCAATGTGTTTGTATGTACATATGTACATACTACAATTTTAGCCAAAGTTTGAAAGGAATTCGATTATGGAAAAGTGGGAATGGAATATCTGTTAAAACTTTAAATCTTAATAAAACAACAAGCATTAAAACTCCTATACATGCTACGAGCAAAATAGGTGGTTGTCCATAGTATAAAAAAGATACGGTGTTAAGTGCGCATGCTATGAACTCTGTGGCAAAACGGAAAAATTGCTTAAGTCGAGTTAAATTGATTTTGTGCTAATGGCACCCCTGTAATACACATATTCAAAAGTACCTCTGGGCAAAATCTCAATTATTTGTTCCGATTTTTCAGAAAGTTATAGCGCGCAATGAATTGCCGCTTATCTTTTTTCGACTTACGATATTATATCACATGGAATACATAATAGCTTAACTAAGCTTGTGCTTTCGTACATACATATGTACATATGTACATGTGTATATTGTGAAGAACGATGTTTTTCTAAATAAAATGAAATTGAAGACCGAATTGCCCACGTTTGTAAATTTACATTTATTTTTACACGGAAAAATAATCGTGTAGCCTTTTGTGTAGAATTATGTTTGCATACATGCAAATTCATTTATTTTTGAATTTACAACACACAAAAAAATTAAAAAAATTAATTACAATTTGATGCAAATTAGAAACATCAAGAATTCCGTGACCAAACAATTGTATGAACATAAATTTTTGTTTTAATTGACTGAAAAAAGTCTCCACTTTCATTTATGACATCCCTAAGGTATGCAATGAATTTCAAAAATTCCGTGTTCTTTTCTTTTGAAAGTCCGTATGTACTAGGAAACGGAAATTTCCTTAGAAATTTACCAACCTGAATTTCCGTAAGTTTTTCCTTCACAAAGTTCATATGGGAACCTGAATTTCCATAAGAACTCCGTACCAGGCTTTTATAAAAAAATTAATATCTAAAAATCGACTTGAAAGCTTAAAATTGATCTCCTACAAAACTGTAAAATTTGACTTAAGCACTTTCTCCTCATTGCCAAAGAATTGTCTACATAGTATGTACATAAATATGCACATATGTACATATGTATGCACGTACGTACGCATATACATACATCAATATGTCTGTGAGTACATACATATGTATGTAAGTAAAAAATGATTTTGCAATCTGATATGCAGAAACTGAAAGCTACAATCGCGTTAGTTTCTTTTAAATTAATTTGTTGTTGCTTTATGAAAAAATTGTTTTTATACTGACCAGAGTTTTGTGAGTGTTCCTTTTACTTATTCACAAATTTGTCATAAGTCAAATTGCATTACATACATACATGTTTATTTATATTTATAAATTTAGTTGTATAGATTCAATGGCTGCTATTTTAAACAGTTGTTCCTCCAATAACACGACGAAACAAATCAAAATTAATTTTAAGTCATATGAAGAATATTTGCCGCTAGAAATAAAACAGTTTACGGGATCAACTTCATTCATATCAGAATTAAAAAGCGAAGAACATCTGCACAAGCTGCAGTTAAAAGAATTAATTACCCACCATGTATCCCTCTTTGCCAAACTATCACCGGTCACAACCTCAACAACAAATTAGTACGGTCAATCAGCGTACAGAAGCATATGGAAATAATCATGTCAATAATGTGAGCCACCATCAATTTAACTCCTCGCCTTTAGCGTATGGTATGCCCGTTAGTTCTGGCTACTCTTCGCAACATTCCACCTTACAGAAAACATTTCCTTCGATGTTGGTGCAAAGATCCTCCTCCTCGGCGGAAGCTTGTCGTACTTACTGGGGTCATAGTAATCCCACCTCTTCTGTCCTGTACCGAAGTGATCGTCATCAATCGAAGAGAAAATCGGCCGTACAGCTTTTGGCCGAGAGTAAACCTTTTTTTGTTAAGACCGATAACATTATAGAGCGAACAAACTTTGTTGCCAGCACGCTGGTTTGCAGCGGAAAGAGAGGTCGCAATAGCACTAGTGTTATCTTAGATGAAGGTAAATATAATCCTTCATATGGCGAAACTGCTTATACTGCCGCCGATGCTGAGAGGCGGTACGGTACGACCGTAACTCATCGTCGCTCCTCTCACATACATCAGCAACATCATAATCGTGCCAATCATTCCTCTCAGCAGTGTCACACATCTTCATCAAATGGGATTCTGTATCAAAGCAAATTTAGAATGTCATTGTCAAGTGACGGGTCTCAGGAACGAGAAAAACTTGCTCGATACCGCAAGGAGCACTATGGAGAGCCTTTATTTTCAAATGAAGTAAGTAAATCGAGTAATTGTAAATGGCCCATTAGATACTCATATACATAATACATACGTATAACTTTTCTTATAGATAAAATCAGTTTCATTTGAAGAGGATGTGGCGTTTCGCATCCCACCCCCCTTATACTTTTCACAACAAAACTACAACAATACGTATGATAGCGGTGATGAGCCTTTAGTATTGACCGAAAACTATAGGCCCATTAGTCCACCTGCTGAATATGCAGAGGTTTCGACAGAAGCTCATAATGATTCCAGACCGAGGTAAGCATTTGCATCTTCATGTTGTTTAAACTCAACGAAATGTGGCAGGTAATATTGACTAAAAACTGCGTGTAAAATTTTAATTAAAAATTAGTTAAATTATGTGTGTATGTAGTCTAAAGCCAAAAGTATTGGAGCAAAAAAAAAAAAGAAAAAAAGGAAATAAATAAAATAAATTGTTTTCTTCAAGTTGAACAAAGTTCTTAACTTTTGATACACATGTTAACATTGACGAAAAACATGTTGAATTGAAGATGCAAAACATTTGGGGAATTCACAATGAGTATCTTAAGATTTTAATGTGGCAACATTGTGCCATTTTAAAACTTTCATTGTGAGCAGGCAACGATATAAAAGACGGAATATTGAAGTATTAAATAACATTTTTTTTAAATTAAAAATTACTGTTGGATAAATTTATCAAAATAACTTTTGTTTTGCGAAAAATATAAATATTTTTTCATCAACTACAGCTGCAGTGATGCCAACTTTTTGGCTCTAAAAGCACATCAAAATTTAAAAAAGCACTAAAAACCGTAATTTTGAGGTCTAAAAAGCGTAAAACGAGTGAAGTTTAAAATTGTTAATATTTTATTAAAGTAATTTTAAGAAGTACACAAATTTCTTAAAAGCACTACTTAGTGCTTTTTCTTAATTTGGCACTAACGCTCATAATTTGGCGTTTTGAGTCTTAGAAAAGCACTAAAAATACTGCCAAAAGCACCAAGTTGGCATCGCTGTACAGCTGCGCTGACAGTTTTAAGTTTAATGTTACCATATTGCAATATTAAAAATGACATGCTTTTTATACTTTTAAATTTGCCACCTGGTAATAAATTTGATTTACACACAAATAAAACAACAAACTTTCCAACCCATATTAAAGTATTAAAATTGAAACGTTGCAATATTACGACATATTTTAAAACGCTATTGTGAACTCCCTAATTGGTTATTGTATTTTTGAAACATTGTCTCATTTCACTATTTTAATAAATTTGAAATTCTGAATAATATTTTTTGAGTTTTTAAGCATTTTTCAATTGTGGTTGAAGGCTTAGTTGCGAGTTGGCTTAAGCACCAAAGAAATGCTCATGAACAGGCTCATTCTGTCGTTCGTTTTTAAGAAATTTTTTATATCTCCATTTTCATATTTTAAATATGAGATTTTTATTTCGGCCTGAGGTTTCTTCACAAACAAAACTTTTTTATTTTCATTTGTTTTCCAATATTTCGGTTAACTTCTTAAACCATTTTCGGCTACACCGAGTCTGAGTGTCGATGAGGAAAGGAATTTTTCAACCTACAAAAATATTTTAATAGATAATAGTAGATCTTTTTGCTTTGAAAGTAAATTGTAATTCACAGCAAAACATTTTCTTACCGCCATTGAGTAATTTTTTAGTGTTTTTAAGGTGTTATTTTTTAGTTCATAACGTGGCAGCCAAAAAATGGCATTAATGCGTACTTGGTTTTTATTTATTCATCTTTTGTTCTTTTCAAAGTAATTTACATTCCTTAAGGATTTTTTTTAAATATTTTTTTTATACATTACTTACTTAGTTGGTTATTACAGAGCGTTTTCCCCGTAGCTGAACGTAGAATAGTTTTCGAAGCGTTTCGATCTTTTTTTCTTCCCGTCGGATGTTTTGGTCTTTCCCTTCTGCGTGAACGTTTACCAGTTTCGTATTCAAATTACTTTTTAGCTGGAGCATCTTCATTATTTTCACAACATGACCTAGGCAACGTAATCGTTGTAATATAATTCACTTAACTACGAGTATATGTCAATGTCGGCATATACATACATACATACGCACGTAATAAAGCTCAACGTCGTACTGCCTCGTCTACTTTCGCAAGTGCCGATGATTCAGAACCAAATAACAGCACAGGTAGTATCAGTGTCTTGTAAATAACGATTTTTGTCTGTCGGGAGGTGGCTTCGTTTTTAAACTGCATCTATTAGCCAGTATTGATTGTTCTTCTTTTTTTTATCTCAAAACTGATGTGGTTCTTTTGTATATGGCGGTACTGAGGTACTAGGTAAAATCGCTGGATATCTCAAAGTTGTAGTTTTCGCATTCCACCATCAACTTGGTTTTAATTCTGTGTATACTTTTTCAAAGGTGGCTGTTACTGTTCGCAATGTTCGCATTTTAAACACTTCACTTGAGATGTCAATGTATGGTAAAACATCTCAAAATCGTCGTGTTTAAGCTCTTAAACACGAATGAAGCGTTAAACACGTAAGTGTGAACATGGTGTTAGGCACTGTTGCGAAGTAGTCAATATTGTACTTTAATTGTATTGTTAATATATTTTAATGAAATAACTCGGCAACAGTGCTTTTCGTTTTGTCACTTTATTTGCGACAAGTATAAAAATTTACTTGCTTCAAAATTTCATTGCAAGCTGACTCGCAAGTGGCAAAAGTGTGGCAGTGTTAGTAAAAAAATGTGAGTGTATTGATTTTTTTTCACTTGCACTTGCATGTGGCAACGGAGGGTTAATGGAAAAATAAAATTTTATTTTTCTCTCAAGAGTTGAGTAAACAAGATATTTGTATGAAATATTTACACAATATGAAGAAAAATTTGAGGATTAATTCTGCATCACTAACTCAAAAATTCCATATATTGAGTTAAGACGTTCTTTGGTTAAATGAGCGATATGTAGATATGTATGTAAAATCATTGATGCATACTTTATTTATTTATTTTTGTTCTAGGTACAATTATCAGCGTTCATACTCCCACTCTCATGAAGCCAACGAAAAATCAAAACACACTGCCGCTTCCTATGATATTAATAGCCATAAATCCTTGCCCGATTTACACACTCAAATAAATCGTCATTCACCACATAGTGAAATTTTAAGTTGCTGTAGCCGTGGAAATAGATCCATTAAATCAGCTGGCGAATCTTCTTTAAATCGTGATTCCGGGGGATCTTCAGGACACTATACACACCGCAGTGAACCATGTTACCGGCAACATCGAATTGAACTTGATCGAGACGAAAGAACCAAAAAATGCTGCAGTGCTACTTCACGAGTTGAATACAGACGTGATAGTGGATCATCCACTCAACATAGTAATAATTCATATTGTGATTTCTCTTGCAAGCCAATGCATGAAAATTACGAGCCACCCGATTATATGTTTAACTTTACAACACCCGAAGTACCCGAGGCCTTTCAAGACGACTACATACCACCATCACCACGCTACCAAAGTAATGGTACCCGCTATTACAGTTCCTCGGCACAACATTCGCATGAAAGTCATGGTCAGTGTTACATTAAACAAAAACCCTCATCCGATGAACCTATTGTGCAGTCGCCAGGCTCTCAGCCATCTTTGGAGGATGTTAGTCCACCACCAATTCAATTCAAGCGACAAAAATGTATACGATTCAAGAGACACAATAGAATATCATTGCCAGTTCAGCAGTCGGCACCATCTCATTCTAATAATGATCACTCCCTTTTATCACCTGTGGATACCTACAAGAAATCAGAACATGCGAGGTATTTTTTCCCCAAATGCTTCTCAGCCGATGAATATCAACTGCATCATATACAGTCTCAAAGCCAACCATCTCATTCTCAGTATCAAATGTCACAGAAATCACCATCGCAACAACAGCAACAAATAAAACAGTTTAGAGATCAATATGCCAACCAAGCCTTTCGGCGTTCTCAGGAATTACAGCATACTCCGACGGAACCGCTTATGGACTTGGAGAAATTTTTCGATCGTTTGGGCTTAAATGACGATAAATTTCATGAAATCTACACATTCTCTAAAAGAAAACACAGCAATGGTAGCAGTGATGGTAGCAACAGTACCGTATTCTTTTCGGACGTTAGTACAGTGGACTCCATGCGCCTGCCCGATAGTACTGAGAACCAGACACAAACGACGCAGACATATAGACCAACTGAACCACCATCGATTGTAGAGCGTAATGCCCGCATAATTAAATGGTTGTGCAACATTCGCAAGGTTCAAGATGATCTTAAATAAGAACAGAGAGACAAACAAATAAAATACAAGGAAAGAAGAAAAAAATAATGAAAGAGAGAAGAGAAGGTATTATTAATCATATTTTACATCCTAGCAAACTATTTGTGACAAATACGATGAGAAAGTCTGCATAAGAGTGCTGAAAATTTTATTTGTGGCTAACAAGAAAGCGGACCTCAGAGGGAAATCTGTCTGACACTTTTTACGACGTGATGTTCGACGTCGTAGAAATGTGTAGTATAATATATATCAGCATTTTTCCAGAAATAGCTGATAAATGTCATATAAAACTCTAACAAAAAATATTAAACACTTTTAGTTATCGTTTTTTGACTTTGCCTACCTACGCCTTATAATACTCATTTACGTGGAAATGAATTTCAGATAAGACCTCAGAAGACTTGCAGTATTTTCTGAATATTGGGCAGTATCAAAACCATTAACATTGGCATTTAAAACTTTTCGATCGGACTTAAATGGGGACGTAATAAACAAAAGCCTAAATAGACCGTATTTTGAGGGGAGGCCGAATGTTTTTTTGTGAAGACTTAGAATCGTCATTGGAACTGATGCTATCCCAGGTGTGGCTGGAGCAATCCTTTCTTGCACCCACTCTATTTTATTTACCTACATACATATGTATGTCAAATATTTTGTCCGATCTAATCATATCTTAACATTTATTTGGGAAAACTCCTCAAGGAATAAAAGCAAATAAGCAAAAGTTGAAAATTGTGTTGGAATATGTAGCAAATAATTTACGAGAAAGAAACAAACTACTAAACACATGAAGGCTACTTAAAGTAAAATGCAAATATCATGTAAATTTTCTATTATAGAAATAAATAAAAACCAAATTTATTTCGTCAAACAGTTTCCGCGCCTGACCAGTTTGCAACTACAGTTTTGCAAATTATTTGCGAATAAAAAATCATAAGATGCTTGTATTCTTTTTTTTTTTAAATCGACTTGCTTTACTTTCAAAATAATGGGCTTATATGTTTGTTTCTGAAGAGGTACTCCCAACTCTTCTTCGAACTGGCAAGTTTTAGCTGAATTTGAATTAATGATGATAAAAGAAAATTGAATTACAGATTTACAGATTCCTTAACAATTACTATATAGTGTTCGTTGTATGTACATATGTATAAGTACATACTTCGTACAATTATTTGAAAAAAAAAAAAAAAATATAATGAAAAAAATTAACACTAACGAAAAAGTAGCATGAAGTTATCATACGCAAGTGGCAAAATGGAACGTGATCTTAACGAGTTTTGATTTAATAGTGGGTAAAAACTATGTACAAACATACATACATATGTACATATGTATATTATTGTGAAATTGTATGGAGGAACTCGTTAAGGACTAAAGTCTCTGTACATCCGTAATTTTTGGGCTTTGGGAAACTTGGGAAGAAATTAAAAAAAATAAATTATGCAAATATTTATGGTACCAACAAATACATACATGTGTATGTATATGTATGTATGTATGTATGTATGTATGTACGTATATAAGAGAATGTAAGAAATCAAAAAAAAAATAAAATTAAATAACGGCCACTCTAATGTATTCTCGTATGTTTGTAGGTGTATAAAAAAAATAAAAAATAAATTTATAATTGTAATAACAACAATAGTAACAAATATATTAAAAAATATGAAAAATATATATGTACAGTATAACCTCGTTAATCCTTACAGATGTAGTTTCAGCCTTTGTCCGGGTTACCGAATCGTCCGGACCACAGTTAAAAAACTCAAGACAGTAGTTTTAAATATTTGTTATTGCCGAAAAGTTCAGTTAAACAACTAAAAGAAAAATAAATACTCTTTGTGTGAAATAAGAACTTATTTTTGTTTGAATACACATACATATCTTTAAGCAGTCTATCTGCCCTATTTGCAATTTCTTTTAAAAATAAAATTTCCTTTTATGTCGCTTTTGTTTGTTCGGCCCATGAAATAACTTTTGAAAAAATTACCTTGTTTCTCTATTTGAAACTTTGTTGTCAACATTCTCCAAAGAACTATCAAGGTCTACAATATTTTGGTTTGAAGTTACGGATTGAACTATATCTTCATCAGAGAATTCGCCGCGTGCCTAAGTATCGATTTCAGAAAGGCTGAAATTAGCGAAAGGGTTAAGAGTAGATAAAGTTGAATAAATGTTATTCATATCCTGACACATCGAATCTGTGGCTTTTCTTGATTTCATATCAAATATTGTGGATTTTGAGACGCCATATCGTTCAGCCAATTATTTAACAGGTTCAGTCGTGGAGGATATAATCATAAAAATACTGAAAAAAGACACCTATCGCAACGTAGTAACTGGAGGGGTATCACTCTTTTGAATATGTTGTTAAAAGTTATTGCCCACATCATCAAGGAAAGGCTTTGTTATGCAATCTCTCCCGGTATGAGAAAATAATAAGCCGGCTTCCGCCGTTTAGAGTCAACAGTCTCAGAATAATAGTCGAGCTGTCCGTTCAATGGATATCCCCATTATATCTCCTTTTTATAGAGTTTGAAAAGGCGTTTTACACGCTCAATCATACAGCAATTTGGAACGCGTTAGCCTGTAAGGGAGTTCCACCGCGGTTGATGTCTGTCATAAAATCTATGTATAATAATACAACATGCAGAATATTGCATGAAGATGAACTATCTCATAAGATAAACATAAGTAAAGGAGTTGGCCAGGGATTTGTGCTCTCGCCTCTTCTATTTAATATTGTGCTAGATGTCATTATGCAACAAGTTACAACATCAGGAAATGGAATTATGTTGGGCCTTCAAGACAGACTTGAAGGCCTTGACTATGCTGCGGATATTTGTCTCCTCATACATTCACATGCTGGTATGGAACACAAGTTGCGCAAAATTCTCAAAACTGCACGCACTGCTGGTCTAAAAATAAATATTCGGTAAAACGAAAATAATGCGCATTGTTACCGAAAATAATACCCCTTTTCACATTGGTGGCACAAAACTTGAGGCAAGCACTTGGAATGTTAACTAACGTGTGGAAATCGTCCAATATTTCAGAGAGAACGAAACTCAAAATCTTTAACTCCAATGTAAAGTCAGTCCTTTTATATGGGTGTGATCCATGGAATGCTGCCTTGGCAGACTGCTTAAAATATATTGGCCAAACACAATCTCCAACGCTCGTTTTTGGGAAGCAACTCAACAGATCCCAATACAAACAGAAATAGTATATTGTAAAATAACGAAACATTATTACATACTTAGAAAACAATGCTTGTCCGGACTACACAGGTAAAATTTATAAACTGTCCGAAACGTTGACTTGTCCGGATTACTGGATAGTCCGGATTATAGAGGTTGTACTGTACATATGTACGTGCAAAATACTTGGAGTCGTCATCTTCAGCATTCGTCAGCAAATGGCTTATGATCTTAAAATAGCAACCTTTAACATTAACTCCAAAAGAATCTAAAACATTTTGAGCAAATGACGCCATTACCCTTTAAACCTTATGCTAACTTCTTGCTAACTTCCTGCTAGTTTTTCGTTATACATAAGCTGCCGTGTTCATATTTCAATATTTTCGTTCTATTAAGGGCTTATTTGGTATAACTATGAGAAATTTATCAAATAAGCTTATAATAAACATAAAATACTTCTTTTTATGAACACGGCAGAAGCTTGTTAGTAAATAATTACGTACATATTTACTCTAACAACTGAAGCAAATTCTAAATTATTACTAGCGTTCTTCTAGTCATAGACATATATACATTTAATTAAAATTAAAAGTTTTTTTATGTACTCCATAATTAGAGAAAAAGAAAGTGAAAACCATAAAATTATTAAAAAATTTAATTAATCAAAATTTAAAAATAGTAATAAAAAATCCTGGAATGCTCAAAATAATATTGCAATAAAATAAAGACTTCTATTACAATAACTTGATTGAATTGCACACAGGATTTAAATATTTTGCCAGTGCATATTAATGTATGTATATTAATTAAAAAATGTAAATTTAAAAGCCATAATACATAAATACTCGAATTGATTATGAAACTTACATTTCACTTAAATAAAAACACAGTTCAAAATAAAATATTATCCAGCTCGTATTATTTTGGGAAATAGATTTAAGTGCAACATTAGACTGCCCCTGTTCCAACAATAAAAATATACTTAAAGAATCAGACAAATCGTGAATCACGGTAACATTTTTTAAGGACTGAGTCTAACATTAACATAACATTACAGCGCTACTATGTATGTACATATGTATGTATATATTTATATATGCGCGTATGTATGCATGATAATATAACAAATGACTTTCAGCGAGCATATGTTTTTTTAATTAGACTTTTTTCAAGAAAATCTTTTTGAGTTATTTCAATCAAAATGCTTTTTATGAAATTCGAAAAAAAATTTGAAAATGTATGTATCTGTGTTATATGTTTTGTTTTTTGACCGCGCATACTACACTGTGCGGTGCACAGTGGCCGAAATACCTAATTTAGCGCCATTAAATTCGCAAATGTATAAAAACAAAGGCTAAAGCAACCCATACACGTTTCAATTCAATTGTCAATTGAGTCTTTCAATTGAATTGAGTCTTGGACACACACTTCATAAACTGAATTGAAACATTTTCATTCAACTGTCAAATTTATATATTTTTCACAAGTACAAATTTAAAAATTTAATTAATTTTTATATTTTTTATTTAAAATACAATGAAATTAACTGCAATTTTAAAAATACTTACCTTTTTCCATACAAAATAAAGCTGCAAACATAAATTTTGACAGCTAATTAAGAGACTAGAACAGCTTTAAATATTAATACTCGTAGGTAAGGAGGTCTGCTCTTTAGAACACTGTAGAAATAGCAATTTTTGAAACAGCTATAAAAAGACAAGTAAAAGCTTTTGTTTTAAATTTGTTTTTTGTGCTAGATATATGTATATGTACACCATTATACTATTTAAAGAAAATTACCAGGATTGCCACGTTTACGTTACCATCTTAGTACAGGGTGTTTTTTAAGATAAATCGGCTACCACGCAACAGACCGATCTTCGATCTGTTTTTTGGTTTGTAGCTGATACAACATCTAGTGCTGTACTTATAAAAGTATCTACTAGATTTTTTAATCTATTACAAAATACCCGTTTTCGCTGTATCCCAGATTAATTTAAAAAAGTGGTTTCGAGAAAAAGCTGTTTAAACTTTATATAAACAAGTCAAAACAGCATAAAATAAAAAATATACAGCTGTTTAGAAAGCTGTAATTTTTTATTTCTTCGATTTGTTGTATTGAAATTTTATCTAACATGCGAATAAAAGAACGCAGCGTCGAAATATCGAAAAAAAAATTTAAAAAAATGTATAGAGAAGACCTTCGTTAAGGTGACCAGATTTCGGAGAAAGAAAAATATGGCATCAACAAAAATAGAAAAAAAAATTATTTGAACTCAATGT
The DNA here is from genome assembly GCA_936439885.1 of Nowickia ferox. NCBI lineage: Eukaryota > Metazoa > Arthropoda > Insecta > Diptera > Tachinidae > Nowickia > Nowickia ferox. The sequence goes on along the minus strand of OW387024.1, from coordinate 123,721,155 downwards.
TTACATTTTTTACATACTTTATAAAATATTATATTCATATACATATCGTATTTACATTCAATAATAAAAGTTAAAAATTAAAAAAACCCATATGCAGCTTACGCTGTAGCAAAACATAAGAAAAATCTCAATAATATCACAGCCCTGTACACATTAAGCTTACCAGGATAGACTCAAACCAGGTAATCCGATAAGGCAGCTGTTTATTTCAACTGCCAACCTCATTATAAAACCAAAATAAACAATAAATATGGAGCTTGGTTGATACTTGGAGAATGCAAAATAAAAGTGAGGATACATTGTCTCATCGATAGAAAAAAAAAAATAAATCATTCTTTTAATATTAAAGATGACAAAAGATGACTGATAATAAAAAAGATGACAAAAAGAGGACACAAATTTTATAGATGACAGCGAGTTAAAAAAGATAATTGTCGTCTAAAAAAGAGGCTTATTGCAAAGATATTTCTTTCTAATCACAATCAGATACATCGTCCCCACCATGTCAAACTGTCTAATATGTAAATTTGTACTTTTCAGAAGAGCGCAAAGACCCGTGTCAATTGTAAATATAATGTCGGCGAATTTCTAAAAGTGCCAGGTTTAAAATATTTCTTATTAAGTTATCTTTCGTTTATGAGAAACGAAGCATATCATATAAATTAGGGTACAAAGATAACGAATCTAAAAAACGAATTCTGCATATTGGAAAGTTTTACATGGTAGGGACGATATCAGGATCAACAGCATCTTCTTGAATAATTGGCTCAGAAAGCAAGTTCAGTACATCCGTATCTATTTTGAAAGTCCTTTGTAGAGCGAGGGTATGAGAGGACCAGAAGACAACAGAAAAGAGTGCATTGAATCATCCATTCTGTTTTTTTCTTGAATTTTTGCGCGTATGTTGCTCACAAAAATTCCTTATTTCCTTATTTTGCGATTCATGGGCTTCTTTTCACATCATGCCAATTGGGAAAGACACATTATTTGTGATGTGAGCCCGTGAATTAATATATTGTGCACGGAAGATGGCATATAGAACCATGGATATTTTCAACAAAGCTTTCCGTTGCTTGCCAGCTAAATATTTTGGAAGCGTGTTTATTAAGCTTATACCCGCAAGCCTTAGCTCGTAATATAACACTGAATCTCTTGAATTTTGGTTGTTGAAAAAATCTTCTAGCAGTATTTCCGTTATTAGTATTTCCCGACCCAGGGTTAGGAAAATCAACTAATTAACTCATTTCTCTTCATAACTTTTCTGCTGTACTACAGATTTATATACATATGCTACGAATTGGCCACTTTTTAATTGGCAATCTGTGCCCAATATGTAAAATGCACTCAAAACATCTATCCAAGCATTTAGTGTTGACAGATGTGTGCAATATTAGCGTGAGCACCTGCCTTTACGGCCTTATCTCACGGTGGTCTTAACACCGGGTATATGTAGGACGCCAACCATCGCCATCATGCACCCTTAAGAATGAACTATGTGCCCACTCCACAAGGCACATAGGTTGCAATCTTCGATCATAGTAGTTATCCATGTACTATGTCTGTACCTTGCTGAGGTACTTTGAGCTATCTAAACTCTGCTGCTATGTCCGTGCCCATAGCAGCTTCTGTTATATGGCAACAGCACCTAGAATAGTGTCTGGCTGACCGCGTCGCGCCAATCACTAGCATTGATTTAACACTGGGAAGCCAAGACTATTCTCCCAGCGTTTTTGGTAGCAACCACAGCCACCACGTACGATTCTCCAAGTTCTCACGCCGCAAGTGTAATTGCTTACACTCACAGCGAGGTCCCTAAGAGAATACCTCACCATTACCGGCACAGCTCAACCACTCATCAAGCTCAACCACTCATCAGAGCCAGACGCATGCCTGTGCCATCAACAATCCAGTGCCTACTCCACACTGATCAACATCATCCCTTTAACCCGGTGGGGTAGGACGAAATCGACCTTTTAGCAAAGGATCCTGACGGCCGCTACATACACCTGAACTCCTAGAGCAGCTCGACTGTCGGGCAACCGGCACCCGTGGAACCAGAGACAAGCATATGGTGATACCTCGAAGATCCACCACAAGGGCTTCACCTCTATCGTCTTTTGAACTCAGGGAAGTTCCAGGTGACGCTGCACCTGATTTAAAACACAGACCTGTTTCTTTTAATAAATATGTGCACATCCGTTGCTCTGTTGCCAGAGATTGGGTAGTAACACATAAGTTTTACCAAAGGTACGTCAACGGAAAAAGCCACATCACCCCAGCTGGGGCACCGAGATTGCCAACACCCGTAGTCAAAAATAGACTCCCCTTCGGGGGATGTAGTATTGACAAGCAATACTCATACATGTTTGTATTGGGTGGTAAATTTTGAATGGTATTCCAGTCATTCATAATTTTTGGTGTTGCTCCACAAACGCCATAAGTTTGTGACGATGAATCTGCAATCGCACTGAAAACTTTGTCATCGATCATTATCATATAAAGTCGGTGATGAATTTTGAAAAACTTCTTAAACTGTGTTGGAATAATTTTAAATATTGGTTTTTGGCGATGAAAATTTTGAAATGGCGATATTTGCACTCCTTGGCGATATTTTTGGCAATATTTTTAAGATTTCAATAAAATAAAATTAAGTTAAAATTATGAAATGTTGTAACTCTCTACCTCAAACCAAATGTTCTGAAATTGAAGAAATTAGAAAAAAAATTATGGACCAGAAAATCTCGTTTGGTGTTTATGAAACACAGTGGGGAAAACTTCCTTTTATAAATTAGAACCAATATTATGATAATGAAGCACCAAAAAGCCTGCACGAATTCTCGATTGCGACGAAGTTGCTGGTACTTACCACGTCAAGGATATGATATGCATAAACAAGATTTAAATAATAATTTTGATCTTGGTGTTCAACTTCAATTTATCCTATTTAGATTGATCTTTTGGAATAAGTTATTTTTAAGTATTTTTTATTCGCCATTTGACCCAAAGATCGGTGTCGCAGTGCCGGTCTTTGGACCAGTTTTTTTTGCTTTACGATAGACGTTACCTACTGAATTTAAAATTTAACAATATTTGTAATGTAATTACTAAATAAAAGTATTTTTTGTAGCTAAATTTTAATATTTTATTATATTGGCGATATTTGGCGTTATTCGACAAGCCATTTGGCGAGCAGGCTGAAAATAAATCTCTCACAGAATAACGGTTCGCATTTTCACTTGTAATGCCACAATACACACAGCAAATAAGTGTTCATCGATCTTGTTCAGTTCAGGTTCAGAAAAACTTTGCCGGTAAGTTGAATGTCCACTACTGCCATCAGATCCCCATTTGAATATCTCTGCGATTCAACGATTCTAGTTGCAGTATGATGAACCAAATTCTGCAGTGACACTTCAGCAGACGTATCGGTAATTTGCACTCCAACCGGATAGCACTTCTTTTTTGTTAAAAATATTGCATCATAACAGATTGCAGTTTTCCCACTTTTCTACTAATTTGCTTATGATTTTTTTTATTTTTCGGCACTCTTCCTCATATTTTGTTTCATCTATTATTTTATTAAATACGTGTAGAGTTGCCATCCGTCCTCTTTTCTCCGGGCACCTATTCCTTTTTTAGGGCGCCCGGCGTATTCCTACTTCTTTTTTTTTAGCAATTGTCCGGAGTTGTCCTACTTTTTACACTTATGTTTTTAAAGCTGCTTAATTATTTTGAAGGCTTATTTTTCTGCTTAATAACAACTGAGAGGAGTTTTATATAACAACGAGTTACAGCACAAGGCTATCTACCTCGTATAAAAATCAAAGTAGAACATAAAAATTTTCAAAAGGGAGCATAGATTGAAATCGCAAAAATAAGATATTTACTTGGAATTGGGTCTAAATGAAAGATTTGATGGTTTGATACTGAAACATTATGTTTATCCACAATGCTTGATCTTAGATAAATAAAGGTTTTGGACCCTTGTGGAGACTAAGGTGTAATTCTTCTAAAGAAGACGTGGAGAAATTCTAGTACATCTACAGACACACATCCGCTTATTTTCTGGCGCCATGGCATAATATACATAAACTACTGTAGCACTTTTCCAAACAGATTTATGAAATGATCTTCCTCCGAAAAATTTGAGAATGGTTTGTTTTTTAAACAAAAATTTTATTCTCAAAATTGAAGTGGTCAGCCTAAATACGTGGGACTCCACAGCTGAAGGTGTTAACTTCGTTGTAAAGCTTATTATGACGAAGCTTGAACAAACACCTTAAATTGTTAAACAATATATTGCTCATTTACTCAAAGAACGTCATAACTCAAAAAATGTTATTTTTGAGTTAGTGATGCAGAATTAATCCTCATATACACATATCTTCATATTGTGTAAGAATTTCATATGTTTACTCAACTATTGATAGCAAAATAAAATTTTCTTTTTTCATTAAGTTGCGTGTAGATTGGAAACTTCAAACTCGTTTTCTGGCAAACTGATTTCTTTGAGTTATGACGTTGTTTGAGTTAATAAGCGATATGTACAATAAACAATAAAAATTACTTATATAAGACATTTCATAAAACTTGATATTTTTGGTATTAAATATATTGATGTCGTAAAAGTAAATGAAGAAAACAGTACTTGCAATTGATTTGGAAGTTTTTTTCTTCGTCAGTCAAAATAAATTAAAAACAGTAGTTTTTACAGTTTTGGGCAGTAAATTTATTTAAGTTAAAGTAATTGAAAAACACAGTAGTTTTTACTGTTTTTTTGAGTTGTTTTCAGGGTGTTGAAAAGAATTATGAAACAGTAGTTTTAAATGATGTGTAGCTTGTTTTTTCGAGTTTAAAATAAAAAAAGAACAATCGTTTTTCCTAAGCTCTGAAGTTAAAAAATGAACATTAAAAACAAACTGAAAAAATCATTTGATTTAAATGAAACGCAAGTAGTCCGCTTTATAAATAAAACACATTATTGTTTCAAATGATTTTACATTTGAATTTACCTACGTACTCGTAAAGTTTTGAGTGTACAGTAGTTTCGATTTAACTTCCTTTTGTTAAAGCGCACTTTGGACTTAACTGCCAAAAATGATAAATTTTTGTCAATATTCTCGAAAATTCCATTCAAATTTGTTTTTTAAGTGCACTTTCTATACCTGCACTTTTAAGATAAGTGCCATAAATTTTTGGTAATTTTAAATTATTTTCATACAAAAAATCAACTTTAGCTGCACATTGACTTAACTGCACAAAGTATATGTTTTCTGCAATTATTCTCCAAAATCCATTCTTAAGTGCACTTTTTATACCTGCACATTTACCATATTTTTTTGGCAATTTGAAATTATATTTATATAATATATTAAAGTTTGGTGCATACATTAAAAAAATGTGTTGGCCGCTTTTCACACATAAATATTGAGTCATGTATCACACTTCACAGAGAAAAAAACTGCCTAGTAGAATCAAGAAGATATTCTCTGTGAAACGTTTTTAGGCCAAGGGGTATCCCAGCAGAAAGAAGCGAAGATTTTCTCATAGAGATTCCTTATTATTTTCATGTGGTAAATCTTTTTAACTTTATCAAGAAGAAAACCACATAATGTTTTCAAAAATCGAAACCCAGCCCTATGTTCAAGGTTTGATAAAATTTTCCTGTGAAAAGAAAGAAAAATCCTTGCTAGTCTCTGTCTAGGTATTTCAGTAATTGGCTTGTTCTGTAAATAACAGATACCGGGACTATTCTGGTTTTGTTCGCCAGCTCCTCAAATAAAAATAAAATAAATACCCGGTAAACTTCTTTCTCGGTTTTTTTTGTTTGGGCTCTTTTTTTGTCTTTTGCTTTTAGCGTTTTGGTGATTAATTTTAGCTTTAGCGCTCTTTTAGCTTTGGCGTTTTTCTGCAGTGATTTTTTCGTTTTGGACGATTTTTTATTTTGGATTTTTTTGAAAGTTTCAAAAGTTTGCCTTTTACGGTTTCCAAGATACAGTAAATTGTTAAAATTGCATAGTCAAAACTACATTAACTGATGAAATACCCTTTAATTTTGATCTTTTGAACTTCAGTGTTAATTGGTATAGTCTGCTTAAAAATACACTAACTTTGAAAATTCCAAGTGTTTATATATAATTGTCTGTATATTACAATAGGACTTCCACATGCTTCGTTGCTCGCTTTAGAACACCCTTTAATTTTTAACTGCCAACGTTTTACATATTATGTGAAAATTTCAGGTCCGTAGCTCTTATAGTTCTCGAGAAAGCAGCCTGGGACAGACAGTTCCTTTTCACCTTTGGTTTACGGAACCCTAAAAACTATGAGCTCTCTAATATTTTATTTTAACTTGTACGAAAACTCATTCTGACTACGTGACATCAGAAAATAGAAAACGCTTGAAATGTTCTACTAAATTCTTCAGATAATTATTAAAATACAAATACAAAGAATGATGGTTTAGGGAATACATACATATGTATGTATGTATATTTCAGTAACTGAAGGCGTTACATATTTTGCAAACGCAATTAACTGGAAAAAAGATAATAAAAAGCAAAACTGCGAAACTGCTTTGCAAAAACACCCAGAGTCTCCAGTAGGAGTCGAACTTCTGCTTCAATTATACGAATCATATCATAATATCATACCCTTAACCATGGCGTCGATTACTAGTGCCACAAATATTTATAACAAAGAAAAAAGTGTTCACCAATTAATGTTTTCAATTAAGAATTTAATTGATTCAATTACATTTTTAATTGAATTAATTAATTTGAGTGAAAAAACTCAATTGATATTATCAAATTGTTTGTAGGTGAAAATTTAATTAATTTTTTAATTGATATTACAAATATTTTAATTGATATTACAAAATTATTCATATTACCTTTTTGTGAGAATGTAATTGATTTATATTATTTCATAATCGCTCATATTATTATTATATATTTTTTAACTTTTTTTTAAGAATTTCCTTATAAAGTTAACTGGTACATATGTGCACTAATTAATTAACTATGTACATACATACATATGTATGTACATATACGTATATCCATATCACTCCATTGTTGCAGCATAGTTATATCGAAAAAAAAATGCGAATAATTCATCATATCGTATATTATCTTGTGTAAAAATTACATAAATGTGTACATACATACATAAGTACAATATTCACTGAGCTGTATGGAAATTTAAATGATTAAACTAATTTTCCGTAAAACTGGCTTTTTGAGTTATGACTATATTGCAACAAACGGGCGAAATGTGTCTCTTAACGATTATGGCTTATCGACCCGTACACATTAACTTTAATTTGCCATTATTTTTCATTCATATATGTATGTATGTACAAAAGTATGTACATACATATATGTATATGCACATCTGTACATACATACATAGCATGCTCGTGCTTGCTGGTGCAAAATCATAATGTTCCCAAAAATTAAAATAAAAAAACAAATTGGAAAGATTGTCACTCGCAATGAATTGAAATCATATTTTAATTAATGGATATTAAAGGTTGCAGCAAGGAAATAAACGAATTTTTAATGGTGATTGGGGAGTGTAATAACGGATTTGCAACTCTTTTTATGGCCTTACTGTACATACATATGTACATACATATGTGCATACATACATATTGTATGTATGTGTGTAATTAGGAATTGAAGAATATGTACATACATACATACATACAAATGTATGTCTGTATGTATTTGTAAAGGATTGAATACGTATGATAGCTGTGTATGTGGGAATGAAATACGATGGAAACTGCAACATACGAGTACATAACTGCTGTTGAATACTTTAATGATGCGATAAGAATTAGCGTCCAAGAAGGCCGCCAACAATACCAGTTCCTGCACCAGTGCCACCTCCACCTAAAAGTCCACCTAGACCTCCAGCGTTTCCACCACCTAATAAGCCACCACCAGTGCCACCCAACAGACCTCCAAGCAGTGGAACACCGTTAAGGTTGAGTAGACACCTGAAACAATAAAACTGTGGAACTGGAAGATTTGAAAGCAATAATTAAATACCTTAGATCCAAACGTATGGCGTGCTGGCATGCCCATTGTCCCAGGCACTAAGAAAATATTTATAATGAAGTTAGGATTCCTTAATTTTTAAAATTTCCTTGCACAAAGTTTACATACATACATACATACATGGTATTTTCAGAAACATGCATTTGATTTAATTAATTTAATTTATTCAAGTATACGAGTATTAATGTAAAATTATGCATACATAAGTAAGTACATACATACTCGTACATACATACATACATGCATATCTAACTTACTTTTAACATGTTTTCCGAGGGTACAGGACATGTGGGTAATATAATATGCGAACCTACCGCCGGATTCTACAATTTGTTTCTCTGTTAGTTATGTAATTACATTTGCACTCACTGATTCAATACTTACAGCTGCGCCCAAAGTCAACTAAACACAAATCAAACTTAATTTTATTTTTCTGGAAACAACTTTTATTTTTTAAATTTATTTCTTACCATCCCACAGATCGTCAATATAACAATTATAAATAATTTATTTGCCATAGTGCCAACAGATAGATCACTTCTAAATGAATTTAATTCACACTTATGAGTATAAGCCGGCTCTATATATACGACTCAAGAACGGGGTCATTGCTACAACAGCTTTTGTTTGCAACAGTTGTTTCGGGATTTTATTATTGATGATACATACATTTGTACATGTGTACTCGTATGTATATATTTTTGTTTTTATACACGTACCTACTACATATTCATGGAATTAAAAAACAGGGCCAAGCTTAAAGTTATTGTATTTTGAGTGGTTTATTCATTCAGAAATAAGTAAATAATACGAAGATAACTTTACATTAAAATTTAACATCCATAATATCGCTCTAGCATAGCTGCGGCAAAAAAATTAAATTTCCAAATTTTAGATTTTTGCTAACTTTCCAACATATTGTCCGGAAAAAGCAAAATAAATAATTGCGGTTTCCAACCATATTTATGTACATACGTATGTACCTAGCGAGAAAAAGAAGTAAGGATGCCTTCTAGAAGGCATTTGTACTCCTTCTTTTGGATGTACAAGACTCAAGGCTCGCTCAATTCTATACTCATATCTTTTTTAATTAGGCTGTCAATGCGTGGTAGGCCTTGAGATCTTACTTCTTTCACCTGAGAGTCTGGAAGACCTTCCAATTAATGAATTTTGCTTTTGCTTTGGTAAAAAAACCAAATTTGTTACTCCTCCTCTTCTCCCTTCTCATAGAAGGGAATGTGGAATGTGTACATTATGTTTTATGCGAAAAAGTCCAGGCCTTCTAAAATGCATTCTTTAGCTAATTGGATAAGAATAGTAATTGATTCAAAAGTCCTAAGTGGGCCTTTAATAAGTACTGATGTAAGAAGCTGTTCTGAGTTTTCCCGCTGGCTACTTACGTACGAATGGATAAAATACGAAATGCATTATTATTCTTTGAATTATGACACTATTGAACTGAATGTGCGATATGTATTTATGTGTGTACATATGTATGCGCGTATGAATGTATGTTGCGAGAAAAAAAAATTGCTCTCATTCCTTTAGTGTGAACCTATAAAATTTTTCGAAAATTTAAACCTTTTGTTAAATAGTAAATAGATTTTAATTGCTCATTTCACAAACACACTTGTGTTGTGTATCACATACTTATTTGTGAACAGCCAGTTTTAATTGTATCCAGTGTCCAGTGCTCAATACGAGTCCAATGACTTTCGAAATTATACATATGTAACTCAGGTTATACTCGGCAGTTTTAGTTGCTCAACTTTTGATTTTGTATGAAAGAATTGAGAAAGTAATATATACCTTTTGTATACCTATCTTTTTCTTTCTCATTATAAAATCAAAAGTTGAGGAAGAAAAACTGCAAAGTCTAAAACCAGAGTAAGTATGGTGCGTAAAGAACCAAAGAGCGTCAAAGCACAAATATGTACTCGTATGTAGAACAAAAAATGACCAGATGAAATGGGGCTACCACGTACTTAGGTATGCTTTGATAGGCTATATTTTCTAATTTAATTGTTTGTTTAGTACAAATTTATTGCCGAAAATATGAAAGACTTTTTATTTGACTTTTTTTAAATTGATAGCTTAAACCTGAATCATACTCGTGAAAGGGAATTTGTAATTATCGTTGAATTTTCATTGGCATTTACTTGTTTTAAAGCCAAAAAGGGTTTTCACGAGAACTCTTAAAATTGGCATTGTGCAATTGCGAGACTTGTTTCATGTAGCGCCTTTTTTTATAAAATGTATAACGAAAAAATGTCATGAAGTTAGCACAAGTGACGAAATTGGACTAAATATAAACGACTTCCTCCATACAATTTGACATAAAATATCGGCGCATTATTAAATTCTAGCGTAATTTTGAATATAAAATTGTATAGCAAAACTCGTTAAGACGATGTTCAGTTTAACCAATAACTTCATGTCAGTTTTTCGTTATGCATAATGTGGCTTAAGCTTCCATGTAATTTCGGTTGGTAGTACACGCAAAGAAAAGATATGGTTGTAGCATGGTTGAGAAAACAATATTATGTTCTCTGAAACAAATGTGTGGTCGTTGAAAACAAGTTATTGTTATTTTAATTCTCTATTAATTATTCAATACAAAGATTTCATAAAAAATTTCAAAAAGTTTAAGTCGTGAAATTTTTCCATCCCCTCTTCACCCCTTACCAACAAAACAAAATTTAATGTAATACATGCCTGAATCAAACAGTTTTTCATTAGTAATTAGTGGTTACGTTTTTTGGGCACATGTGTGCCATATGTGAACTCGGCGTAACTAATTTCATAAAATATTTCATCGTGAAAAGTTTGTCTTAAATCGAAACTTTTGCATTGTTGGAAGCACAGTATTGTCGTTGTTATTTCAAATGGCACGGCATCACTTCTTTTAATTGCCAAACGTGTTTTTATAAATTTATTTATTTATAAAAATATTGTCCTCTTTTTTGGCCAAATGTTCACGTTTTTAGTGGTCGTCGTCCCCTGTTTCTCAAAATGGAAATGGCAACTCTAAGAGTACACAGTGTCATGAGCTCTGCAATTTTCGTTTGTTTTGAAATTTGCACTTGTTCTTTTAAAGTTGGTAGGTGTATTTGACATTTTATATTATTTTATTTTATTTCTTAAGTTGTATAAATAAAAAAATATACAGCCCAATCATAAACAAAAATTCCGCACGAGTTTTCTCACTTTTCTCTTTTCTCCTATCATGAATTTACTTTCCCCTTTTTTTACCAAATGCGGGAATAAAAAAACTCCCCGGGGAAAAAGTAGGTACATATTATGAACGCAGTTGAACTTGCTTTTTACACTAAAACTCTTTCTCTTGCAAAACAGAAGGGAGTTTACATAAAAACATGGTTAAAACGAAATTTATATGTATATGTATGTACCTACTTATAATTTATGTACATATGTATGTACATAAAATTTATATATTTACATAAACTTTTATTTTATAGTTCTTTTATTTGGAAAAACACAAGTAGTGCGCAAATAAATCATTTATAAACTTATTATTTTTTAAAATTTTTCCAAGTTGGTGAATTTCAATAATTATGTTTACTCTCTCACTCAAAAAAAAAAAGGCGAAACAAAATGTCAAGTCCTAGTTTACACTATGCAAGTCTTATTGCTAAGCTGATTAGTTTGTTAGGAGAGAGAGACGAGGGGAAAAGAAACGTTACTGTTCCTCTCGTCTCTCTCTCTTTCAAACTAATCACCTTAGCAATAAGTCTTGCATAATGTAAATATGGACCAACAACAAGCAAAACAACGAGCTTCGTAATGGGGTGATGCCACGTATTACTCTTTTTTGTCCCCCAGGAATTTATGATTGGAGGAATGTTTTCTCGAGAAAATTTTTTTTCCTTGAGAAATAAATTCCGAGGGAATATTCATGATTGGGCTGTATACAAAAAGTAAATAGAATTGTTAATTTTTCAGGGAAATTTTGTGGTGTAATATAATTTTTTTAATAGATAATTGCTAACCCAGAATTTCATAATGTCGACACTAATTCAATTTCTAAGCAGCAACAATTTTTGACAGTTTATTTACGAGAGTGATAAGCCGCACAGTTTGCGAGACTTTTGAACGTTTTCATAAGGTTCCTTAATTACTTCTTTCATCTATGAATGAAATAAAATTTGTTCCAAACATATTTTATAACATTTTTAATGAAAAATATCAACAACAAATTACACTATTGTATTGTAATACAATAATAAAATCCATACAACATTACAAGTGGGTTATGCACTGACCAATTATATTTTTCCTAAATAAATATGGATTTTAATATTTAAGGTGTGTGTTTTTCCCTACTGTAAACATATTTTTATAAGTGTTTTTATTAAATACTTGTTTTGATATTTTTATGGGTCATGCTTTGTGAAATTGTGAATAGTGTCAACGTATGTAGGCGTGACCTACATACATTCAGTATTCGTGCCGGACTCAAGCTATTACAAATTCACGACAATTTTTTATATGCATACATACTAGAAGTGAGCGCAAGCCATGAAATGCGCACAGTATTGTATTTTTTTCAAGAGCGAATATTGTTTGTAGTGGTGATCGTAATTGAGTGTAAAGCAAAAATAGAGAGCAAGGAAAGAAAAAACACACAAAACCATTGTACAGCAGTTGAATAGACAGTTGTGTCAAGTGTGCAATATTTGTGTTGTACCCTTCATAGTGCACCATACTTCATTTCACAAACTTAAAATTTCATAAAATATTAAGTGATAATAAAACTTTTTACGTACGTACGTACGAACTAACAAATAATCTACGTCTGAGGTGCCCCAAGTAGCACCAGAGTGCCGAACATCAATCGGCATCTTATACAAATGAATACACATACGCGAATACATTACTCTCGTGTTTCTCTCGGTGGCCAGCTCTGTGCGTATGTTCTGTAACTTTGGTGAGAACTTTTCGAGACGAAAGATTTGTTATCATTCTGCGAAATACAGGATGAGTAACAAAAAACTTAGTTCGTTGCTCATGTTTCCTGTAAGCTTATTTCAGGTTTTATATGATTCAGCCTGTGGGAAACAGGGCAACCAATATAATTGATTAATTTTTCTCAACGCGAAAACTTCTCGCCAGTTACAGAACACATGTACTGATCTACGTTGTTTGGTTTTTCTTTTTACACTTGTGTGGTCATCTTACAATTTTCAATCGGTGTCCACTAGTGAAATATGCTTCGACACTACAATAATTAATGCCCTCGCTTGGCAGATAAACAAATGCAGTTGTATGCTTTTGATAAAATTGAATACCAGTTTTAGTGTTCTCCTAAAATCAAGAGCACTAAAAAGAGAGAACATTTCAATAATGTATATCATGAATCATGTGAATTCAAAAAGATGTAGAAATCGAAATGTAAACAAAATTCCCCTATAACAAATATACTTGTTTATGGGATTGTGTTTCTGTTTTTCGGATGATGTGACGTAGATGATAAAAATGACTTTTAGCAAGTGGATTTCTTTTTCTATCCAAGAGCCAAAAAAGTCGGCTACATTTATGGATTTACAGTTTAGGAAATATAAAAAAATATATACATATATAAAATATACATATATATATAAATACAAATATATAAAAAATTAAGACTTTGACCTTTTTTATCAACCGTGGTCCACTATTCTGCTAACAGAGAAGTCAAATCTTGTTCGATTTAGAAAAGGAAACGTATTGTGAATTATGTGTGTAGCTTATTAAACTGAACTAAAATAAAAATGCTATTTGGGAAAATCTCTTCAGGAAATATTAAATGGAATGATTAGCACTAATTCATTACTTTTTCTATTTTAATCTTAGATTATAATGCTTTGGTACCCATTGACAAATATGCTTAGTCCATATAACAGAAATTTAGTAGGTTGCAAGCCTCTAATGCAACTGGGACCACAGGCATATAATAAGTTTGTAAAATTTAAACAGCACTTAAAGCTCAGTTAGCCGACTGTAACGGAATGTAATTGGAACGTAGGAAACAGCTGATCGATATTTTTATGTGAAAAGTAGGTTACGTTACATTACATCTCTATAACCATTTTCATTACTTTTCGCATAGCAATATCGATCAGCTGTTTCTTACTGTTGCAGTTACCTTCCATTACAGTCGGCTAACTGGGCCTTTAAATGCACAATGTTGGCTTTTAATTGTGGGGTGAAAAACTAAATTTTGTGTTTAAGGACGGTGAGAAATTACAAAAAAATCAAAATTGCATTCGATTGTATACATAGTGTGTATTACATAAATACGTACATATATACATACATACATACATACATATGAATGTATACACAGAAAAAACTAAATTTCCAATTCAAACACAAAATTCTTCGAATCAAATATTAATTTGTTCAATTCGGGTCTTACAAAGAAATTTTGTAAATTCAAATGCAAAAATTTGTTTGAAAAAAAATTGTGTGGTTCAAAATTATTTCTACCGAAATTTTTTTACAGAAATATCAAATGTTACTTTATATTAATTGTATGAATTTGACTTTTCCACTATATACAGTTTTTTTTGCTTAAAACAAAATTGGAACAAACTGTGACAGTAAAAAATATTTACTGAAACTAAATTTTATATCAAACAAACGTATGTTTGAAAATTTTTTGGGAGTAATTTTTTCTGTGCATTGATACATCTCGTAAACTTAAATTAAACCTGTTTTCACACGACATGTAGTTTACATCTGACTTGTCAGCTATGCGACTCATATGTGACTTTTAATGTCTGTCAAAATCACCAATTTATATACAACGTACATATACTCGTATTTGTGCTCTCAAACGTAGATGTTTAGTTAAATATGACATAACCTCTTTCTTTTTAAATTTGTACGTACTCGTATGTACATGTCTTGTAAAACCAGTATGAGAAATGAATAAAACGCCATACAAATAAACGCCAATCACGATACACGTATTTAGGTTTATAGGTTTGTTACCTCTTGCAATACACGGCGATGCCACTCGACTTCTAGTCTTGCAAGTTTGCTTTACCAACATTTTTTTATACATACATATGTATGTACGTCCGATAAAGTCCTACTTTTAACTAACTTTAAGTTGTAACAATGGTCATTGGTATGTTAATGAATAATATTAAAACTACAATTATTTTATTTAGTTAATCAACCTTAAAAGCTTTATTGCATGAGTCATAACTATTCTATTGTTTTTATTTGTTCATTTATTAACTTTTTACTTTAATTATCAGATAAATCACGACTTAATGCTTTGATGTCATCGCTGGCAAACTTCGCAATTTCAGAAGCTGCGACTTCTTGTTCATGATTTTCTGCTTCTTCGTGCGATTTTTGTTGTTCTTCCGCATTGAATTTATTGCCATTTACCTGTTTAGCTGTTTCATTTGCGTCTCCATCTTCTTTTATATTCTCAGTTACTTGACTTGTTGAATAATCTTTTGTAACTTGAACTTCGGTTGGTGCAGGCTATAAGTATTATAAAATAAATATTGTATTTAGAAATGTAATTAATTTCCAATGGGAGACTTAGGCCTAGGTCCGGGCCTAGGGCGCCAAAATTTAAACGGCACCAAAAGTTAAAAATAAAGTAAAAGAATGTAAGTATAACGTGGGCCAAAAGAAATCACCCTATTGGAAGATGCTCTTATTTTTACAAATGACGGCCAATGTCAAATCTGTTTTGACATTTATGAATTAGACAGATGTAGAATATAACTGAACAAGCAATGGAGCGATACAATTTCCAAGAACGCGGAATAATCGTGTCGTGGCGTTCCCGGGTCGCCTCATCTCTCGTTTCGGCTATTTGTGGGGTTTTTTTGAAATCCCGTGTTTACGTGAACAAGCCCGAGAATTGGTCTCATGAAAAATACCATAAAACGCGCCCATATAGCAATCAATTGTGAAGGCGCCCATTTGGCAACGCCATTCCACAAGAGGCACTCTGCATTAGGAATGTTTTTTTTTTTTTTTTAATAAGAGTCTTATGCTGACTACACATCTGGTACACATGTGCCCAAAAAAGCGCAACCACTAATTGCTAATGAAAAACTGTTTGATTCAGACATGTATGTATTTATTGATTTAAACAGTTTCCAATCATGTTGGATTCTATAAAGTTGTCTATTAGTTGTGTATGAAACTGTTTAATTTAATAAATACGTGTCTGAATCAAACAATTTTTGATGAGCAAATAGTGGTTACGCTTTTTTTGGGCACATGTGTGCCAGATTTGTACTCGGCATTACTATGAGCAAACCTAAATCCGCTGCTATTGCCCTTTTCTTACCTTCTTTAGTATAATAGAAAAGTTTTCGTCTTCACGAAAAGCTTCCACCAATTTGGGATTTATCTGACTTAATGGCGTGTTTCCTTCTCTGATGTAAACTGGTACATATCCAGGTTTGGGCGGCAGTTCTTGATAGGGAAGAGCTAGAATAAAATATGTATATTGTAGTTGGCATATTTCTTCTAACTAATGAACATAAGTATATACATTAGACCGACTCACGTTGTATGGGGGTGAAAACCGCAACTTTGTTACCTCTATCAAATCAAAGATTGGTCTTTTTAATGGGGACTACAAAACATTTGAGGGGTCTAGCGATGACCGTTCATGAGCTGGACCGTGTTTAAAAAAGGTATATTTTTGAACACGGTCCAAATCTTTGATTTGAGAGGGGTAATAAAATTTTTTTTTTCAGTGAGTCGGTCTAATAACATATGTACATATCGCTCATTTACGTACTTATGGCTCATTTACGTCATTTAAACAACGTAATAACTCAAGAAAATGGAATTAATCTTCATATTGTTCTTCATATTGTGTAAAAATTTCATACAAATGTCTTGTTTCCTCAACTCTGAAGAGAAAATATGCAATTTTCTTTTCCCATTAAATTGTATGTATAGTGAAAAATTCAAACTAGTTTTCTTGCAAACTGGGTTTTATTGAGTTATGATGTTGTTTGAGTAAATGATATGATTATGTATTTCGAAACATCAGTATTTTGGAGTTATTGAAGAAACATTTTTGGCTTTTTACCTTCTCTGGCTGTGCAAAGAAGTCAGCATTTCAACGTAAAGGGAAGCCGATGTTAATGCAAACACCTGGGAAATGCTCGATAATATTTTTAAAACATAAATCGTTCTTTGTTAGTTTGAATATTTTTTGTGATGATGATGTGTAAAATAGCGATATGTCTCTAATATTTGATTTCAGCTTTGCCTTAAAAATGATACTGGCATTAAAATCTGGTTGCCGTACTAACAAAAATGAGAGATATAATTTTTATTTTTCGGTACGCACTAAAAGGTTACCTTTCAGAAACCGTGCGTGCAGTTGACACTGAATTTGTTATTTGTTTACTTGGTGAATCCTGGTACGGAGTTCTTACGGAAATTCAGGTTCCCATACGAACTGCAGAAAAAGAACTTACAAAAATTTGGGTTGATAAATTTCATAAAGAAATTTCCGTTTGCTAGCACGGACTTTCAAAAGAAATTTTTGAAATTTATTGCATACCTTAGGGATGTTATAAATATAAGTGGTCACCGAATTCTTGTAATTCTTATAATTCTTCACAGAAGACCACACGATTATTTTTCGTGTAGAAATAAATGTAAGTTTACAAACGTGAATCTCCGTAAGAAAAGGAAAATTTTCTAAACATTTGGCTATTTAAAAAATTTTAAAAAGTATAGGCGCATATTCATGGTCAAAACAAAGTGTACTTTAAGAGTTTAAAACCATTACTTTGCATGACCACACTCGTTCTTAAATTCTTAAGGTTTACTTTGTTTTCACTATGAATGAGTGAATATACTTTTTAAAATTTAAAACCTCAAAATGTATTGAACATTTTTGGCACAAAGTAGATTTTTCCAAATTATTCTGTAATATTAAGTCCAAATTCTCAGTCTTTTCAAGGTTACATTTTTTAGCTTGAAATATACTTAAGTTTTAGTTTTGTAACATTTTCTTTTACCCTTTTACGAGTATATTTAAAAAGCTTTAATAGTACATATTGGCAAATTTTAAAATTATTTAAGCCAAAGAAATTGTGAAAGTGCTGCAAAAATGTAAGGCTATAGAGCACCGATTTGGCTTCTTTTTATCCAACTAATAGCCATACAGTGTGTGAGTATAAACGCAGAAGATATAGGCAGAAGCCCGGTGGACCGGGCCATCTTTTTTGTTATAGGGGAATTTCGTTGTAACAAACAAGAAGAAATATTTTTTTTTCAGAAAAAAAACTATTTCCGAGATGTGATTATAAAACATACGAGTATGTAATAAACTAAAAACAAAATTTACAAGTAGTATTAAAAAAGTAATAAAATTGGATTTTATCCTTTTTTTTATTATATTGTTATTAACATTAAGAAAGTAATTAAAACTTAACTGGCACTTCAGAAAAGAGAAACAAAAACTGTTGGTAAACTTAAGCCGTACACTTTATACAAAATGTTAGTCCTCAATAAAATCCGTTGCTTTCTTTTGAAAGTGCTAGAGAAAAAAAATAGACATGGCCGGACCATGCGTTCTATACGTGTACCACAGAAATTGTTCGTCATGTGCAATAATTCCTTATAACTCCACTATAATATCTTTAACATATATTAGTTCTGTTCTTTTAAATAAAGTATTTGTGCAATGATTTCTGCTTGATTTATTAATTATTTATGACATCATTCGGCGTTGTTGATATGAGTAACGAATAGTCATGCCAAGTAAATAATTGGCAAATTTCTTTGCATTCGAAACAGAAACAGAAAGAAAACAATCAGTCAGAGGATGTAGCAATTTTATGAAACTCAATAGAATTAAATAGGAAATGTTAAGCAAACAATAATTACAAATATTTTGATTCACATTTAGTATGCATGTAATCATGTACATACATAGTGTATGTATGTATTTGAATAAATATGTAAATAAAGACACATAAGGACTTCATGGCAGAAATAACATTTTCCACAGCCAGAGAAGAAAGTTTGCAATACACATATCGCTTATTTACTTAACTAAAAAAGAACAAATTAGATTTTCCACTTTATAATGCAGAATCAATCCTTATAACGTAAGTTATCTTGTATAAAAATGTTATATACTCATACATAACTATCTTCTACGCTGAGCTCCTTAAGTTGTGTGTAAATTGAAAACATTCAACTCGTTTTCTGTAAAACTAGTTTGTTTTGGAGTTGTATTAATTTTCAGTGTGTTGTAAAGGTGCATTTTCCCTGCATTTTGCTTTATTCCCCTATTACGGTTGAGAGTGGCATACGGAGAAGCTACCTTGGAACGTGTTTTCAGAAGGCCGAGAAGATGTGAACGACGAAGAGCGTGCCGGACGCCCGAGCACTTCAACAACAGACGAAAAAATTTATGAAGTGAAGAAAATGGTATTGGCCAATCGTTGAATCACCATTACAGAAGTTGCTCATGGCATTCGATTTTTATCAATGATTTGGGCATGAGATGGGTCGCCGCGAAATTCGTACCAAAAAGCATCGCATGAACATGGCTAAGGACCTGTTGGACTCTGTCCGCGACGACCCAAATTTGCTCCAGAGGGTCATAAATGGTGACGAATCGTGGGTTTATGATTATGACGTGGAAACAAAAACTCAATCATCTCAATGGAAGCTGTCTCACGAAATCATTCAAAAATGCCGAAATTGTCGGCAACATAACGCCACAAAAAAATTAAAATTCGAATATACACAACCCACGAAAATTCAAAATTCGCGATACGTTTTGAACAAACCTCGTATGGCACGGAAGACACGTTGCGTTCCATAAAAGTCACGTGTTGTGTGAAGTAGCTTTTATTATGTAAAACATTTTGATTGTATTAGGCTAAAGCTTGTAACGCTTTCTTAAAGAAAGCAGGACAAGTTAAACTAAACTTTTTGTGGTGGCACAATACAATTGGGCGCAGCATGTCTTTTTTCTTTTCTTCGGTATGTCGTAACATCATGACTAACAAACATTTTAAATCACATTTCTTCCAGCGTATTTTAGCAAGATACTCGTACGTAACCAAAATAAATTGTAACTTGCCGGAACATAAAGTGAAATTCAATTAGCAATACAATCTAAAAGTCCTTACTAAAAGTCCTTACTAAGAAGTTCAGCAGTTTTTGCGTTTACTGTGAAATGTTTGAACTGACAGTTAAGGTCTTTAGACCTTCTAGGTAACAATGCATATGTACATATGTATGTACATGTATAAATATGTACATACATTTGTATCTACATATGTATGTATATTGTGAGCTGGTCTCGTATTGAGTTATATTTTCATCTTGAACATCTTAACCAAATAAATCTATAAATTAAATAAAGCAGAAACAATATGTACAAACGAGTTTTGTTTCTAATGCAAAAAAAAAGTTCTGTAACCACAAACATTAAAGGAAGGTTGTTGTTGTTGGTTTTCATTAGTTGTTGTGAATGCTGCCAGTGGAATCAATTTGTTCTAGGCCAAGAGTTTACTATTACAAAATGAAATTATTTGAATAAAATCCCTAATGGTCTGTTTTCAAGGTTGTCGAAAGAGTACAACATTATTCGTTCAACAATTTATATTGAAAACAATAATAAAATACGAAAATTTTTATGATTTTTAATGTAAATTTAATTTTTTTTAAATAAAAGTTGAACCACACTATTTTCACTTACCAAAAGCAGCTACACAGTGCACTAACAACAACACAAACACTTTGGTAAAATTGAACATTTTGCTACTATTATTCTTATCGTGAAATTTTTTATTCTTATGTATAACTTCTGAGTTCGTTTTACGCCAACTTCTGTTTGCAAACTGCCGATCAGCGATGAAGTAGAGTGGTTCTGTACCAATAAGTACATGCAAAGAAGTCTACTTTATTAATAAACTATTATTAGAGAGATGCTGGCTGGCTTGCGTTTTATTTTAGCCAAATTAACAGGCTGATTGATGATGTTGACAGATGCTAGTTAGATTTTGAATTCTATTACTTTTCCATTAATCGTTTTCTCTTCTCCGACGCTTTTTTGTCTTATAAGAGTACAATTGTACTAAAGCTCTCTTAGGAAATTGTTGCAAAATTTTATTGTTGTTACTTTGATTTTGCTTAGTTACCATTATAACGGATGGTTTTTTTAGAGGTACATATGTATAAATTTATAAATTTAAACGGAAATAAAATACAGGTAAATTAAGGTGGCTGCTGTGATTTTGACCTCATTCGAAGCAAATTTTTTTTGCATTTTTATTTGAATCGTCGTATTTCAGTGATAAAGTGGCTTTTATCTGTAGGAAAATAAATCGTTCAACAATCCGGTTTATGGGTTCACTGCTTTAAATTATCTGCTTAATAAACGTTTCGTTCAATAAACCATGTTGCACCGCATTGTTAAAATCACATCTCCTCCATACTGAAAGCATTCAATTATGGTACAAAAAAAAATTTGGGAAGCGGTCACCATTGACTGTAACGTTATGCCGTTTTCTTTTAAAGAAATATCCATCAATCGTAAGCGATTTTTTCATTCCAAACGCGGCAGTTTTTCTTATTGATATAAGTATGTACATGCATAATCATTCAGCCAAAAACTATCAACAGCAGTGCACCGAATGTGCGGCATGCGCAGCTGTCTTCAGTCTATTCATATTCAAACCAAACTGAACGCAAAATAAGTAACAGCATTTTTGTCTTGAGTGACACTGAAAGTAATACTTTACAGTATAAGGAAAAACTACATTCCATTTAGCATAAATGGCAAAATTTAATATGGTCTTAACGAGTCCCTCCTCTTCAATAATCGATCAGGCATTCTCATTGATAATTATTGCAAGCGCATACACCAAAATGGCGGACAACGGCAATCGAAAAGATGTTCATGTACGGAGCAAAGTTAGATAAGGGACTGGGTGGAAAGTCTTTATGTATGGCTTCTAGCAGAGAATAAAGTTCGGACTACATGACCACTGTAGTCTATTATAATTCTAATTTAATTTTTTTTTTACCAAAATCGATTACACTGTGGAACATTTTTGGAATTATTGTCTGGGGGGTGAGAAATTCCAAGTCAGGGTGATGGTACTAGGTCATTATAGTAAAACCCTCAAAGGGTTTGGCGTTCGTATGTGTCAGTTTTTTTTATGACCTTTTAAATTTTTTCTTTTTCACTTGTCCGATTTTGATGAAACAAATTTAGAAAAATTAAGAATTACAATTTCTCTAATCTGTTTCTATACCGTTTTCCTATATGTGCAACACTTTCGAAGTTAAAAATAAATTTGTGGAGGCCAAAAAATATTTTTTTGCCTAAAAATTGAAATATTTTTTTTTTAAATTCATAAAAAATCCAAAACGGAAAAAAGGATCAAGTGTTATTAATTTCGTGTTTTTTGCTCATGAGTTATGTGACTTTACGCGAAAGTAATTAGTTTTGACACTTTTTTCCATTTTGGATTTTTTATGAATTTAAAAAAAAAATTTTTAAATTTTTAGGCAAAAAAATATTTTTTTGCCTCCACAAATTTATTTTTAACTTCGAAAGTGTTGCATATATAGGAAAACGGTATAGAAACAGATTAGAGAAATTGTAATTCTTAATTTTTCTAAATTTGTTTCATCAAAATCGGACAAGTGAAAAAGAAAAAATTTAAAAGGTCATAAAAAAAACTGACACATACGAACGCCAAACCCTTTGAGGGTTTTACTATACTGACCTAGTACCATCACCCTGACTTGGAATTTCTCACCCCCCAAGATTGGCTGTTGTACTGTGTTATTTGCGATTGTAAGTAATCGACTTTTGTAAAAAAAATATGTGGCGGTTATGGCTCGATATATTGAAATTTCAGTAAAAAGAAGGGCTATTACATTTTTTGCTAAATCACTCAAGAAACGCGAATATCTATTGACAGAAAAGCTACAATTAAATAACGGGCGTCTCTTTGAGGGATGCGATATATTGAAACTTGCTGATTTCTGCCCACTGGGACTCGAAGGTACTCGTATGTTCAAGAATAATTATAGACTGCCTAAGCAGTACCTGGATGCAGTAACTTTTATTACGATAATCGTATCCCTATAATAAATATAACGAAAATTTATCGACTTTACTATTCAGTAACATACTTTAACGATATTCGCTGTCGGTTGGAGAAAAAAATAAAATCTCAAGCTCAAATTGATTGAGTTTTTCTTTATTATTCTTTGTGCTTTTCGCCTATTTTCATATATTCTATACAGGGATATCACATAATATTTTGAATTAAATGGTGAGTAAGATAAAACTGGAGAATATCGTAAAAAAGGAATAACGGAATCTCCTTACCGTTACCGAATAAATATGTCGATAAATATTACGATTTTCAGTTCGCAAAAAGTTATAGAATCCAGGTCCTGATTTTTAATAAAGAGAAGTACCACTCAGCCAATTAATATGCCTACCAACATACATATACATACATATACATATATTTATATATATATACATATGTATGTATATGCATGTGTGCTACCTTTTTTTTTTAGCAAAGGGATAGTAAAGAGGATTTAACCAGTTTTTAAAACTCTGCTGTTATGTGCTTTGCTAACTTTTATAGCATCGTTAGCGCTATGAAGCCATTTTATTAGTTATTTTAGACATATGAGATATCAGACACAAATGCATATTAATAACATTATAACGATAGTATGTATTATGATTGGGTCTGGCCAGGGATGGAGCTCGGACCCCTGATAACCGTCGCCAGTTGCTTTGTAGTCAACGCACTAGCTAGCTGCTTCAGCCAATATCACTCTTGATTTCCGAATTGGGACACTAGAGACAGGCTAGTGGCTCAACCAGTAAGTTAGTTTTTCCAATGTGTGATTGCAGGAAGTGAAATATAGCCCCATTGTGCACTTAAAATCTTTAGCTAGAAATAACTAAAAAAAACAAAAATTAAAAAGAGGTTCTAAAAAAATGTACAGGGAGCAATAAAACTATATTTGGGGGATTATTTCTTTTTCGAGGTCTTATTTCATTTTTATTTTTGCGGACTTATTTTACATGCATAGCTCCCCAAAACTTAATATTGAAATAATTACAAAATTGTTCGGCTTATTTCATTTTCCAATTCATGTAATAGCAGTGAAGTTTCTGATTAAAGATTTTCAACTACAGTACTGTTGTTTGCCCTTCATTATGACCTTGAATAAATGTCATTCGGTATGCTATATTTCCTATAGATATTGCTTGAGTCTATAACCATTTTTAGATAAATGAGGAGGTTTTATTTTACGATGACGAACGAATCGCAAATGTTGTTTAATTGTTGTACAATCAATCGTGCACCCATACAGTGGCAGGTGTTTAGTTTTTAACTTCATACTCGTACCACATTTAAACAACTTAGATAATGTTCTCTTACGCTAATGTCAGCAAATTTGACAATTATTCGTTTATTACTAAACTTTGCTTTTTGTCATTACACGACTATTTGTAAATACACAAATGTAGTAAAAACGCAAATAATTAACTTTGTTGTTTCTTTCATGTTAATGTTTCTTTTATTAATTTTCTTTTCATTGCTGTTTCAAGGCTCTAAAAATAGTTTACATGGTTCCACTAAAATGTAGATATAATATAATTTATATATGTATGTATGTATATAATATGTATATATGTATGTATGTATGTATAAGTTCATGTTATATAATAATATATGTAATTAAAATTATAATAATTGTTATTATTCTTATTCGGTTCTATTATTATTTTTTTATAGTTATTTAAATGTATAAATATGTACTATAATTCGAATTTTTTTTATTTGTGTATTTATGTACTTATTTATATCTTCATTATAATGCATTTCTTCAGTAATTCTATTTTGTATTAAGTGTTTGAAGTTTAATTTTTTTAATTTACTTTGCATTTTTGTTTAAATGGTTTATATTTTTCTATTGTTGCTGTATTTAGCGCATTCATTACAAATTATAGCTTTTGTTACAATAAAGTTTCAGCAGATTCTACAGCATTTTAAGTTTCTATGACAATTCAAATGATTTTCTTTTTTCATTACGCGTTGTCAGTTTAGCCTCTTTGTTTGTCTTTTGCCTTGAATTTTTGGTTTTAGCTTCGTGGACTTCAATTTTGGCCTCAAAAGGACTAATTTTGACTGTTTTTGTTGTTGCACTTTCAACCCATTTATACGTTAAACTGATAACAGTTGCTTTTGTTGAATAGAATTGACTTTAAAATTTAACATTTAGCTTCTATACATGAGCCGTTTTTTCGAAAGTGGCATAATCTTTTAAATTTATAAAGCATCGTTGCAGTGTCTCTTAACTTTATTAGTTATTTTTCTTCAACGACGATTTACTAATACAAACACCGATGAAGGAGAGTATTGTGATATGCATTAGCATATAATTATTTACATATATTAATGCATATTAAAAAATCTGCAACCCGAGTGCAAAAAAAGAAAATTTTTGATTTTTTATACTGAAGACCGACCGAAGACCGGTTTATAAAAGGTTTTAAGATACATTTTTCATGGATATTCGGTTTATAAGGTCTTAAACTTCTCCCGAACATAATATCGATAGTTGTCAACATCTCATAGCAATTGTTTTTTTTAATGAAAATGTGCCGATAAACTAAAATTAATGTTATCATGAAGTTTATTTTTTGAATAAGTGACTTATGAAAAAGTAGGACTAAGCAGAAAGAACATGTAAAAATTACATCAGCTGTAGCGACGAAACTGATTGATAGTCTGGAAATGAAGACAGCCAGTAAGTCTCCGGCCTAATGGCAAGATATACTTGACCAGCAGGCGAAGACAGCCTCTTGTCATCAGACGACAATCCAGAGGAAGCCAACGTTATCATTTTCCGTCTAGCTTCGGGCTCGATGAACTTAATATGCATCTCAGAACGATGATTGTAAGAGGACCGAATTTGCGGGTTAAGTGAGGGCGGCTATAGTATTCTCCATAAAATCAGAGAAACAATCTAAAAGTTTTTATTCTATCGAATTTTAGAACGAACAACTGTACCATCGTCGTAGAGGGTGAAATGTGAACAGCCTGGCGAATGAGTTGCCACATGAATAGAAATAATGAACCAACTTTTACTGTTACTAACAAAAGTGAAGTTATCGATTTAACTCTTATCAGTGACACATTTTAAAACTGGATCAGCAACTGCAATTTGTTGAGGGACTCTTAATTCCCTGATCACACGTGTGTTGACTTTCATTCCATTTACCAGGAATCTCTTAAAAGAGGCCAAAATAAATTATAATTGGTTAGAATATAAGGCTCCGCTTAACATGCTCAAAAACTTAATCTAAAAGGCGCTCCTGGAAAAAACTTCTGCACTAGTGCATTCAGGCACTAGTCGGGCAAGGAAATTCCTATCTTCAAAACATCCAACACTCTAAGCCTTCGTTCACTTAACTGGTTACCATCCCATATTTTGGTGAAAGATGTAGCAGCGAACACCGCAATAAGTCTAAGAGACATAAGTTCTGTTTCTTTACTTTTTGGGTAAAGTTGGGTAAAATGAGAGCAAACTATAATTTCTCTCTCTCAATGAAGTACAAAAATGCACAAAAGTACGGGAACGCGAAAAACCAACATTTTTAACACAAAAGAAAATGTCAATGCACGAATGCATATACATACATACGTATACACATAATTAAACACATACTTATGTATATACACACGTACTTATTTACTTACATGATTCAGCATATAAAGAAGGTTTTCTGTCTTAATTTCATATAAAAACTTACAAAACTTTGTTCGCCACTAGTTTTTAAATATTTATTTATTTATTTCATAAATACTTTACAAAGTAAATTTGCAAAGTATTGTTGCACAAATATGGGCGGGGTAACTAGACCATATGCCCAAGATGGTATTAACAGTATTTTAAAAAGTTTTTGTCACTGACTATACACGACCTATGCCTTCACATAGGAAGTAGCAACGTGGTTGTTAGAGAAATTCCACAAAAGAACCGCAAGAATATACGGTTATCTGTGGCAGATCAGTCAACCAGTGCGAGCGAGACGCAAAACTCTCGAAGGCCAATAAACAACTGTGGCCTGGTTGCATTTAAGATATAATTGCCAACGACGCTTGATGTTAACTAGCCCACAGCTGCTTTAAGACTGAGTTTTTAAATATATTTTCATACAACTGCATAGAAAAATAGACATGCCAACCAATGCGGCTATTAAATCCCTCCAAAGTGTGTACATCACATCAAAAACTGTTCAAGAGTGCCAATTGCCCTTGGAAGAGATAGCGATGCATTCGCGGTACTCCTGGACATATAAGCATTAATGGCTATAACAGGTTGACTTATCAAATCACAACTAAGCAACCTAAAAGCGATAACTATCGGAGCACACACTTCGACTAACTCATAAACTGCTTGATCAAAAAGTTCTCACAGATAAAATATATCTCCGTCGTATTGATTTACACAGGATGAAGAATAAGGAAAGACATGCCAGAAAATATAAAAGAAACTTTAGCACCGTCATTTTATTTTTCTATTGCTTAATATTTTGATTCATTATGCACGAAGCTGTGGAATTTGAAGAAGGAACTTTGAATTTCCTTGCTCAGAAATATTTATTTATTTTTTTTAAATATATAGCAGATGCCAGCAATTTATCTCGGGCTACTGATGCTTCTATAAATACGGTAGCAATGTCTCATCTTCAATTCCAATATATTGGATTTTATTTGGTGGTATTTGGTTAATGCAGCTCGAATTAAATCTTAAGGCAGTTATTACTTCCTATTGAAATCTTTACTTGAACTGTAAAATATTGATTTATTTTGACTATTTATTCAAAAGTCGTATTGTTAAACTAAATATTAAAAAAAAACATGACATTTTTCTATTTATTCAAATGATTTACACAAATAATTAAGTAATGATGCTGTTTGGGTTTGATTTTTTGATCGTTTTTAAAGCCAAAAGCTTGTTTTATAAATGATTTTTATTTTTATTTCTTCAATCTTACTACTCGTATATTTAATTGGGATATTTTATAATTAATAATATTTAAATATTTTTTTTTATTAAATAACCTTTTTAAGTTTTTTGCCTTTTATTTAAACTTTTTTTTATTCAATCAAATATGATTTATTATTATATAATATACAAGAATATAATTATAATTATAATTATAATACTAATAATATTGTTTGTTAATAAAAAAGGGTTTTAGTTGTTGGTGTTTGCTCTTTTGTTTGATTTTTAATTTTTATTAATTAAAATCTACTGGTATTTAAAGATAATTTATTAAAAACTATTGACTAGATTTCCGTTTCCTTCAACTTTAATTATTTCTCATATATATAAAATTGATTTTAATATAGTATGTACCCTTAAGTTTTTGTTTGCGTGTTTTAATTTAATTGATTGTAATCAATATGACTAAATGAAGATCTAATAATAAGGATTAAAATACTAAACCCTGTTTAAAATATTATATATTCACGAGAAGTTTTCGTATCAGCAGCATTAAGGCTTCTATTCATAGACAAAATTTAACAAAATATTAGCATTACGATTAAAACTATGAAATTGATTTAAAAAAGCTTTCACTGTGTTAGAGTGATTTAATCTTATGGGAGAAAGGAAATGGAACATCTACATATATGCATTCCGTTTCTGCTTAAGAAACTCTTCAGCAGACCTCAAGCAAAAAATACTTGAGAGAAGCTAAAAAAACTCCGTTTGCTTGTAGAAGAACTCCAACAATGTTATTGAGAATTCTGCAGTTTCCATGAATAGCAGCGAATCTTCAAAAATCGAATTTTTTCAGTAGAATGATGGCACAGAAAAAAATTGAATCTGAAAATCACCGATTAAGTCAAAATAATTATTGAATTTTCCTTAGAAAACTGGAGAGGGGTACACAGTTTCATGTGCTCTACAGTTCTCTTTTGCTTTGAAATTGGCACTTGTTAAATGAAAATTTTTAGGTTTAGTTGACTTTTCATTTTATTTTATTCCTTCAGTTGTATAAAAAACACAAAATATAACAAAAAGTAAATAAAATTTTTCATTTTTCAGGCAAATTTGTGGTGTAATAAATTTTTTTTAAATACATTTGTATACATATATGTAATTGAAAAACTAAAATTTAATAACGTCGATACTAATACAATTTCAAGGCAGAATTTTAAAAAGTTGGAGCAACAAAAATTGTAAGTCTGGACGGGGGCCCTAACTTTTTATATATCGAAAAATGCACAAATATTGATCGTTATTGCCACAGTTACGTGAAAGATTTAAATACTTTTTAAAATGAGTTTATTTACACGCAAATAAAATAATAAAATAATGAGCTGCTTTTTTCAATTATATTAACATAAATTCAAATTCCATTATTATACTCGTAATCGTGCAAAATGTTGTTTAAAGAGGTTTTTGCTATTTAGTTCGCATAAGTTGGTTTATAGTATTTTTTTTATTAAATTTGAATTGGAAGTATAGTTAAAGGTACTGGTTATTTAAAACTGTAATTGTTTTTCATATATTTCTGTTTGTTATTTAAGCAAATATATCAAGAAAAAACAGAAATGGTTGAAGCCAAATATCAAACAAAAAACTATATTTTAATCGTTTTTAAATGTAAATGTAAAGGTATGAACAGACATATACATACTTGTGTACATATGTATACATATATATGTACTATATGTATATATATTATTCTATATTAACATATGCATACTGTTTATACTCGTATACGAGTATATGTATGTATCCCGCAGGAGACTAAAAGTTGTTAGCACAATTACTACAACAGCAAGAACTAGTGTAAAAAGGATTAA
The DNA here is from genome assembly GCA_936439885.1 of Nowickia ferox. Classification (NCBI taxonomy): domain Eukaryota; kingdom Metazoa; phylum Arthropoda; class Insecta; order Diptera; family Tachinidae; genus Nowickia; species Nowickia ferox. The sequence continues at coordinate 123,691,184 of OW387024.1, read as the reverse complement.
AGTTGTTGTAGAAAATTAATATTGCTGATGGATACCAGTATATGAATGTGTAGTTCATAACGCCACATTGCAAAGTAAGCTGTGCCTGCCTAAAAGAGTCCTTGTACTGCATTGAAATTGGTGTAAAACAGTTATTAACATTTTTTAAGCTCCCTTATAGTGCGTTCAGGCTGACACGAAATTAAGTAATTTTAAGCTCAATCTACGAACGAAATCAAGAGTGTGTTCATACTGTATACTGAATGACATTTGAGTTGATTTCGCAAACATCTTGATTGCGGCAGACATTGAATTACTTTTTTCAGTTGAATAAACTCTTTGTTGCACTTGTGCAAGTTTTTCTTGAAAAAATCGTCATAAATATAATAATTTTCAATCTTCTTTTAATTTTATATGGAATTTCTTTTATTTGTTGTTTCTGTTTATTCATGTTTGAGCAAAAAAGTAGTTTTAGTACGAAAACAGCGTTGTATATTGTAATTTATTGTTCTTAAGTAAAATAACTTAATCTGGAAAATGTCACAATGTATGGAAATTATCTAATTTCAACTTGATTTCGACGGAAATTACGAAACTACTTAATTTGGCTTCAGCCTACATGGGCTATTAAAAATAATTATAATTATAATTGAAGTTTATTTGCTGGTGGTTAAGCATTGTCTATATATTTGTTGAAGTCTACTGATGATTTGGCAGCCGAATATTCGACTCGACATACGCAATACGGGTGAATATGTCAAATAATATATAATTATAAGTAAATAAATAAAAAAAAGAAGTTTAGGTAATAGTTTTCACAGAAGAGGGTAAAGAATTGGTAACAAATTAGTTCGAAGGCATCCAATTGGGTCCCAATGCACTAGTATACGTATAAAATAAAATAGTACTTTTACTTTTCTAAGCACACTCAATGCTAATTTGAGCATTAAGATGCTAAGGAAAGTTTGCAGTTGGGAACTAACTAGTGGTGTTGATTTCTGTACTACTGAAATACCATTTGGACACGCTTTCGACCTCCTGCAGGGTATACGAGTACACGCACCCACATATGTACATATGCAAGCATGCGGGGGTTTTATTTATTTATAAATATTTTTGTTTGTTAATTTTATTATTTTCTTTTGCTTTATGCTTTATGTATGTATGTATGCATGTTTCTATTAGTATTAGTATTAAATTAATTTTTCGTAAATTTACAACGTATTTATTCTTTTAACTTTATTTCAATCACAAAATTGTTACTGCTACTCGCTCAATTAAATTTTTAATTATTTTTTTATTATACTCGTACTTTTTTTGTTAATAATACATTTTTGGTTTATAAATACTCGTAAGAGAATGAATGCATATGTATGTGTGTGCTTTCATATTTTAACTTAAATAAAAAATCTTAAACTACATATTTTTTCTATTTTTTATATGTTTATGTATATAATATTTGGAGCTTCTTTAAAAAAAATTAAGTTTCTATTTAATGCTTAAATCAGTTTATTATTTAAATTTCCTTATAAGTAATTATTTTTAATATAATATTTTTGTTAAATTTTAAATCGTTGTCCTTGTTTTTTTTTGTGTTTTGTAATATAAGTTTGAAATATTTTTTTTGTGTTTTCAATTTAACTGATATTTTTAAATTCTATTAAAAATCATAATAATAGTAATAATAATAATAATAAAAATTTTAAATTAATTGACAATTGTTGTAGTAATTTAAACAATCAGTTTGCTTTATTACTAATATTCACATTTTTAATTGCCAAAAGTTTCAAGGGAATTCTTTTTGTAAAAGAAAAATTGCTTTTAGTTACAGTTAATTATTTTTTTTTACTAAAATACTGAAATTAATTTCGTATTAAGTCATTGGTTGCATTATAAGAAATATTTTGAACCGATAATACGGTCCATTGTTACAAACATATGTACGTTCTTATTTACAGCACTGTGGTATAGACATAAATGTGTCTGCTGTACTTGTTCTGTAAATTGACTCTAAAATCTTACGATCTTCGGATACATATCTTATTTTAGACTTTCTTTAAATTTTTATATAACATAGAGCTTCATATTGAAGAAAATATCGTGTATGATTTTAAAAAGGTCGGCAGGACCATTATTAATTTTGTAAAGCGTAATCTTTATTTTATCATTCTTGTGTCTATCTACTATAAAACTTGGTTCGAACTCATGCAGTAGCTTGATTTTGTCACAAATCAATGATCAATGGATTTGAATGAGTTCGATCCAAGTCTACTATCTATCAGCAATGTTGGTTGGTTGGTTGCAGCAATTTAAGACTTGGGTCGAACCTGTTCACCGGTTTAGTTTTGACACAAACCAATTATCAACTCCACTTAAATTACATGGGTTTGATCATAGGTTTGTGGCAAAAATGAACTAGTGAACGAGATTGACCCAAGTCTATTTAAATGTGCTTGAACATAAGTTTGTGTCTTAAACGAGCTACTGAGCCAGTTCGGCACAAGTCTAAAGAAGAAGAATGCTATGGCTTATATCCATAAAGAGATACAATGTATTTGAAAGCTATTTACATTTTTTTATGAAAAATTTTATATATAAAATACATTTTAAATGCATGCGGCTATAGAAATAGACAGCACAACCAATGTTTAATACGAATTTACACCAGACCATATTTAGATTTAGTATATATTTTTTTATAATATTAATAAATTAAAGAATTTTTTTTAAATATATGCATATCTTTACATGCTTTAAAAACTAAAGTTATATATATTTTTGTTTGTTTCATTTGTAGATGAAACTTGTGTAGTGAGTTTTATTTTTAATTATTGCGTTTTTTATTCAATTATGTTTTATTATACAATAAGTATTGTCCTTTTGATATGTTTTTTTGTAATATTTTAAAATTGTATTTACTACTACTTCGTGAGTAATTTAAACAATTTAAATATCATTAAGTATGCTTTTTTAATTGAAAGTTAGTTATTAAAAATTTTTATTTGTTAAGTTTTAAGAGACTTGTCACTGAAGTAAGTGTACTCGTACATAAAAGATCAATTTTATTTTTTAATACTATTTTTCTTAATTATTTTTGCTTGGTTTTCTTATGGTTATCTGTTGTGTTGAAAAATTGTGATTGAATAAAGTAATAAGCCGAATTTAGTTTAAGAGTCTTAGTTTGGAGAAAGGGTATTGAATTTTTTTTTTAATTTTTTTAGGGTTTGATTTTTTAAATGTAAATTTCTACACTACTTATGGACGTTATATTTTGCGATTTACTTCAATTTATCCTTCTTAAGTTTAGTGTCTGTAATATTTGTTTCATATGCAAATCATTTTTGATTATTTAATGTCTGTTTTTAATATTTATTTTAATTTCATTGTTGTTAATATTTTGGACCCTATTTGTAATTAAAAGAAAGAAAAGAAAAAAAAAAACGAATTGGTTACATCCGATCAAGACGGTTAAATTTTTAGTTAAATAAGCTCTAAACTTAATATTTATATTTTTATTTGTGCACTATTAATATGTTTAAAAATATTTGATTTGGGTTCTAAAGTTTCAATAATTAACACTATTTTGAGCTATTTTTAGATTTAAAAGTATTCTATCTTTTTATAGTCTTGATCGAAAGATAAATTTGGGATAAAGTTCTATTGCAATTGTATTAAGATTAAAAATATACTCGTAAATCGGAATAATTAATGTAAATTATTCAGTGTAACTACTATTCCATTTGCTAAATAAAAAGAAATGTGAAAGCTTAAATCAAAGCTGGGATGGATGACCAGAGTAAGTACTCGTACATGTGTACATACATATGTATGTGCCATTAATTATGAAAGTGGTCTAAGTCATGTGCGTTTTTGCTTCGAAATTCTAAATAAAACTTAAAAAAACTTCAGCGAATATTTAATGAATATAAAATAAATTTAAATTAATCGATACTAGTACAACTCTTCATTAAAATTTTTCATTATATAAAAATTATTATTGATTTCAAATCAAATGTATTTTGCTAAATATCTCGACCAAAGAAACATATGACTTAGACCACTTTCATAATTAAGGGCACATATCTAAATACGTAAATCGTGTGTATACCATCAACATTATTTGGCCTGAATTAAGTTCTGCAACTTCTTTAAAAACATTCAGGCAATTTGAAATTCTATCTGCTTTATTCATAAGAAATATTTTTGGTTCTTAAAAGATTTATAATAAAACAGGTTTTGTATTAAAATTCATTTTATAAACATTTTGTTAATCAAATATATTTTTGGCCATAGTTTTTTATAAACATACTCGTATGTACATAGATCAAGAAATGTCAAAAAGAGAAATTTCCCCACACGCAGATTAAATCATTTCTAGCCGCAACAATATTTCGCATCTAAGTTCAAAAAATTAATTTGTCTATTTTTCTAATAGACTAATAGAGTTGTTTATATGCGCATTCCCACAGAAAAGTCCACCTTTTGTCACGTTACGTCACCAAGCAATTACGCTTGTATTTCGGAGCAATACATTTCGATTTTTTCCTTTCTTTTACTAAATGTACAGTTGATTACGTTCTATACCAACATGCAAAAAAGTATTTAAAAATATAAATTTTTCTTAAAAAAACAGCCTACGTTAGCAAGCAACGCCACGGGACAAAAGGTGGATTTTTCAGTGGAAATGCCCATATGTACGAGCATGTATATCTGTCTTAGTTTTTTCGCTTTCTACTGTTTTGCATTCCCCATAATTTAAATTATCTACAAAGTTAAAAGTTAAAGTTAACGAAATACAAAGTTTATATGATGAAATAATAAAAAGTATTTTAAAAATCATTGAAAATTGTTTCAACAATCATATAAAATTGTGTGGCTGAATATGTATAATTTAGTCATCTTGATGAAGAGTTGAGACAAATGAATTTTTCTGTAACATAAAAAACGTATTTATGGGAAACTTTATAAGACTTACAGATTTTCTTGCTACATTTAAAATTGCTCTCAAATCAAATGTAATTTAAATGGGTTTGATAATAGATTTATGTCTAAGTCCTGGACCGCACTATCGGCACAATGTACCGATTTTCGTCAGCTCACTGAAATAAAGCAAGATGTACTAAGCTAAATTTGTCTTATTTCTCAAGGAAATAATTGCACCACACTGCATTGGTAATAAAGCCATATACAATTTTTCCAGATTTAATTGAGCAATAATGCCATTTTGGCTTACAAAAATCGGTACATTGTGCGACTTAAAACAAGTCACTGAATGAGTTCGACCCAAGTTTTATGTTTTGGTTCGCCATCGAGCCATCCAACTTGTGGAATCACTTGTTCACCGAACACACATACAAAATTTTGTTACATAAAACTTTTTATTTCTAAAATGAACGATTGAACGAGCTGGACCCAGCTCTAAATTTTATACAAAAAATACCATAACTAGACTTGAATCAAACTCATGCAGTAGCTCGTTTTAAAATAGACTTTGGTCCAACTCGTTCACTAGTTAATTTTTGCCACAAACCGATGATCAAACTCATTTAAATCATATGGATGTGATTATTGGTTTGTGTCAAAGATGAACTAGTGAACGAGTTAAACGCAAGTCTACCACAACAAAAATTTGGCAAGGGAAAAAAATTAAAATATACTGTGTAGTGCATTTATTTGACATTTACGTCTGAGTAAAAAACAAATAAAAAAAATTGTACTTCAAGTTAAAATTTGTACGGAAACTTTGTTTTAACGTACACTTCAGACCTAAATTATTTTATTTTAATACGGCAGTTAGACCTTAATGTATTAGGGTTTTTCTTCTTTCTTGACTTGCTTCAGAAGGAACGAAATGTGTATACATAGATGTTGTTTAACCAAAAAACACAAGCAAAAATTACTCGTACGAAAATATTTTTGGAGCTTCTCGAGCCATCCTTTCGTTAGATTTATTTTCCATTTTTCTCCCTCACACTAATTTTCGAATAACTCGCTGATAACCAACCAATAGACTTGGGTCGAACTCATTCACTAGTTCATTTTTGCCACAAACCGATGATCAAACCCATTTAAATTACATGAGTGAACGAGTTCGACCCAAGTCTAATGTAGCTACAATTTTATGCGTAATTTCGAAGCGTTTTCCTTAAAAATTTATTTAGTAGACTTGTATCGAAATCGCTCAGTAGCGCGTTTTAGACACAAACAAATGATCAAGCCTATGTAATTTAAATAGGATGCTCTCTCCATACATTTGGACTATATCTGCTTAGTTTGATCATATAAAGTAATAATGTACTTTTAGTTGAATGCTTTCAACATTTTCCTTTAACTTTTCTACTTTAAAGTGCATTAGAAACTCAAGTTTTTTTTTATTTCTATTGATTTTAGTTTCTGTGACTTGCATATATACAAATTATTCTATAAGATGAGACTGGTCTCCGCTCTCGATCAGGCAATTCATATTTCAACTTTTTTTTTGGTCTTTCCCAGCTTTGTGAAAGAAGTGATAATAAAAAAATATTAACGGCCTTATGTATAATTAAAAATTAGCATGCAGTTAGTATAAAGGGCAAAATTGAACATGGTCTTATCGTGGTTTGCCATACAATTTTATATTAAAAATCATGCTAGGATGTAATCGCGTTTTGAAACTACATTATGCGGCGATTTTTAATGTCAAATTGTATAGAGGAACTCGTCAACACGTCGTTCAATTTTGTCACTTATGCTAACTTCGTGCCAGTTTGTGATTATATGTAGATAAGGCCGTAAGTATTTTAAAGGTTAACAGTAACTAACTGATTCAGTATTTTAATATAAATGTTGATTTTTTCTTATTTTTTATTTGTTGCAATCAATCGATAATTATATATACATACATACATCTGTATGTATATACATATATATGTATATAATATTTTATGTTAAAAAATACATACATTCGTACTCGTATGTATGTGGGTGTGTGTATAATTTCTATTATAATTTCTATTTATAAATTTCTTAGTTAGTATAAACATGGGATTTTATATTTTGCATTTGTAATATTTTTAATAATAGTTTTGTATAAAGAGAATTTCTACTTATGTTCCATAATATTCGTTGCATGGGATTTTTACTTTAAGTTGTTTTAAGCTATTTTTATTAGCTTTGGATTTTTTATATATAAGACCTATTTATTTTTTTTTAATAAAAAGTAATTTTCAACTTATTTATTGTAAATAAATTTATGTATATCTCCTTTTTTTTCTATAAAATAACTAAAAATTGCTTTGCATCGTTACCATTTATTATTTTAATTTTTAAAATATATATGAACATATCGCTCATTTATTTCAACAACGTCATAACTACGTTTTTCATATTGTGTAAAATTTAATACAAATGCCTGCTGTACTCAACACTTGAAAGAAAAATATAACTTCCTTTTTCCTTTAGGTTTTGTATTAATTGAAAACTCTAAGCTCCTTTTCGGGAAAACTAGTCATTTCGAGTTATGGCAATGTTGAAGTAAATAAGCCATGCGAACATATACGTATGTATGTATGTACAAACTTGAAAAATTTATATACATATGTACATACACGTAAGTATGTAAGTATATATTTTATATTTTTTTTATGAGTGGACTAAAGCCTTTGCCATTTTATTTTTGCCGAAACATTGAAATGTAAAGTGAAAGTGTTTTATTTTTACGTGTAACACCATAACTTCTATTGGTCTTTGAATTTAATATTTTTACTTGGAAATCTCTCTCTCTCTCTCTCATGTATATTTTGTTAAGAAAGTTTTCTCAAATATCGCATGCGAAATTGATTGCATGAAAAATTATAGTTTGCGCCAGAGTCAGATTAGATTAGATAATATCATGAATTGCATTTTTGAAATTATTAAATTAATATTAAATGATTTTCAAATGTTTAAAGTAGAACTAAAACTAAAGTCACAAATTTACTAATTTGAGAAAAATTTCTTATTGACTCATAACCTTGGGAGTTTGTCTTTGTTTGGAATTGATATTTTTGTAGAATGTATGCATCCATACATACATACATACGAACATACGTAGGTGTATGCAATGTATGTACATATGTACTCGTATATGCACATGAGCCGTTAATTTTGAAAGTTGGAGCAAACCAGTATTTGAGATAAAAGCATTTAAAGATTAAACCTGTTATAAACTTGTGATGTTGCAAAACAGCTTGCAAAACATATACATACTTGCCTCGCTTTCAAAATTAAGTCCTCATATGTATGTATGTGCAGGTATGTGTGTGTTGATGTACATACATTTCTTTACTTGTAAAAGACGCATTGTTTTCCTTTTTGTAACTTCCTTACTCACACCACCCAAAAGTCCAAAAATAATACCTCTTTATGCTACAATAATGTCTTCATCATTCTCATCTGCTGAATCCATAGACTCTACGCTGCCATTCAAACTGTCATGAGTTCGATTGAATGTTTCGCCATCTTCCATGGCATCGGGTTCATCTTCAGCATGTTGGCTGGACTCCTTGACGCAGGCCGATTCCAAGTGTTTGTTTAGATAAGATTTTAAGGCAAACGACTTACGGCAACGTTTGCATTCGAAATTCTTGTCAACGGAATGGGTCATCATGTGGGCACGTAAGTTGGATCTGTCGGCAAAGGCTTTGCCGCAATGAACACAAGCATACGGCTTCTCGCCTGTATGCGAACGCAAGTGACCCTGCAGCAGCCAAGGTCTAGAAAAGAGCTTGCCGCATATATCGCAGCTGTGCGAGAGCTTGTGTGTCAGCAAATGCATAGCTAAGGCAGGCATTGAGACGTAAGCTTTGCCGCAGGTGTTACATTTTTTCGCTGACTGTGAATCGAGAGATCTGTGAGTTTGTTTGTGCCGCGAGAGATTACTAGAGGTGGCATATTGTTTTCCGCACTCGGAACATTTGTAGCAGCCACGCTTCTGCTTCTTCATTGTTTCTGATTTATCAGTTGGTTCTCCTTTCTTTTTACACGCCTTTGTGCGACCATCAACTATATTAAGGGAAATCTTTAAGTCACTTCTAGCAGTTGCGTCTGAGAAATCTGTGCGCCACATTTGCAGTGATTGATGAGAATTCGAATGGCCGGATTCCGATGAGGAAGACATATCAATATCAATATCCGACGAATGGTCGGAGTTGGGCGGTGTTAAGGGTGAGCAATTGTTTGAATTACTTACAACATTGTGTAGATGATGGTGGTGATGATGTGGGTGCGTGTGGTGGCCATTGACACTGGCTTGATGCTGTTGGCTTTCGTATGAGCTTATATAGCGAATTTTCGAAATGCTATTATTGCTATTATTGTGATTGTAGTCTGCATCAATGTAAACGTTCAAGTTGTCGGGCTGTATAATACCGGCACATTGAATTGTTTGTTGTTGCTCCTGTTGTCTGGAAGAATCCGATATCTCTTGCATCTGCGATTTGTGTACATTATGGATGCCACCTGCAGAAGTGGGCGTAGACGATGATGTCGACGACGTGGAAGTACCATTTGAATCCTGGTGCATTATGGTGACAACACAAGGCGGTATTAAAGGTGGCAGACTTTGCGACAACGACAACAAATCATGCGCTGCTTCAGTCTCTTCAATGCTTCGCTCTCGATAGACTTGCCCCAGTATTGAGGTTTTGCTTTCAAGTTTTATAACCGTTTTGTGGTTAGTGCTGATGGCTCGTTGTGAATTTGTATTTAAGCCACCTGCAGGTGGTGCATAAAATATTACTTGGCCGTCTTCAGTTGGACTACGCCCGAAATATTTTTCCGTTTCTTTTGGCCCTTTAACACTGCTGCTTTGGTCCATATTTACACCTGATAAAGATAAAACATAATGACAATTATGTTTTCTATAGATTATGGTCAACATTATTAAAACATAAAAAAACATTATTAAAACTAGACCAAATGGGGGCAGCTACACCAGTGCATCGATTTTATTCACATCTTTAAGAATTGTACCAGAATTTTTGATATAATAACATTTCAACGATATTGATTATGTGTTTGTATTTGTCCATTTATGATGTCATAATATTCTTCAATAGCATGATTTAAGCAAAATTATTTTATTATTAATTGCATTATTTGAGACTCAATATTTTAGTACCTTTTTTATACAGTAATATAAGCAGAACTACTGGTAGTGATTTCAAAATAATTTTTTATTCATTAATTAGTGTTTTTATGGGAATTGTTACAATTTATTTTTAATAACAAATTTCATATGAAAATCAATTTGATTTTCTTTACTATTTATTTATTTATTATTTTAAAATTTGGGTTATTTTTGAGGAAATGTTGTGCCCCCATGCAATCATGCACTCATCCCCATGTTTATTCGTTCGTTTTTGTGTAGCAAAAAAGGTTATTTATTTAATTTCTGCATCCATTTTCATTTTTATATTCAATTTATTACGAAGTTATTTATATCACTCGACTTATGTAAGTACCTTCATATATTTTTATTTTTCTCTGATGCTCACATGAATTGTTTTTACTTAAAAAAAAATTATTTGCAAATGGTAACGTTCCCAGGAAGTAAATACTTTTACATCTGGTCTGAACAATTTTTAGAACATAAATTTTTTTTGTGTTGTGTATTTTTCTTGGCCAAGTTTTAAGATTTTTTTAAATGAGTTGAAGACTATTTCCTTTAGCTAATTAGGCCTAACGTGTTTCTATGACAATAAAAAGCAATTTTATTTCATATTTCCCGACGTTTCGTGAATGTTTTGTTCACTCTTTCCAGGGATTCGTCTATTTATTCCATAAATTTTTTCCTTATTCTGCTAATGGTGAAATGCTCCACTGTACCTATTTATATAATTCAACTGTTATTGTCCACGGTTGTATTTTTCAGTAAAAGTCATATTGTTAAAGTTATTTTTATTGAGATTGCATTTCTGTAATATCTTCAATATTGTTAATCCTTCGTTTATGACTACTTACTTTATTATTACTGCCTGAAAATATTTTTGTTTCTTTTCAAGAAATGAGAATATTTGTGTAAACTTATTTCAGTATACGTAAATGACCAGTTTTATCCTCAAGGCTTTTCTTTTTATTTCATTCGATTGATTGGACAACAAAAGATTAAGATATTAATGAACAAATAGCCTAAAACTTATAACAATATTATTATAAATAAATATTTGTGCAATGTAACTAATCAAATAATGAGGCAGAGAAGAAAGTATGATTTTTATACTGAGGAAGGCAAGAAAAAACTCAATCTAAGAATAATAATGATAATAATAGTCACAAAAGCTACTTTTCTTAAACTTCGGACTTGTAACTAATTATTAATTAATTAATTAAAGGTATTTTCAAAACTAGCCGATACGCTGTGGAATGAATGTATGAAATAGAAATAGAAAAAACAATCAGTTTTCTGAATATTTTACCAAAAAGTTAAATTTGGTGTAAATAAAACAGTAATTGAACAATTAAAACAAATAAGAAATAAAAACTGTGGAATTTAAATTAAATAAATACCTTATTTAAGTACTGAAAGACAAAAATAAAAATAGCAAGAAGTAAGCAAGTGATATTTGAGTGAAGAAGCCTGTCGCGCCGGCGGCGATAGCTACCTTAATTTTCTTTTTAAGCAACGACCGTAATGATGTAATGACTTTTATAGCAAAATTCAAAAGATACCGGGGTTTTGTTTTTGTATTTAATTTACATTGTGTTAAATAAATATACATACATATGTATGCATGTGTCTATACATAGTACGTATGTAAATAACTAATACGCTAAGATGGTGACGTGGAGAGTCCGCAGACGAAAAAGAAAACCTTGGTTGACAGCCTAGACATGACCAAGTGAAAAATCATCAAGATCAGTCAGAAATTGAGAGAGTTACAGCATGTTTAGTGAAAATATCTGAATTTTAATTTTAAAAATAATATTTTCGTATAGAGTATACGCAATAAATACTCGTGTTGTTTATAAAGTATACGGCCTGCATATTTAAGAACTCTAAATGAAAGGCTTTAAAATATACACTACATATGTACATATGTATGTATGTATTTGTTTCCACTTTTCAATATTTTTATTATTATTTTGGAAATAATATGTGGTAATCTTTCTTCATGGGCAACATTTTTCTGGGTGCGTGAAAAATAATATTTTTAAATATTCATTTGAAAAACACTAACCAAAGTAGAGATGGGCGCGTGTTGAATTTTTCCAACACGACACGACACGAACACGAATGACAAGATGTCCAACACGTACGAAACACGCACGTGAAATTTTCTCAAAACACGAATCTGCACAACACACAGGAAATCAAATTGAATAGAAAAAAAAGGATTTTTTATATTCAAATAGATACATATTTTTGTTTAATTTCAGAACTTTAAGCTTAAGGGACCCCTACTCTATCAACAAATTTGATGGTCTTACGTGTTTGACGATACAAAACATTAAACACGCATCTCTATACCAAAGTGCATGACACTTGCGACTAATTTCTGGGATGTAACTTTGTATTCAATAAAATAGAAAAAATTACATTTCGAAAATATTACCGTTCGATTAGAATTACATAGGAAGCACTAGAGATGAGCGATATTTCCATACTTGTTACTTAATTACAGTGAGTGAAAAATCTCTATTCACTACTGTGTCTGAATTTATCAAGTAACAATTTCTCGAAATATGGTTCTTTCATACACAAAGTGAATACTTTTTTATGTTTTTTTTACAGCGAATAAAAAAATCCCTCACATTTTTGTCTTCGCAATTTCATTTTCTCTCTGATTTTTTCAATATAATATTCTTTAGCGCGATTAGTACACAGCTCACTATATTGAGGTATTGTAAATAAAGTGAATAAAAGCGTATCAATTCAACATTTTCTTCCTTTTTTTTTGCATAAATTTAATAATTTTCTAGAAGTCTTAAAGCTTTTGATAAAATTTATAAATTGGTTAATTTATAAACTTTCCATTTACAAGGCAGTCGAAATGCATTTAAATATTGTACATGGCAAATCTTTTGAAACTTCGCAACTGGAAAATATGTATCCTATAATGCTGAAGTACAAATTGTTAATGTTGTATTTGAATCGAAAAAGTACAAGGTTTGACGAATGAAGATTTTGATTGTTTGGAAGACAATGATGATTCTGCATTAAATGGTTACATAAGAGTATATGTATGTCGTTATTATACAAATAACTAAAAGATCGTGTAATTGAAAAGTCTATTTAAATGAATACGAGTTAAATTCATTGGCAATAATTCAGTATTTAAAAGGATTTTATTAAAATTTATTGGAATAATGAGATCAACTTCATATTCAAATTATTCTATTGAAATTCTGTTAAAACCAACAAGATTTATCAATGTTTCTATTACTGTTTTCACATCTAAAGTTGAAACCTGGTTTTAAAGTTAAAACCATAAACAGCTGATTTTACGTTCCCACTGCAAGTTTTATAAATTCAGGTTGTGTAATAAATTTGTCCAAAATAAAATAAATGTAATCTAGAAATGCTTATATTGGTTGCTGTATTTTTTCTGCTTTTTATAGCACTTATTTGACAAACTGTGCTGTGCAATTGTTGTTTTTGTTTGTGTGAAAAACTCAGAAAATTTTACAATGCATCCTAAAATGGAAATTATTTTATATTTTGTACTTTTAAAATTATCGAATTACTTATACAGAGTGAAGAAGTGCTTGGAAATCTTATTGTGAAATAAAAAAAAATTCATTACAAGCTTCACCTCTTTTATCCGCGGATGGATGTCAGATATATCGTCTATTTTCGCTTCCCCCACGTGAGTGAAAATATTTTTATTGATTTCCGTAAAAAATACTTTTTCCCCACATTTTTTTTGATATTTATTGCTGCTGCATCCATTTTCAGGATGAAAATGTTCCAATCGGAATCTATTAATTTTAACTTGGCAGCACTAAATTTAGCACAGCAAAAACAAGGTTGCATTTCATAAAATCTACCTAATGCTATGTTTCCGCTAAGAGTTGAACACATGCTTCGCTTTCTGAATCATGTTTATGAATCATGCCGTTTACACGATGCATTCGTGCTTCGTCTTGGCATTTTTTATGTATATTCACACATACATACATACGTATCATACGCCAGTATATACATACAAACTGCGATACAAGTGTGAGAAGATACCAATTTTACGTGCTTTAGATTCACATTGAATAGTGGAAACAGACTATAAAAGCAATTCAAAAACGGTTCCAAGTTGGTTTCAACAAAATTATTTTGTATGGTAAAACCAGGTTTTAACAGTTGGTTTTAACGTTAAAACCTACTTTTATTAAAACCATGTCAGTGTGTAAACACTATACTATTGTTGATTATTATTGCACACAATTTAAATTTGACTGATACCAGCCTCATTCCTACTGGTTCTAATAATTTGCCTGGTAAAGAAGTAAAATTAAATTAAATGAAATAAATATGAATTGAATTTTTTCTTCAAATGCTTCATATTTGGGTGTGGGTTTGTACCCGACACGTGTTCAAAATACAGTGTGATGATACAAAAGTCGTACACCAAAAATAGAATTCAATATAAACATGTTCGTTTACTTGTGCTTCTACTTTCTACTTCTTGAGTTATACATACATGTGTGTATACTTCTATGAGTATTTTCCAACAATAAAACTGTTTAAGGCCTAACAAAAGACTTCTAATATTTGTGTGCTGTTACTTGGCAAAGTAGGGTGATTACCTCTGTGCGCATTGCCATGTGTTTTCCTGTACATTATCAGTATTTTTTAGTTTTTTCTTTTGCCAAGTAAGTTGTTGCTATTTTGTGTAACTCATTGTTAATTTTTCGTCTTTTCAATTTCAATTGCTGTTGGTTTTCTGGCTGGCGCCAATAAATTTTGTATTTTTGTAACAAAATTTGTACATGCCGGGGCACGCTAGATGCTCATCAATTATGTATTCACCATTCGCTTTTATTTTATGTTTTATTGATTTATGCGATAAAAAGGAAAAACTGCTTAAGTCGAGCCAAGCTGATTTTGGGTTAATAGCACCCCTGGAAAGTACAATTGGAAAGTACTTCTGAGAAAAATCTCAATTATTTTGTACGCTTTTTTGTACCTCATGTGGAATAACAGCTTAATGTAGCTCAGGCCTTTTTTTTGCAAAACTCAACACTAATAGTAATATCAAAGTATTATGCAGGTAAATTGAAATAAAAAATCGTTTTGAATAAGCAAAATCTCATTTAAAAACCCTTTCGCTTACATTTCATTTGAATCAAGAGAGTTTTTCAATTATTTTTTAATGTTAATTTTATAACTGGCACATTATGTAAAACTAAAAACAAAACATCTTTTATTTTCTTTAAAAAAAATTAAAACGCATTTATAACTTATATTTTAGTTTTACTTATCACCAATTGAAAATAACTGAACATTTTGACCACACGAAAAATTATTTTAATATTGTAGTTGTTTTTTTTTGTTTTGTTAGCGACATACATAAAAAGTTAAAATATAATTTTTAAACTGCATTTTTATTTAAGTTTAACTTTACAGTAAACTTCTGAAATAACTACAAACAGTTAATGTAAAACTTTTTTGAGTGTACACACAAAAGAGTAATATGAATGAGTTTGTAATATTAATTAAAATATTTGTAATATTAATTAAAAAATTAATTAAATTTTCACCTATAAACAATTTGATAATATCAATTAAGTTTTTCCATTCAAATTAATTAATACAATTAAAAATTTAATTGAATCAATTAAATTATTAATTGCAAACATTAATTGGTGAATACTTTTTTCTGTGTACGTTTCCATATACGTGTTTTGGGTCAAACCATTAAGTAATTTGTTGATTTCCAATACATTTTTCGTATGAGCAAATTATCTCAAATTAATTGATCACCTCCAAAACTGTAAAACATGACTTGAGCACTTTTTCCTTATTGTTACAGATTTTTTTAATGGCACTCAGGGGGGATAACCCCTACTCATACATTGCATTATGCTAGAATTAGAAAACTAGGTTACGGAGAGGAGGATAAAGGGAGTAGTGTCTGTGGACATTCGATTTAAGCTTTTCCATGTACGAACAGTACGGCTAAAAAGGAAATTCTCTCTGTAATGTGTGGTGCGATTTATTGGACAATCGACCACAAAATGATGTGCCCTGAATGAAGCACGCATTGTAAGTAAAAATGTTCGGGTTTCAGGAACAAGTTCCCTCATTTCACTAGAACACATTCCGTTGTAGTAGCGATAGAACAGGGAAATTCATCCCACATTGCGTCGATGCTCCAATGAATCAATAGAGTTGGATATCCTCAAACTGTCACCGAAGAGGTTCTTCGCGCTCTCCTGTACGCGGTCGAGCAATCCCAAAATATACTTTGAAGCACCGGCCCATACATGAGAGTTGTATTCCATTTTCGGTCGGATATAAGTGGTGGAAATAGTAGAAAGATCAGATGGGGTGAAGTATCGTTTGCACCGTTTCAAAAATCCTAGGCACTTGAATGCTTGTCTTGAGAATTGAAAAATGTGTTCAGTCCATCGAACATCACACTGAATTTCCATGCCAAAAACATCAAGAGCTTCTTAATACTTATACCCCCATAGTTACAGAGGCAGCAGCATTTTCGGTCATGTGTCTACGAGTAATCATACAACATTGGGTCTTACGGGCGTTAAAATCGACCCTATTCGCATGACCTCATTCAGACATTTTTGTTAAGTAATACTTCAAAGTCTCATTCATTGCTGGTCGCATAGCCTCAATCTCCTCCGGCAGGTTTGGTCTATTGCTGAATGAGAAGGAATGGCAGATGCTGCTGTCGTCGAAAGAATAGATTGGGTTGAAAGTTTAACATAGAATGTCATTTAGAAAAATAAGGAATAGTGTTGGTGAAAGAACGGAACCTTGCGGAACCCTTGAATTTACACTGATCTCGTCTGATGAGATTCTATCTATAACAACTCTTATAGTGCGATCCCCGAGGAAATTCGATAAGAATCGAGAGAAGTTATCATTTTGACAAAAGTGCACCATGCCACACTCTATCAAACGCCTTGGCGATATTTAGAGCCAACACCGTATTTTCACCAAAATGGTGAATTGAACTACACCATTTCTACGAGAGGAGGGCAAGTGACCTCTAGTAAGCTTTTGGAATCAGAATACCTTACAACGATTTAGAACATTTTAGATTCCAGTACTTCGTTCCCGGACGCAAATTATGGCATGCGATACTGAGCAAAATTTTAATCTATTTCCATATAAACTCTGTTGTAATATTTCGTAGTTTCGCTCGATAACGAGTACTGCAATTTGCCCCTGTAACTTGTGAGAAGTTTTAGTATCGAGAAAGCTTAAGTAATTATATTGGCTGTCCTATTTTAGTCAAGTAACAACTTAAGACTATAGTTCAGGATATGTAAAAAGCCACATGCGCATGTGGCCATGCCGTCATACACATTTTCAGCACGCAATCTGCATTTTTTTTAAACAAGTAGTAGTGGCTACATGCCGTAAAATGTTTATAGTACTTTTGTTCCCAAATTGAAGTGTTACACACATGTAGCCGAAGCTGACACAGTCACATGCGCATGTGGCTGTTTATGAGCCATATGACTCAAAAAGTTCTCACATATGTACACACACACGTACATAAATACATATGTCACATAAATGCAGGTGTCTCAAATATTAATATCGCACACAAAGTTGATTCTTGCAGTTTTAAGAAAATTATTGGTTTTGCTGCAAAAATGTATTTTTCTATGTTTTATTAATTTAATTTGTTTTTGCTGTTTCCTAAGTTTTGTACTGAATGTGTGCATGTGTGCATGTGTTTCTATGAAGGTTTTCAAATGGGTGACGGTACCAAGAGACACGAGTGCAGTTAACACAAATAGGAAAATGAAATGCCAACTATTGTTGGCCTACTAAAGAAAGTATACCTTTTGAACTATAAAATCAATCAAATCCGTCCTCACCACGAGTCTTAGTCCTCCTCATCTATGCACTTAATAAAATTAAATTTATTGCTACTTTTCAATAACATCAAATGAATTGTAGGGTGTTTGTCTGGTATAGGAAAAGAAAACCTACATACTCGTACATTGAAACCTTAATTTGGAAACTCCATACTAACCGCACACTAAAAATTTAAAAGGCAAATCTGAAAAATTAAATATTTCCAACAAATTTTTTTAATAATTTAAATTGTAGCTTCATTGTTAAGAAATTGAACTGCATACTTATTTGTTACTGTTCAAAAGACTCCAGCACTTTTGTTGCTATTTGAAATTATTTATTTAGTTGTGGCAGACAAGCTTAGATGCAATAATTTAATTAACAAACCGATCAGTAAAATTTATTTGTCAGGCAAACACGTGCAGAACCGAACAACATGTTGTTTACAAAAGCCGCTACAGCTTCATCATCATTATCATGCATTCTACTTCCTTTAAAGGTTCATGCCTTAAAATCACATCAGCAGACACAACACGCAGCAGTGGATGAAATATGTATATCGAACAGAAAAAAAAATGGTGACCGGTAAAAATTTTAGATGGCATAATTATCCCACTCTGAAGTCTACCGATTACAAACTCTTTACATTCGCAGTCGTATTGACGCGTGGTAAAAAAGAAATAACGAATAAAATAGTTCATCTCTTTCAAGTACAATAATTTTTTTCAGTTTTATAGGAAAGCAACGCAACAGTTTGTTGAACAAAAATACTTTTAGTCCATCTTTCCATACTTGAGAAAATTTTACAAAAACACACTTGAATGCAATACGTTGCAGTTAAAAGTTTTTAAAATGTTATTTGAAAGATTTTCAGTTAACCATATGTTACGTTTATGTCTTTAAATTTAATTCTAATGTCGACATTTTTCTTTATAAAACTAAAGCAATTACCACAGTTATTCGTTGATCCAAAAAATAAAATGGCAGAATCCAAATGGTCACTTTTATTCTCCTTATATTTGCGCTTATATGGAAGAGATGTCGTTTCGTTCTTTTTTAATATTTTTAATAACTTTTATTGCTTTTATTGGTACACTTAAAGCCACAACTGCTGCACATTTGCAATTGTAAATTTGGTATTTTGTTTGAAAGTACATTTCAAACTATTAAATAAATACTAAAATATTTAGAAAACTCTATGATCCAACTTAAACTGCAATTAAAAATTTTAAATACACACACCGAGAGTACATTATACTCGTATGCATGTAATATTATTTTATATGAAATTCAAATTGTGTACAATAAAACAGTTGAAGTTGAATTTAAGAATGTGGACTGTCGAAATGTAATATCATTTTCGATTATGGATTATGCTTAAAGATGGAATGGGATTTAAAAAGAAAGCTTTCAATATCAATGGAATATACTTTTTTACATAAGTATGGAACTTTTTCTATAAAAGAGGATTCATGCATACTTCCAATGAAGAGGTTAGCCTTTCTTTTCAAATATAAAAGTTTTTTTTTTATAAAAACGAGTTGATGAAAAAAATAGTCCGTTCTAAGCATCTAATTGCAAAAATAATGGTTAGAAATCCTTTGCTAAAAAACTGGGAAAACTGCAAAGGAGCATTGAACTTGTCCCCGCTTTTAAATACGAATTGCAATTTTTGTGCTTCCTCCTTCTGTAAGTAATAAAAAATGAGATATGCCTTTTCTGTATTATGCTATTGATGTGCGGCCGCTCTTTGTTAGAACGAGTTTTCCACTGCGTTTTTCTAAAACAGTTCACAACCTCTTATTGGCATTAAATTTAAGTGCTTCCCATTCTACTCGTGCACTTATCACCAGACGTACATATCCACATATTTAAGTTAGTTAAACTATCAATGTTCTGCTTTAATCCAATTTACCTTTGCTTATGCTATTCGTAGTCTTGTCGAACAGTAAATTGCAGTAACACTTAAATATATTTAAATATAATCTTTGAGAGCATTTAATTTAGCATGACTATTAAAATTTTAATGGAGAAGATCAAAGGGAATTAATAATCGTAAGAGTAGTAAAATTTAAAATTTGTATATGCAACTGGAAAGTGCACAGCAAAACCGCACAGTTTTGATTCCAGCATCTTCGCATTCACTCATTTCGCGATCTGTTTTGGTACGTGTAAAGAGAAATGCACGAGTACCGATGTTTAGCATTTCACTGCATACTCGTACATGTATTGGAGTAGTCAGTCGACTTCTTAATTTTTGAATAAAAATAATTTTAATTTAATTAATTTTTTTTTTAATTTCTTTGAGAGCAGAATATTGCTCAGGCAATTAATATGCATAGTATACTTCTGTATGGTATAATACATTCTTTACGAAAGAGGAAGTGGAAAAACAACAAATGAACAACTCTGCTATTGTGCGTTTTGTTGTTTTTATAGCATCGTTGCAGCGCCTCTGCTGGTTAGTAGGCGCATTATTTTTTAGCTATATAACCATTTTATTAGTTATTTCACCATGCCGACGATTCACTGTTACTAACACATATCGGCCTTGCGTGCCCATGTGTTGTACGATAAAAATATCATTTTATTTACATTGAAATTCATTGAAGGTATTTCAGATGTACAAAATATTAATTTAAAGATTCCTAAAAATCGTAAATTAATAAACTTCAATTTACTTTTTGAAATAATATGTACTTCGTTGAAATATTGAGGATCTAACTTTATACGTTTGGATGTGTAATGAAAACTATCAAAAAATAACATCAATAAAAGGCAAGTTTTTTGTTTTCAAATATACGAATTTCAGTTCAAAATTTTGAGCAAGAGTTTTCAGTCGCATGAAAGGAAGAGCTTCGTGAGAGAACACCCTAAAAACTAGTAGAAGAGATGCAAACTGGTATTGTTTCCAAATCAAAATTACTGACTTCACTGTAGTAATTGTTGGATTATTTACTTTAATATCAATTATAACTTTTGTGGAGACATTGCACATTATTAAGCAATAGTGCCGGGCAACAAGCGTTTCTTTTGAAGGTGTTTCTTCAAATTTCCCTTATATAACACCTCCTGTTGTTTATGGTTGTATAATGCATGACATAAGAAAGAAAACTTGAAGGAAAAGCCAAGTATAAAGAGAAAATTGTATTGATTTGGTCAAACAGGTGGCCTATAACAGGTTTTTCTTTTTTTCATATGTTTGTAAAATTTAATTATTGCTTTTATAGCCTCTCCTGTAGTTTGTTCTCGCCACATTATTAAAGCATTCTTGAATACAAATTTTGTTGGTGTTGAAGGTATGCGTGGCGTTGATTACAAACAGTTGCATTTTACTATAGACTCTCAATACTATTTAGGGAATTAGAGGCCTTACGCGAGTTACCCTCTAAGTCAATTTTTTTTGCTTTTTATTTCCTGTAATAACACAATAATAAGAATAAATAAACTAAAGAATTGAAATAAACGAACCCAATTGTATTTCTGTTTAAACAAATTGATTTGTTTTATTTTTAAAAATAAATAATTACTCGCACAGCTCGTACACAAAATGAAAATCAATAGTAATTATTTGTGCGCGTAAAAATGTACAAGTATAAAGGTTAAATTTTGATAAAATAAATTACACAAGCGTAGCGTAGTTTTGACAACGAGACTTACACAAAATCTTTTCGGTTAATATCGACAATTTCAATGATCAAGTTTACAATTAGTGTAAGTTGTTGCTGGAATTTTAATGAACCAAATTCATTCTGGTTAATTTAACCAATTTAGATTTATTATTTAATTTTTAGTGCAAACCTAAGAGCAATCAAGTTAAATTGTTGCGGCTTATCAAACTTATCATTTTGTTTGGTTGTTAAACAGCCTTTTCTCTAACTGTAAATTGTAATATTTGGAAACAAAATGAACTAATTTTTTGTTAATTTAACAGAAATAACTAAATCCAAAATACTAAAGTTTGAGCTCTCGAACGCACTTGAAACTAGAGATGTGCAAGTGTCGTGATTTTATCGTGTCACGCGTGAATCACGCGTGCTCGTGATCAAATTTATAATTAATTACGCGCGAGTGCGTGCCCGTGACTTAAAAAAAATTACTCGTGCGTGATCATGCGTGAGTGAGTTTTTTTAAGAATAACGCACGAGTTCTCACGCTGCGTGGGTATATCTGTATTGAGAATTTAAAATTTTCTTATAATAAATACTACAATGTATGTCTGAGCTGCCCAAAGCAGCACCAGAGTGCGAACATCAATCGGCTTCTTATGTAAATTAATACACATACGCGAATACATTACTCTCGTGTTTCTCTCGGTGGCTAGCTCTGATCTATGTACATCCATACATGTGTATATACATACATACACATACATATACATACATAAGTAGAATGAGCCTGCAAACATAATGCATACATACATACGTATGTACATATGTATAAACAATTAATTATATATTTTTTGTTAGCGTGCGTGATCACCCTTCGTGCGTGATTAAGAATATTTTATACGTGAGCGTGCGTGATAGTGAAAATTTTCAAAATCATTCGTACGTGTAAGTGCTTGAGTACAATATTTTTCTGCGTGAGCGTGCGTGTCGTGAGTCAAAATCCGCTCACGTGCACATCTCTACTTGAAATATTAATTCCAAATTTTTTTATGGATGCCTAGTTGGTAGGCTGGGGAGGGTATGGAAGGGTAATTGTATGAGTGAATCTGGATGGGTATTGAACAGTGATTCCAAAAGTATGCTGATGTAATAATGGTTGTTTAAACAACGTTTGCATATCACCATTTACATGTACACGTAACTTAATCGCAGAATTTTTGCTATAATAAAATTTTGAATTAATGTTTTCAACTGCTGCACATTAGTTAGTTTAACCCTGTTTCGTTAGTTGGTACAATTTCAGTCGCCAAAATTGTTATATGGTCAACTATTTACGTTTCAGTAAGTGAAAAGAGATCATGCAAAGATTAAATCCGTATCTCCCAACTGATTATTTTTTGAGATAATAGAGCAAGTATGTGATTTTCTTTATTTGATAAAAACTTACCGGTCTTGTTACTGGAAGCAGACGTTGAGTACGCATTAGCTATAGGCAGTTGCATACTTTGGTGTTTTGGTTGCCCATCATGTTGTTGTGGCTGATGGTTCATTGTTATATCAGTGTTGATGTTAGTAGGGCGACAACTGTTGCTAGAGTTTTTCAAGAGTTTGTAAGATGTGTTACAATTTCTAGCAATATTGCTACAGCGACGTTTCTTTTCTTTGGCATTCATTTGCACTAGAGATTGTGCAGCTGACCATTCCAATCGTTCACAAACTTCAACGGTGTCCTCTTTGTTTTCGGGCAATGTTAAAGCTGTAGATGGTTGTGTTGCTATATTTGATAAGGATAAAGGTGATAATTTTGTTGAGACTGAGGTTGATTTTGGTGTTGAAGCTGCTTTTGCAGATGATGATGACGATGATGATGATGACGATGACGATGATGATGATGGTAGTGGCACTTGCTCTGGTAAATCGTTTTCCATGGATTGATATGCGGCATTTTTATTAATGTTGTCATTAACCGCAACACCAGTAGAGGCAACTGTGCTGGTATTTGTTTTGGTATTGATGTCGCTAACGTGACTGTTAGTGTCGTTGGTTGTTGATGCAAACGAACTTATGCGTTTGACATTCTGTAAGTCTGACGATTTTTTAACAATGCAGATGGTAGCGGTTTGCTGTAATTCCTGTGCTCTTTGTTGGTGTTGCTGTTCCTTTTGATAGTCCAGCTGCTGTTGATGATAATGTTGACCCAGCACCATTTGCTGTTGACGTAGCTGCTTTGCATTTTGCACAGAACGACGTTGAGTTTGGTTGATAATGATGCTAGTCGTCGTGTCGCGTGACTGAGAGTTCTGTTGCAGTTCTTGACGTGTAGTGTATGTTGACGCTGGTGCCGGCGTTGCTATCGTATCAGCTGAGTAGATGGTGGAAGTATTGCTTCCCAACACTATTTTACTTCCGGCCGAAATACAATCTACAGACATTTTTGTGGTATTAACCGGTCCTTCTTTCTTCCTTTTTTTAGTCAATAATCTCTTTAAGTTGTCTGTTTCTTGTTCTGTTTTAATGTATTGCATTTGTGTTGATACTATTTGTTGCTTTTTCGTTAGGGAAACTTCATTTCATTTTATTTTTTCGATTCTATTTCTTTCACTTCTTCATTGAATTTTTATTCTAACAGTATCAACTACTTGCGTTTTATTTTTTGATTCTCTTTGACTTTTATCTGGACCCTTTCAAGACTTAGCGTTTTTCCTTGTCCTTGTTCTTAGAGGCCAATAAAAAAGTTGTGATATCTTTTGTAGGGAATTCTCGAATTTTGTTTAAGCATTTTTGAAATGAAACTTAAAAATTTAAGTATGTATGTGTGTGTGTGTCTGTGTATATATATATATATTTTGACTTTTTACATTTTTAGTATATTTCACAGGTTTAGGTATTGCTTTCGATGTTTTGTTTTTCCACGTAAATTTTAAAAATAAAACTATTACTGCTTCTAAATTTGCTTAGTTATTTATCAAAAAAATATCATATTTGAATTTGCTTATTGATGTGGTATTTTGGAGTTTAAACAATTTAAAGCAATTTAACTTTATTTAAGCTTTCTGGGAGTATTTTCGCTTCAAACATTTTATCTGAAATAATACATAAAAAAATATTAAAGAACAAGCTAAATATGTATATATGTAAGTAAGCATGAATATACATATACATAGATATATACATACATGTGTATATAAATTAGTTTTTCCACTATTTTCTAGTATTTGATATATTAAAAATAAAAACCTCTCATTTTGTTGTATTTTTTCAGACTGGGTTTGACCTTTTTTTTTGAAGATATACACTAAACATAATTAAGCATAAAAAAATTTTTACTTAAATCAATAATTCATATATTCAGCAACCATCTGGCAATAAGCATGAGCTGGTGTGAGATTACGCTTAGTGAAAAACTTAACAGGCTTTGAAGAGAGACCTGTAATATCAATTTGATTCTGTTCAGAACAAATTCTGAATCCATTTAAAATTTTAACAGGAATGTTACGTTTAGCAAAACTATTAGTTATTATTAAGTTTATCATTATTTGCAAACACAAGACTAGACTGGTCTGCGACTTTTTGAATGAATAAAAGGGTCTTAGATGCAAAACCATTTATTTTTTAACATAGTTTTCTTTGAGCTCTATGTACTTTGCCCAACGTTTCTCAAATTTTTTTTATCCTTTCCAAAAAATAAACGTTTTGTGTGAGTCAAATTTCTTTCCCGAGCCATTTGTTCAGGCTTAGTAACTATAAATTGTCACTCGAGGCTAAGACCGAAGAATTGGGCGGATTACATTTGCCGTCTTCCATGCTCGATGGCAAAGAGTCTCCATAATATATTCATCAAGCTTAATCTTGATTTGAGTGATGGTTTTGTTCTGCAAAATACAATGCTTAATCAGCACACGACATTCATTAATTTATTTCCATTTTCTTCTCAAACCATGTGGTAGTAAGCTGACAGAAGTCAACTGGCAGTTTCCTGTTGACAGGAGCAGCTCTTCTCAAATGGAAAAAAAATGTACGTAGATTAATAATTCAGGAAGTATTTTAATGGTTGGAGGGACATTCGTGAAATATTAAGCTTATAATAAAAGAGAGTGGTGTAAATTATGCAAATGCTAAATGCCACTATATCTTTAAAATTATAGCTGATAGAGAAAAACTATTGTAATCAGTAGATAAAAATACATTTACGATCAGCTATTTTTATTTAAAATTGTGCTGTGTAATCAATAATATGTTTTTCAATCCAAATCTTTAATTAGAAAGCTGGGGAAAATTGCGTTTGTTGGGTACTTCAAGCCCTTATTTTCAATCTGAACTACTTTTTAAACAAGAGCTAACCTTAAAAACGGTAAGCACCACTGGTTTACACACCGGGTCGGGTCGTTCACTGGTTCGACACAAGTATACAGCGGATGTCCAACTTGTTAAATTTTTGAACTAGCACAGTGTAATTGGATTTTTAAGTACTACAAGCATATTTTAGTAACTGGTGTGTATATCAAAGCATATATTTTAAATTCTTTAAATACATTTGGGTATATGTATGTACATATGTATGTGTGTATACTTCTTGAAAATGCACAAATTATCAATTCTTGCGTTGCAATTGTTTTGGATTACTTGCACCAAAGCGGCAATGCTGATTGCACAAATTCAAAAGGAAGTAAGAAAGTGAAAAAATGAGAGCGAGAGAATGTTTCCGTTTACTCTGCTCAAAATACTTCCCTTATTTTGTTTTTTCCCTGCTATATTCATTTTATTTATTTATTCAATAAATACAATACTTTAAATAATTACATATATTATTTTTTTTCAGATTAAAAAAAGTTTTAAATAATTAAGCACAAATATAGTAATCGTTTAGTACGAGTATTATTCGATTCGCAAAAACTTTGAAACAAATCAGAGAAAATTGTATTTTGAGAACGAGGCTAGACGAGGTTTAAAACACGAATTCTGATTCCATGTCAACAACAATTTGTGCAGTGATTATTATTCTTTGTTTGAGTGGTTGAGTGTATGTTTGTTCAATTCCAACCGCCTTTCACTGAACTCCCCGTTTCATTCAAGGGTTGACTGAAACGCAACAAAATTGTTGAAAAATATACCTACAAAAAGCAATAATAATAAAAACAACAACTGACAATGCAGACACATCAACACTTGTTCGCTACCGTTGAAAGAAAAAGCCAACAAGGATATTAAGTAATCACTTTGATTTCAAAAACATATACATAGTTTTCTAATAAAGATTCTGCTTAATCATTCTTTTACAAATATATTTCTTAAATAAACTATAAAAAGTCTGTTTGTCCTACTTGTTTGGCATTTTAGATTTTTGTTATTTTTAAGTTGTTTTTATACTAATTTTCTCACTCACTTTAATTTGACAGATTTTTGAGGTTAGACCAAACTTAATTTTATTACATATCTTTATTTTTCACTTTGTTTGCGATGAGTATTTTTAAAAAAGTTTTTGTTATCACCACTTATAAAGCACATCATAAAATAAAGACTTTTCTCTTTTATAGATTTTATTTTAGATTTTTCCTTATACGTTTTTGTTAGTCTAGTTTGGATAGCAACAGTAAAATAAGAAGGAAAACAGATATAAAAACATTGAATTGTTAAGTTTAATTGATTTTTTTACATTAGCTTTTTGTTAGTTTTTCTCTATGATTGGTTCAACAAAATAATTTGTTGGACGACATTTTTCACAAAAACTTTAAATGTTTCTTTTGTTTTTTTTTGTTGAAGATTTTATTGCCATTAAATGATGAAGAGTTTAGAAATGGAAAAAAGAATTAATAGTAAAAATTTTAAAAATGATTTTTGCACAGTTTTTGCGGATGTGCGTCAGCTTATGACGTACCACTCCCTTCTACTGATTAACAAAAAAGTGGTTTTCAACTGTTGGTCGTCGGTCGTTGTTATTGTCGACGTCGTCAAAATCTACCTCTCCTCTATGTCTTTTATATATTATTATTATTATTATTATTGTTATTTCGTTTTGCTTTTAAAGTTTCACGCACTTTCCAACAAAATGAGAGAACCTTTTCAAACACTTGTATCACCAGAATAATATCACAAACATGACAAGGAGAATATGCAACAGAGTGAGTGTTTGAACGAAAGAACAGCGTTGCCAGGGCATGATTGTTATCATTGTATAGTCGTTAAAAGAAAACAAAAATTTAATTTATTTAGTTGAAGGCCACAAAATCCATAATTTTCATTTGTATATGCATTTTCCCATTGATTCACATACTTATTACAAAATAATAAGTACAGTTTCATCTCTATAATTTAAAACTTTTGGGAACAAAGAAATATATTAAGAAAATATGTATAATAGTATATGTGGTCGTTCTGGGAGCGAAGGTGTAGAAGGCGGTAAAAGAGATTCTGGCCTGGCGTTCTTGCAAAAAACCAAAAATATTTAAAAGCCATTTGCTTCAAATAATGAAGTGAATAAAAGAAGTATAATTTAAAGTTGCACAGGTAAAATTTTTTTAAAATATCGGGAAATGAAAGCTAATTAGAGCAGTAGTATCAGGACCTTAAAAAAGCTTAAGCAACACATTTTTTCGACTTTGTTTTTTTTAACAAAAAAAAAAATAAATTATTTCCTTCTATTACAAATGTTGTTCTGATATAAAAATCGGTTCTTGTTTAATTTCTCAATTTCTATTATTATTATTATTGAAGGAAAATGACAGGGAAGCCGGAAAGATTAAAAATAAAGTCAACAGATTAAACTTAGGATGATTTTTAAATTCATAATATAATTATTCCTATCCTTGGCATAATTCAAAGCAGTGCAATTTCAATATTATTTTTAATTAATTAAATAAAAATTGAATATTAGTTTAAAGCAAAACTGAGCCAAATACAATACAAAAGCTGTAGCTTATAAGAATATTTATAAGATAATATGAGAAGTTTTATTGCTAAAATGCCTGGTAACACTTAATAAAATGTATTTTTTCTCATAATTTGTTATTCAAGGGAGAGTTTTAGCTCGAAAGGGTGGTAAAGTGTGTTTTTAGTTTTTGTATTCACAGTGGGCTTCATAACATATGCAGGGTTAGATTTATGTTCAAGTGGAGTAGCTTTTTTCTGAGAACTTGCACTACGAAATTTGACCGAAAATTTTTTTTATATAAACTTTTTTTTCAAAATTATTTTCTTCGCAAGCAAAATAATGCAGTATAAAAAATTGTTCAAGGAAATGTTGTGAAATATTATGAAGCTTGATTTGCAAGTATATCTAAATAAATAGTACGAAAAGCATTCAAATGAGATTATTGCAGTAAGATTTCACTTATTAGCCTTTTAGCAAACATGATGTGTCTCCACTACATATCGACCGTTTACTCAAAGAACGTCATGACGTGGTACATAATTAATCCTCATATCATATCATATTTCATTCAAATATCTTGTTTACTCAAATCTTGAGAGAAAAATAAATTTTTTTCCATTAAGTTGTGTGTAAACTCGTTTTCTAGCAAACTGGTTTTTTGAGTTATGTCATTGTTTGAGTAAATGAGCGATATGATTCGTCAACGCAATCAAGATTTTCCTGTTTCAACCCGAAAGGATTTAAATTTCTTTTAGTGACTCCCAGAAAGAAAGTTATTTAAGAAGTTTCGTTGTTTTAAATCCCAAACTTATCTACTCACCCCCGTTAATTGTAATTATTTTTATAATATGTCATATAATTGCTACTTCATCTCGAAATTGTCTAATATTGTTGAAAAACTTATAGTAAATACTAAAAAAGTATGTGCAATTTTCAAAGCAATAACCCCACTGTACTATAGTATACCAGTAACATTGGAAGTACAAATAAAAGCATTTCTCAAAATGTAAGTACATATGCACTGCAAGTCCACGTTTTATTCTCCTAATAGAAATTTATCACAATCCCAAAACTAATTTATTTATTAATTGTATTCACTTAATTAATTGTAAATTATAAAAAAGCAATAATTTTACCTACAAGTTAAACTGTGTGCTTTATCCAACTCCGTAAAATATGCACTGTTTTACTCTTTCAGGTCTGAGTCGCTTTTCTATACGATTCTGCAACTTGCAACCCTTTCGCACTGCTGCACACAAATGTATGAAAACAAAATAGCAACAAAATATTTAGAATACAACAAGTAGCCGCGCAACATATTGCGAGTACATATGCATATACATACATACATATTTGCGCTCTAAAAACCTACAATAGTCTAAGAAAACTTTTGCAAAAACAAAAAAAAAAAAGAAACACTCATACATAGAGAAAAGCTACAAGTGCATAAAACAGACTAGAACATGTATGAATACATTACCGTTTCCTTCCATCTCTTTTGTTCTCTTTTGCAATGGCTGCGTTTGTTCATTGCAGTAGTTTTGCATTCAATACTCTGAGAATTTGAGCGCATATACCATGTATTCGTAACTGGCATGCGGCATGCGCTTTAGAACAACGACCTGTAAGCTTCCGGGTTTCTGCCCGCACACACACTTGTGGATTGTTGTAATACATACTCGCACTTACATACATACTTACATGCATATATATATATATATATTTTCAAAGTATGGAATAGTTCGCCATGCTTTTTATGTTTACGATTCCTTTTTACAGTATTTCTTCAATTCATATGTATGTGCTCTCGTTTTTCTTTTGTCTGTTTTATAAACACAAAAATTAAAGTCAATGGAAATGGCTTGTTGTTCTTTCATCTTATTTACAGATGTGTGTCTGATTTTATGTTGTTTGTTTTCCTTTGTGTCTGGTTCTGTTGTTATGTATGTACGTATGTATGCATCGCATTTAACCAACCATCCATCCATCCATCTAGCCCAATCTCAGTTAAAAGCTGTTTAATTCTGCTTTGTACCTATAAAACTACTTTCTTTTCGTATGCATTTAAGTAATTTTGCATTACACACACATACATACAAAAAGATCTACATACGTACATACATATGTATGTAAATATGCATGGATGCAGTTATGTAAGTGTTGCAGCCGACCTTTTTTGTTCTTGTTTAGTACTTTGGTCTGCATCGTGTTTGCTAAATCTAATTTTTATGATTATGTCTTCATGAGCAACTGTTTTAAACAGCAAACAAAAATGTTGAATGAAATATTTTTATTAATTAATGTGAGTTTCTCAAGAAGAGAAGAAAAATTATATGTATTAGACTTTATTAGCTGGGGAAAATACCGATATTTTTCTGTGTAGCCACGCACTCCATCAGCACCCAAGTCTATCTACTGGGGTAGATAGACTTGTTATTAACATCAGCTATTTAACGCAAATTTTCAATTAAATGGAATATGAGAAATGATTATATTGTGTATACAATTATTGATTTACCTTTGTAAGTATCACTATTCATTTTCTATTCAGATTAGCACGAAGTTATATCACTCTACCTAAGTATGTTTAACTATTCTTGCTTATCTTTTACGATCATCACATTAATTATTTTTACTTATTCGATGTACCGTAGAGTTAAATTGTAATTGTAAAATTATCGCTTGAATTTTCATTCGGAGTATTCTAAATACTTGTGGCAAAAAGGAAAAAGTGCTTAAGTCGAGAAAGTTAATTTTAAGTTAATGGCACATCTCCCCACTTGCAAGTACCCCTGCGCAAAATCCCAATTATTTTTGGCGATTTTTCAGAAAGTTATAGCGAAATGACTTGCAGCTTATCTTTTTTAAACTTATAATATCATGGAGAATAATAGCTTATATTCGTATAAGGTTATACTTTATTATGTTTCAACTTTAATGTATTATTTATAAGATGTAGAATAATGTTTTTCTAAAAAAAAATTTATGAATAACGAATTTGCCAATTTAAGTGTAAAATAATCAAATTTCTGAAAATCGATTTGAAAGCTTAAAAGTGCTCTACTGCAAAACAGCTAAATAAGATTTAAGCACTTTTTCTTTATTGAAACAGATACATGAATTGTCTGCCTACACGCAAAAATGTAATATGAATAATTTTGTAATATCAATTAAAACATTTGTAATATCAATTAAAGAAAATAATTAAATTTTTAGCCATAAACAATTTGATAATATGAATTAAGTTTTTCCACTCAAATTATTTAATACAATTAAATTCTTAATTGAAAACATTAATTGGTGAATACTTTTTTCTGTGTATAAAATGTTTCATTTTGATATGTCAAAAGTAGTATTTTAAGCAAAATAACATGATCACACAAATGGCCGCCTCGCTTACGCTTGCAGCACTTTCACGAAATATTCCACCATCACCAATTAAGACATTTGCGACTGTGCGTCTCCGATAACTGAGGTCTTGAATAGACAAGGAACTTGTCTTCTACGTAGCCTCAAAGAAAAAGGTCTAAAAGTGTTAAATCACAAAACCTTGGCGGCCAGTTCTGATCGCTCCTTCGAGAACTCACTCGTTTAGGAAACTTTTCACGCAAAAGTGCGATTACAAATTGCAATTCTTTGTGGGCCAATTTAAACAAAGAATTGCAGCCGTTTTAATTGACGTATTTCCTTGCAATCAATATGACCTTGTGTAAATTAAAATAAATAAATTTAAAGTAACAGTTTAGATTTATTTAGGATGCTAACTCTGTTTGTTCGGCATGTGTCAACACATCACATGAGCTTTCAGTTCTTCTCCTCTACTTGCTTTTGGGCCTGCAGTATCACAGCCCACGAATGGTTTTTGTTATTGAAAAAATCTCTACAAGATTTCTTTTATCCTAATACACATTCCTGAAGTTTCTCTTAAGTTTAGTACCGCTGTCATTGCCTTCATTCTGGAATTGCAATAGAGCTCAATAGAGCTCATCCTTGCCAGGATGTGGTTTGGTACACAAGTATGGGCTTCGTTATAAAAGTATGCTGCTGACGTTTCGCAATATATAACTTTAATTAAATAATACACAAATGCTTTTTTGAATGAAATTTTATTATTTTTTGAAGGGTTTTTAGTTGATAAAATACATATTGTACTCGTAATTATAGCTTTGAATTGCAAAATGAGGAAAAATATATTCTTAGCGATTTAGATTCAAGCCGACTTACATACTTTTCGATATAATTTAAAAAAGGAAATTTTCACTGATTCGCCACTGCACACACATATCGCTCCTTTATTGCAACAAAGTTATAAATTCGTTATATCATATTTAATCTTGTGTAAACATTTCATACAAAAGGCTTTTACACTCACCTCTTGAGAAAAGAAAACATTTTTTTATTTTCATTGAAGTGTATGTAATTTGAAAACTTTAAACTAACTTTTTTGAGTTATGACTATTTTGCAATAAAGGAGCGATATATTCGTTGTAAAAGCTATATTCCACACAATATTTAAGGCAGTTTTACAAATTAACTTCGATTGGCAGCAGTTATAGGCCCATTTGCAAAATTCTAAAAAGAGAGTTAAAATCGAAACATTATTGTGTGAACATATTTTGTTTTTCAAGTTTATTTGGAGAATGTTTATTAAATATTCTAAAAATATTGCTTAATAAAACTAGTCAACATCTAAAGAGAACTTTTTGATTTTGAAGGAATTTTTTCCAAACAAATTATTATGAATTATGCGTTCTTTTTGTTTTACTGAGCTAAGGTTTTTTTTTTTATATTTGCTCAAAGGATACTTGCCAGCACAATTCTGAAGCCGTGGTATGAGCCGAACAAATTCAGCAACCACACTAAAACAACTCTGGAGCTAAAACAAGCCATAACAATGGACGGAGCCATAAAGTATTCATCAAAGTCTCGAATGTAAGCTGTAACCTGGGATGTAGGGTTTATACCCAAGTACTCAAATGTTTTACTAGCCGACTACAACCAAATATTTCTGTATTTCTAATTAAAAGGTAATGACATGCATATAACACTCACCGTGGTATGAACCAAATTGGAAATGTTATATCCCGTAGCTACGGCATCCAGAACACTACCTATTGTCACCACCACAAACCACGTTCCAAAACTCAAACATTTCAAACTCTCATGAGCCGAAAACAAACTGATTGAAAGTGACCATAATGAAGTTAAAATCCACAGCGTGCTTATGATCACGTAACAAATTAAGAATATAAAAGTGCGATTCTCAGTAGGTTCCCCAGGCAAGGAAAAATTGATTATTGTAACATTAGAGTTCCCTGGTATCAAAAGAGCAGGTTGTCCGCATTCTCGATCTTTAAATATACTGAATCTCAAAATTAGAAAAAAAGTAATATTTCACAAACATTTACCATAAAAATATATCAAGTCCATGATATATTTGAAAGGTTGCTTTCCTATATCAATCACTTGTTGGCTGCATCCTCTCAAAACTAGTCCCCAGATCGAAAGCCACAGATAGACAACACCTTCCACCTTAAAGTTCCAAATATATTTATATTAATATAACATTGAAGAATTTCACTATAAAAACAAAATGTGTTACAAGTATCAATAAGGGCACAGAAATCCCCAAACAATTAAGCATTCTGCGTAACTTTTCTTTTCACTTCAAGAACGAGTAAATAATGTTCATTGGCCCAGTTTAATTTTATAATTACTCGCACCACAAAAAGAATCGTTTTCTACTTTTTTAATTATTTAAAACTGTATGTATGTATGTTTATAAAATTTTGTGTAGTTTTCAAAACTCATATGAAAGAACAAATCAATTATTAAAAATTAATGATAAGATAAACGTGGTCTGTTGGGCTTTTAAATAAAATGCAAAATGCCAAAGCGATAAAAAAATAGAATGCAATCAATCAGTAAGAAGGGAAACAATTTTAGATGACTTAAAAGCTTAAACGACAGTGAAGCCACCAAAAAGTAAATACATGAAAATGTCCATTTTCTCTTCTCAACCACGTGAATTAATTTATTTTCAGTTCACGCACTTATTATGAAAACTGTCTTTCTTCCAAGCTTCTGAAGGCAATGAAGGCAATCAATTATGGATGACTCTTGCGTACTTTATGTTTCTCAAGACTTACAAGTGCTGTAAAATCTACAAGTAAATTAGTTGTGAAAATATGTTTTTATTTTAAAATGAAATATCAAAACAACTGTTTTACTTGTATTGCAACACTTGCGAGTTTTGAGAAACAAGCCTCAGGTCTTACATATTTCAGCTGCGTATAAACATAT
Organism: Nowickia ferox; assembly: GCA_936439885.1. Lineage (NCBI taxonomy): Eukaryota > Metazoa > Arthropoda > Insecta > Diptera > Tachinidae > Nowickia > Nowickia ferox. Next base: position 123,656,416 of record OW387024.1, on the reverse strand, counting down.
ATTAAATTAACCAAGAATATAGTAAATTGTATTTTTCTTTCTTCAGTTAGTCAATCGAATTTTAATAACATTAACAATGACAGTACATCAGCGCTAAAATTTGTTAGATTAATTAAACAAGTGTCTTTTTTTCATCTACGAGATGTATGTCTATCTATCGCAACAGAAGCTTTTGTTTACAATTAAATGAACAAATAAAATTGGCTTCATTATTATTATTAACCTCTGTTATTTGTTTAGCTGGCGTTTTGTGTACAAGCATATCGAATATTTGGTGCAATAGAGTCATAACTCAAAAAAGCGGAATTAATCGTCATAAAGTTCTTTATATTAGTTAAAAGTTTCCTAGAAATATCATGTACAAATATGTTGAGAGAAGAATACATTTTTCGTTTTTCATTAACATTGATTGGCTTGAGTTATGCCTCCATTGTAGCAAATGCTTTTGTTTATTGTAGAAACTTAAATTAAACTTGATTTACGTTAAAAAGTCGTTTGTCAAAACTTAATTCAAAAAGTAGTGCTCTAATAATTCTAATTCAGTTGTGGCTGTTGTTGGGTGAAACCGCCAAGCTAAGTAGTAACCTCCAATAAGATTCTGAACACCGAGTATAAACGCTTTTAAGTGAATTTTATACGATTAGGTTTTTAGTTTATCTAATGTATGTGTTAATTCCTACAAATGAAATATTTGTAAAAACAAATTAACACCAATGCAAATGATTAAAATACACACTTTGTTGGGTTGGAAGCTTAGCCAACTTCTTTACAAGACAAAGTTTGGTTTAATTTCAATAAATAATAAATTCAGTAAAGTGCGACTGTGACTCGCACGCGAAGGGTTCCGTACGGACGCTAAATATATATATGGAATATCTTTTCTGATGTAGATAGTAAAAAAAACTCTTCAAGCACCCGTTAAGCTTTTTTCGGCGATTTTTCTAGTTTTGGCGGTTTTTCTTATTTTTGGCGCTTTTTCGGTTTTTGCCCTTTTTTAATTTCGCTGCTTTTTTTTTGCTTTTTGGCGATTTATTTTACCTTTAGAGATTTTTTTCGTTTGGCGCTTTTTTTCGTTTTGGCGACTTTTTCCGGTTGTCGGCGATTTTTTAATTTCGACGTTTTGAAAATTGCAAGAGCTTGCCTCTTACTAGCAGTCTTCACTAGCCATGAACTTGGTGTGGGCGTCATGTCGGACATCGCAAATGGCTAATGGAGACCGCTCATGTCCATGTTTCGTCTATGCCTTGACATGGATGCCCGAACATACATATCTCTGAGCAACAATGTTTGCCATGAGATTCGCCATCCGCAAGCATTTACAATACACAAGAAAAGAGACAGAACAAAATTGGTAAATATTCTATCTGGATTGCGCTGCCCCAAATTGATGCAACAAGTTGTCAAAATGACATGCTCAAAATTACATTAACTGATGGAATACCCTGCAATTTTGATTTTTTTTTTTAATTTTAGTGTTGAAGTCTGTAAAAAAATGTAATTTTGCAAATTTCAAGAGTCTTTTTAGATCTAATTGTATGTATATTATATGGAATTTTAAATTTTAATTGTCATACAGATGGATAGACGGACAGCGTAGCGGAAACAATAGGGTTCATTTTCACCTCTGGTGTACGGAACCCTAAAAAAGATGGCTTCTAGCGTTAAGAATATAATATTATCTAGATAGCGAGGAGATTATTTTGACTAGATGGCGACGGTAGTTATCTTCCAGAGCGAAATAAAGATACCGAAAGTGCAGAATATTTTCTTATTTTTCTTCGTCATTACAACTGAAGCAGTAGTAATTAAAAGAAAGACATACGAGTTTGCCGTTGGTTACAAAAGTGTAGTGCCATGTGACCATGATGTTTCGTTAGTGAAACGTTGAAAAATTAGAAGTTGCCTAGTTCTTCTAGCAAAGAAGACGATAACAGAAAGCTCTATAGAACACGTTGGTTCATTACACCATCTGGTCTGAGGCGTTTGCACAAGAGCAGTATCCATTCGCCTCCATCAGGATGAGACTGCGAGACCACAGATATTGTCAATATATAAATAGTTCGTTATAATGTTACCCTAATTGGACTTTTGTCTGCATAACCATCTGGGGATGATGCTTGGATAGCTCGCCATCATGTTTCGATATCGCTGTATTTCGAAAACTGGCTTCGCTTTCTGAAGATTTCCTGTCCACAACGATAAGTAACACTTTCAGAGGAAAAAATTTCTTTTCGGGCCTAAATTTGTTTGTGATTTTTCTTAATTATAAATTTCTTAAGATATCGGGGCATATTTCATTTATGATCTGCCGCAATTTTTAATTTCGGTTGGTATTGCTTTGAAAAAATTGGACTAATGTAAAATTACCCAAAGCTTAGGATCGTTTTTAATTTTGCACTTTAGGGCCCCATATTCTCGTGTCTTTTTTTTTCTTAAAGAGAAGTAATACGCAGGCAATGAATGCCTACTACTATTACTAGCTGTTACCTTTTTAGGAAAGGGATAGTGATAGTGAAGACAGGTGGTGAAGGAAGAGATAGAGGAAAGCTTCATTCTTTTACAACTCTGCTTTTTGCACGTTTTTAATAATGCAGTGCTGCAGCGCCTCTGGTGTTAAATGAGGCGTATTAAATTTCTGAAGCTGTGATAAGTAGCCAATATATTTTATTGGTTATTTTACTTCGCCGATGATTCTGCTACACAAGGAGGAGGAGGGCGTTCTGATGTTTCATTAGGATTAGTATCTGCTGAAGTCGGTATAATGCAGTGACCAGTGACTATGCCTTCATCACATGAACTTTCCTGCAACAACTGATATAAAGGGACACTAATGTACATCAGAGAAATGCGTGGTGTTGTTATTCGACGACTGTCTGATACCGGGCTCGAACCCAGGACCTTCGTTTTAGTAGTCAACGTGCTAACTACTTCAGCCAACGCCACCCTCTTTTTGGCATCAACATTAAATTGACATAAATCGACATTTTTACTATTGCATTAGATTGCAACAGCACGTTATGTACATTACAACACTCTGCATATTTGCTGGTTTTATGTGATCTGCGTTCACGACACAATAAGTTGATTCGTTCAGGCCGGCGTTTTTTTTATATTTTCTTTTCTGCAGTATATTTCGCGACTTAACTGTAAAATATTATGGGGCATGCGAAAAAAATAACACAAGGAAATTCTTACATACTCTTACAAAAAGAAAAAAATTCATGCAGTTGTGTTTTGCTGTAATAAAACTGCACGAGTCCTTCTGGTTTCCTTTTTTGTATTTTTTTTTGTTATATTTTGTGCACCAACCATTCATCTATCTAACTATCTTGAACACTACCCGTTCATATAATTTTATTCGTGTTTTTCTTTATTTCTTTTTTACTTTTCTGCATTCATAAAACTTTGACAAATTCAAAGTGCATGTTGAAAAATGACAGGATTTTCGACAAAATACAGAAAAATACATGCATATAAGCTCGCAAAAAGCAAACAAGATGCAAAAAAGGACGTCGCTAAGTACCAAGTTGTAACTACGATGCCATGTTTAAGTATTTGCACTAAATGTACGAACGAACGAACATTCATGGATTTATAAAAAAGTACATTCGAGTAGATGTGTGCCTCTATAGTGAAATATAAGCCACAAGATAAATGTGTTTCTCGAGAGGATTTGCAAAGGACAATATCTTGAAAAATATATACGAATAATGAGAGAGATTTTAAAATTACATAATTTTAGGTAGAGTTGTTATGTTAATATGTATTGTGGTAGCTGCAGTTCCAGTTTCGTGATGGCATATTAGAAAGAGGTTCAAAAGAGTATAAATGTTTCACGTCAGTCATAATGACGTTCAAGATAAATTACTTTAAGCTAACGAATTGTTTCCGTGCTTCAAAAAATGCTTGTTGAGAGAGCTTTCAAGCATTTGACGAGTCTTGTCTTCATGCTCAAAATGTTTTTTGTTGTTGTTGTTGCTTTCGTTTAATTTAAGGCAGCAGAAAGAAGTGCATTTTTATTTTCTAATAACACCGCAAATCAATGTTTATGAGAAAAGATTTCGAGGGCATTTTGTAAGTATGTGCAATAGCCGGAGTATTTCTTCATACAACTTAACTGGCAGCATGCTGCTGCTGCTCCGGAAGAGCGGAAATTAAATTTTTGTCTGAATTTTTGGGTTCCACGATGAATGTTGAGGAAAAAATTAAATTCTCACTCTTAGGTTAGTTAAGGTTGAAAAGAGCGGGCAATCAATGTTGACCTAGTCCCGATGCGGATTGCATTTATGCTCTTATATCGTGTATGGAGGGGAGTTCAAATAGAGAAACCGAAAACCTATCAAACTTGGTTACTTTGGTTAAGAAATTAGTTCCCTTAACCTATTGTTTTATTTATTTTATTTATTAAATATTGCAAATTATTTATATATGTAGTAAATATTCTGCCGAGCATAGTAACACAAACCTCCTCCAGTTGTATTGGAACAGACCACAGACTTTGGTGGGAGTTAAACCACGAGCCCCGCACTGAGGGCCTGCTCAGTAGGCTGCCCCGTTTCCTCAATATATTTTTGCTTAAGTTTTTCAAATCTCAATCGTTGAGATATTCCATATCTGGTACAATTTCCAAATACATATAAGATCTGTCTTCTACTTTATATCATCAACAACACAAATATGTGCCAGCTGATCTCCGGTTATTATGTTTGCCAATCTCCAAAGTGTTTGCCTTCTTAATCTCAGAATCTCTTTTTGTCTTTTGCGTATTTGGGTTTCAATAGAAAATTTCGGTCATTCTCACGAAAGTTCTACAAAAATCTCTGATGTGATGTTCTATAGACTATTGTTTCAGTTCGTTTTTGGATTTCAGAAAAGTTCGTAGTTTTATAGTTTGCTGGTTTATCTGCCTCTTGATATCCAGAGATATCATGATATCCTGGAATCCATATCATCACGACATTTTCATAATGCCTGTATTGGTTTATTAATTGCCATTTGTATAGTGAGAATAATCACGTTCCAGTTAAAATTATTTTTATTTTAGTCTTTTACTTAAAAATAATTCTTAATTTAATAATGTTAAGTCAACTTGCAAAAGTCCAGTCCTATTTCAATTATACTAAGGTACAGATTTAAAATAAATTTCAAAGGATATAGAATTTCAAACAAATGTTTGCCGAAAAATGCCGCAAAATTTGGAAAACTCGGGTTAGTTCTTTAACTATTGTATAATTTTGGAAAGTTTTGTCGATTCAAGATTGTTTAGATATATTTCAAATCAGTGCAACAATGACTTAGACAAAAAACTGAAAAACTCTTATTTATAGAAAAATGTGTATTTTGACGGTTTAATCGACACTATAAAAATGACAAAATGATGTACTCAAATAGCCCTACAAGACATAGAAAGTCTCTTAAATGGCATTTCTAAATTTTCCGATTTGGACAGACAGTGCAATTACATGTTTTGTCACTAGAGATGAGCGACCCCGTGAAATGCTAAAGGTATAAAAAAATTAATGTGGTAGTTTTCTTTATTGTAACGTAAGCATACAAGAACATTCACAGTTTGTATGAAATAACTATATTTTCACAACCTTATCATATATAATTATCATCTCTGTTTGTAATAATTGGACTTTTTACTTGTCGCAAGTGCGAGTAACAAAAGTTGTTGAAATTAGATTTTTAATCATTGAACTAAATTACATACATATGAATGGAAAGACGATTTCATTAAGCGCTTCTTATCTTCATATATAAATCGAATAAATGCATATTAAAACCATTATGTATGGAAAAATATAATGTGCAAATGTGCCTCGCAGCTTCACTGGGCGCGGAACTTTGCCCAAAACTGAATCATATTAATTTTGATAAAACAATTTTATCTCTTGCACGTACTATTCAACATGGTGAATAACTGAATAAATCACTGCCAATTTGACGGATGTATAGGGTGTTTTTTATTGAGGTATAGAACTTTAAGTTGGCATCACTTTTTTAACTGGCGGCCATTTTGTCAGCTGTCAAGTGATTAATATTTAGTTTGGTTTGCCATTTCATCATGAACAGGTTGACAAAAGAACAACGCTTGCAAATCGTGCAAATTTATTTCGAAAATAATGGTTCAGTTCGCGAAGTTTACCGCAAGCTCCGTCCATTTTATGGTCGACATAATCGTCCATCAGAGCAATTAATTCGGTAAACCGGTCAATTGGCCACCAAGATCGTGTGATTTGACACCATTGGATTATTTTCTTTGGGGATATGTGAAGTCGCTCGTCTACGCCAACAAACCAGAAACGTTAGGGGACTTGGAAGCCAACATTCGTGGTGTTATTGCCAACATACGGCCCCATATGCTCGAAAAAGTGGTTGAAAATTGGACCTGTAGAATTGGCTTTATTCGAGCCAGCACATGCCCGAAATCATATTTAAACGTTAATGGCATAAAATTATCCTTCCAATAAAGCCAAATTGATGGACATTAAAACGATTTTCTTGTGTTTTATTTCAATTCGAACTTCTATACCTCTAAAAAGACACCCTATAGTTTCAAGAATATGGCCACTTTCATATGTCAAAGCTCGGAAGTACATGTTGCAAGACCCCTTATGTACGACGTGCGGATACTGCGATCTATTTGGTACTGAGAAAATTTTTAAGAACTTTGAGTTTCATTACAAGCTTGAATACGAAAAAATGTAGCGTTAAAAATTAAAGGCCTTATTCAGAAAAAAATAATTTCGGTTCACAAAATGTTTAACAAACGAATTTCTATACAAAATTTGCTTTGGAAAATTATTTTAATCAAAATTATTTTTTCTGAATACGGCAGTAAGTATCTAGATAAATGGATACTTAAATATATTATTATCTGCACCATTTTGATTTTAAACAGAATACGGAAAAGTTATACACACACCGATTTCAGTAATTTAGAATTAATTAAATTGTAATGCGACGCCATTAATTGCTTAACTGATCTTCACAATTGCAATGATTAAACAATATAGACCCAAAACAGCTTTTATTTCTTAAGCTCTTAAGGATGAGGGAAACGTTACATACATACACGTACACACATTAAGTCACAATTTTGTATCTGCATCGTGGCTAAAGTAAAGAATATTTTAAACCAACGAATAACAACAGCCATGACACAAGTACACGATGAATCAACATTCTTCCTTATTTCCGTTGACTGCCATGATTTTATGAAAATTAAAAACAGCAACAAGATAAAACCCCCGGCAGAAAAAGAAAATAGTGAATAAATTCGCATAAAATGAATATGCAACACAGTTGCGCCACTCTTTTAGTTAATGCCAGTGGTCTAACCACAAACGACCCCAGTGAAATCTCCCGCTGTAACGAGCAATCGTTATGGAGTTTTTATTCACTCTGCTTAACTGTTGAGACGGGCGGTTGGTCGTTATATGTCGTCCGTTTTCGTTGACTTTTTGTATGCAAAATTTTGGGAAGGTTTTTTTTGTTTGTGGTACAGGACACACAATAACAGCAACCAAATAAATTTATTACGACAACTTGTTACGGTTGGTAAAAGACGAATTATAAAATAGGGAAAAAGAAGAACGAAACAATGACTGAACGGACGACAGAAAAGTATTTTTTAGGAATAAAAATTATACTGCTGTACTCGCAGTCGTAAACTTAAACTCAAACACAGTTGGAATTCCTTTTAATTGTTGCTGCGTCTATTTGTTGCTTTTATTCTATTTTTCTACTTCTGAACATTATGATTCTGGCAATTGTTATTGTCGTTGAACTTATTTCTTCACTTTGTGTTGGATTTTTTTTATCGTGTATTGGTTTTTTTCTTCAATTTATTTCTTAATGCAGCCAGATTTCTAACTTTTACTATTTTTTTTATCACATGAGTATGCAAATAGTGTTTGAAGGTTTGAAGGGCTTTCGAGTAAAAGTCAACCTCAAAGAATTCATTGAAAATGTTGCTAAGCTAAACTCCTTTTTGTATAGTTTCCGAACAAAAAGATTCAAATATTTTGCAGTTCCAGTCGTTGTTCTTCTGTCCTACTTGTCAGAACAAGTCTTTTAATAGTAAACGGCTTCAAGTTTATTATTTATTTATGCTATCATCATATTTCGGTGGTCTGATTTCATATACATACATATACAGTCTTATGCATAACGATAAACAGGCATGGGCCTAGCATAAGTGCCAAAATTGAACATGGTCTCATGGAGTTTTACCAAAGCAATTTAAATTATAAATTACGCTGGAATTTCATAGTGGTTTAAAACTACATTATGCGCCGAATTGCATGGAGGAACTTGTTAACAACTTGTTTCAATTTTGTCACTTATACTAACTTCATGCCCGTTTTTCGTTATACGAGTACATAAGGCTACTTACTAGTAATTTGTCTTTGTTTTTGCTGTAAAAATATTTATTATTCTCTTTGAGCGGCAATAATGGTGCGGAAAATATTCAATAAGTTATTTTATTATACAGATTTTAATTGTTTCCATTTTGCTAGAAAGAAAAAATAAAAATTGTTTTCTTCAGTAACATCAGAGGCCATATTAGTTTCTGAAAACATTAATTAAATTATTACTTAACGAAAGATTTTTTTAATTGAAAAAATCAAAAAAAAAAAAAAAATTCAATTTAAATGGTTGAGTTAATACTACAATTTCCGTGATTGGTTGAAGGCTAATTAATTTTTTTACTGAATCTTCGCTTTTTTTAAACTGAAACTTGTTTTTACTTTTTCCTGTGCAATTACATTGTGTGTCATGTGTTGAAATATAGTTTGCATTTAATTACTTGTGAATAGAATAGAATAGCAAAAAATTATGAAGGGCAGCTTTTTTAAGTATATTACACTGTGCTCGAATTTCGCACTTCTTTGCATTTCCATACCTTCCAAAACCGACTAGTAACGTTGAGTCCAGCGTACTCGAATTAGCTTTCCTAATAAGGTGTCTAGTTTGTTACAATACGCGAGTAGCAAACTATTATTAATAATAATTAACTTTCCACAAGAAACCTTTATCCTCAAAAAAGCCAATTTTGATATGACACAACATCCACATATCCAAAATCATATTTGAACTCTATTGCTATAAAATATTTCTTTATAATCCTTTTGTTATAATTAGATCACATAAAGTCAATAAATAGAGTTTATGAGAACAGTCATCAAATCGTCGCTACTACATATGATTCCGGAAGCAGTTTTAAGACGATGGGCAAATAAACGATTTTAAGACAGCAAAACAGCAAAACGGCAAAAGTAAAATTTCTAATTTGGGGCTATAAAATTTTAGTTCAGATGATTTTTCTTAATGTTTTCATTTAATGTTTTATTTTTTTATTTTTATTAATTTATTATTCTTCTGAATGAAAGTAGTTGTAATTTATGCAGTTTATGCTCAACGTTGCTCTAAAAGTTGTAAATCGTTATCAGTATGTCAACACATTTACCCAAAAACACACAACCCATCTCGTACGCGTGAGTGTACACACACTCACACAAGTGACAAAAAAAGAAACCTAAGGTGAATGTTGCCAGAAGCTGAAGGAAAAACAAAACATTAGAAAAAGCTAAATGACCCAAAAATACAATTAAAAAAATATCCACAATTTTTATATTTATGATTTGATCAGGCTAAAGTTCGTATCGCTTTGTAAGCCAAATTACATGTGATAATTATTAATGAACAAATAACACCAAAGTTAGTTGTAAATATTCTCACAAACACATAGTTGAACGGAACTTAAAAATATGTACATATGTACTCGTATGTATGTATGTATGTATAGTATTTTACAAATTTAATATAACTTTTGTCTTATCTGTTAAGATTTTTTTGAAAGAAAATATTATTATTTTTTTATACAAAAATTGCTAATTCCCACCAAAATACGGGAAAAAATAATTTACTTATTTTTAATAAAAATGATGTTGACAAGAGAATGAAAATTAGGGAAAAATTAGAAAAATTAACATATTTCGTTTATTGTTAATTTGAAAATACTTTGAAATAAACATATGCTTGGTCTTTATTTTAAGTTTTCTCATCTTTATTAAAATTCTTTATCTCTGAAAAATCTATGCTCTTGTTGAACTTCCGACTTTGTGTGGTTTAAAACGAATATTTTACGGATTAATTGATATGTACAAATTTTCGGTCACAACCGTCACAGTAAAAATTTAAAGAGTTTCACACCCGCCACAACCAATACTGAAATGTTCCTTTTTCAGTGAATGTCATAAATAGAAACCGGAAACAAGGAAGAAATGTAAAGAAAAATATAAACTGCGTGTATACACAGCTTTAGATAGAAAGGAACAGGCAATGAAGAAATGATAAGAAAATTATGATGCACCAAGAATAATTGAAAGGAAAACATTGTGGAAAGAGAAAACGAACGCAGTAAGCATTTTCAATACTAACAGACTAATAGTTTTCAATCACAACATTTATTAAATATGGCGACCGCTTAAGTTAAGAGTAACCTTGATCATCTCTTTAAAAAAAATTGCTGTTGTAAAGCAACTCTTTGAAGAGGTTCCTTCAGAGTCTCTGGTGCACAAGAATCGAAATTCGACTGGTGACTTGATGTTTTCTTCGAGTTTTCAAACTAGATCACACCCGTCACATTTCCAAAAAGTTGCTTTTTTTGAATTTGTCTTTTTTTAGGCAAGTGTGTATTTAATGCACACAATAAACAAGATTTTGAACAATCTACGACACAAAAATAAATAATTCTGTGGAAACTGAGAATCGTACGGCCACACGCATTACAACCTTCTGATGGCAATTCTGAGTAGAAATCATTTTCCTTTAGTGTCAAAAATAAATGAAATATATTTTTAAATTATAACAAAAAATGTGAGCATCACGGTCACACCCGTCACAATGGCTTTCTAGGTAGCGAAAAATATATAATTTTTTCGTCACTGACTTATAAATAACTCCGAAATAGTTTCAAATATAATACATACCAGCGGTGTGGTTCTATTTCGCATTTTCAGTATTTTAAATATCCCAATGGCATAATGCGTTCCTCGTGTTGTGGTGATAGGAATACATCACCTCATCTTGCACGTTAAATTAATCTGTAAGTGACTGACAAAATCTGTACAAATGCATATTTTTATTTAATGCACAAAATAAATAAAAATAGGCTAAGCTGGTAACTCTCCTTAAGCAAATCCTTAAAAAAAGTAAAATACAATAAAATAAACCTGCATTTAAGTGCTGAAAAATAAAAAAGCGTTTATAGCTTCTTATTACAAATTCGCACGCATCATAAATCTTAATTTACGTCATATATTCAACTTATACTATTTTACATACAAACCTTAAGGAACATACCTATAGACATATATATTTATATCGATATACATACATGCAAACATTCATATGTAGATGTGTGTATGTGAACAATCTGTAGTCATATTTCTTTTAGCAGGGAAATAAAACAAATTTTTTTAATTCAAATGCTGCTAGGAAAATCATACAGACGAAATAAGGTGCACCATGTGGTTGCTTCCTCGGCTCGCTGGTGGTTTATTATGTTGGAGTGTGTAAATAAGTGTGGCACGAGTTGATACTCCAATATATTAACACTTGCACAAGACATTCAAATATAAATTCTAATACCACAAATGGTAATTTTCATTTTGCTTTCCTTTGTTTCGTGTTTTTTATATACATATTTTTTTTATATATTAAGATTGCAGAAAATATAAGCAAACCCAAAACATTTACGAAATGTCAAAAATAGCAACGACGTTATACAATTCGCTTAAGATCAAGCAAGCCCCAAATCTCCTAATTTCACATATGTATGGAACTACATACATGCGTACGTGTATACTGATGTATGTATGTATGTATTTACATTAGGGTGGTTCACATTGTATGGATGGCAAAAAAGATTAAGTGACGATACTTCATGCTTATTATTTATTTAACATTATAACACACCCCAGTAAGAAAATTGAAGTCATTCTGAAGGAACTACATTTTCATAGCTTGCAGAAAATCAATATTTTTAATTTGCTGATAATTAGAAGAAAATCAAGTAGAAGTTTATTTTAGTCATACAAAACTTTTTAATTCCCCTCTACTTTAAGAACATACTCACCATGATTTTTAAAAATCAATTTTTTAAAGACATTCATGAACTAATTTTGGTCTAAAATTTAAAAGTTATTTTATTTACTTGACTTTACATGAAAACACTGTTTCGCGTTAAAAACTAATTTTGACCATTAATTTTTTACCATTTTTCCTAGATGAAAATATTATTATAGAACTACAAAAAGGCAATTGTGAGTAGGCATCGAAAAAGAGAACTTCTTGCAATGACAACCCTTTGCAAAAGTCATTAGAAATTATTTAAATTTGATGACTTCCGAATCGTAAACTCTACATTTTCATGACTTCTTTGGAGTGTCTTTTTAACTGAGACGTTTTGGTCTGATATACAAAAATATTGACTGTGTATGAAATCGCAAAATGGCATTTTCACTGCTTCTTTTTTCTATAAAATAGAACTAAAACAAATATTTTCTTCATCGCAAATTAAGGAATACTGTGCAGAGTTATGAACAAAGCAATTTAAATGAATATGATAAACAGTTTTTAAGTTATGCAAATATATGTATGTCGTGCTGCTTCGCGTAGATTTGAGAAAATTATTTTAGAAAAACCTCGCAAGTAGAATATCTTTATGAGGATTTTCTGGAAAGCATCGTACCCCATTCTCTTTGCAAAATTTTTTTAGATCTCATTTTTGATATATGATTTATGTCAAAGAAATTGAACTCCCTAATGTACATACATAAATATTTGCATTAGGGTGGTTCAAAAACATATGATATTCTTATCTGTACAAGAATGCTTCTGTTCACTTCATCGCAAAAAACGTGTATGCCAACAATTGAAGTATGCAATTGGAACTTTGCAACTTTGCTTATCATGCCACAGCACTGCTTTGTTTATTTTGACAACATTCTCGATTAACTGCAATAGCTTCACAAAATTCTTCACCACCAGCATCCATTCAAGTGAACAAATACGTATGCTAGTAGTGGGAGCAAATGTCTCCATCTTTGGTACATTTTTGAATACTGGGCCTTTCGAATCTTGCCAATCTTCAGCTGCGTAAAAATAAATGGTCTACATGAAAATATGTTTTAAATTTCCAAAAAGAAAAAGGACAAGCGGGTCTTTTAAAAGAAGTGACTAACTGTGCTATTCGAGGAACTGCCTTGGCTAATAAAAACACATTAAGAACAGAAATATTATGCTTGGTGGGCATACAATTTAACTAAATTAATCTGCTACACATAAGATTTGGGAACAAACGATACATACTTTCCGACTTGTCTGATATTTTATATATTTATGTGTATCTATATGCTAAAATCTGCTAAAATCCATGATTGTGGCATTCTTACAAATTGGATGAGTCTAATGTAAGTACAAACGTACATACATATGTATGTATATGAACATACATGTACATACATACATACATAAATTCAAAAAAATAAACTTGGAGGTATTAGCAGTAGAAAATAAGCAATTTCGATGGGGTAAGAACAGTTTGTTTTCATTTAAACACGAAAATATTTTAAATTATTAAGCAACATTTTTTCTGCTCGTACAACAAGAATTACTTTAACAAAACTTCAGTGTATACCTGGAACAACAGAAAAATAGACTATGAAATATTCCTGAAGTCAAACCAGAACACAAACTGTATGTACAATATTTTATTAAGAAAATTATGTTTTATGCAAGGGGTTGTTGTGAGTCGCTGTCGCTGTCGCTTACTGTCCACTTGAGATAAAAATTTTTAATAAAATAACTAAATGTCCAGTAAACATAAAAATATGAATAAAATTAAAAAAAAATTCAAGTTACTTAAACATAATTAAATATAAAAAGATGACTAGTAAAATATAAATTAAATTGGGTCATTCTTATGTTGCAGTTATGATTAAGTTTTGTATAAAATTATTAAGTATAAATAGCTGCTTTTAAGAAAGTAAGAGTTCAGTTACAAATGTAACAGCAGGATTTTCCAATAAGAAGTTTGACTTTCGTACATAAAAAGCTAGTGGTTTTGAGCAAAATTATCCAACGTTTATTTAATTATTAAGACGAGAGCATGCCATATTTTTTTCATAAAATTTTGCCACAAGTGTGTCCTCGATAACTTCACGACTTCCATGTTTGGAGTCTTGAAGCGATTAGGCGCCTTTTACATGGATCTTATCTTTCACGTAGCTTCAAAGTCGCCAAAGTGTAAAAATGTCAAGTCTAAAAATTTCGGTGGCCCATTGTGATCACCGCTTTGAGAACTCACACTGTTAGGAAACGTTTCAGAAAAAAAAAATAAACATCTTCCATATCAGTATCTTTCAGTTTCGACTATGGACTATAACAGCAACATTCTCAGTTGTTGAGCGACGTCTACAAGTTCGATTCTTCACATCACTAAGTCAAACTTTTCCACAAATTCCAGAGTTGCTGGCTGAGAAGATGCTTCACGATGACCCAAAAATACTTTAGTTTTGCAAATGTGGGAGCGAAATTTTCAAAATTTTTGTTGAGAATTTTAATTATTGCGCTGTTGGCAAGTACAAACATACGAGTATGTATGTATGCATGGACTCGTATGTTTATTATGTAGATGACATCTACTGATGAGTTGCTTGAGCAGCAACGAAATGCATCTAGATGTGCTTAACAACAACAATAACGAATAAATTGTTTAAATTCTCACTTGTTTTGACCCGCGTTAAACAACAATAAATAATTATGTTTATAAAAAACTTCGACAAAATAAAAACTAAGCAAAAAAGCATGATTGGTAAAAATTTAAAATCAACTTAAGCACGAGGACATCTGAGATATTTAAATATAAATGTATCAATCTTACTATTGCGGATTTATGCTGAATGATGATTTGTGTTGTTATAATTTTGAATATTTAGATATTTAGGGTTTTACATGTCTTATAAGCAGCACACAGTAGCGTGAAATAAAGAAAAAACTGTCTCAAAATTCTTCTACCACAATACTTTATACGCAAAAAAGAAACTTCTTCAAATATTTTCTGAAAATCTAAATTTAAAAGTTACCATAAAGGGATCATCGTATTGGACCCCTAGATTTCATTTTTCACCAGCAACCTGCTAACCTAACCTAAATTTAAAAGTTATTCAGTGCTACAATTTTTAGCATAATGCAGACGTTATTAATGTCATAATACAATTTCGAATATTAATTTGTACAAGAAGGGCATTTTAAGACAATAAAAAAAACAATTTTTGGCTACGTAATAAGTTCGTTGGTACATATGGCAACGAACGACAATTCAAAAGAGCTAACAAAGCTCCGATCCTTATATAAAAACTCGCAATAAATAATTGAGAGTTACAAAGCTACAATCGCTGTGAACTTTTGTACAAAAATTGCAGTTTTGTAATATTTTTTGAATTGTGGAACCACAAAAATGTCCATACTTTTACATTCGTATTCAGGATGCAAAAAAATTATCAATCCAAATACTTTAAAACTATAAAAGCAATTACGGTACTACCATTGCGTGAGTCTGATGCTTCTAAGAGCTGCCTTGTTCTGGTACCGGATGTCTGGGTAGAAATTTATTTAATTTGAATTGGTAGTATAGCTTAGAAATCGAGGACTTTTACTTTTATTCTTTTATTTCATGATACTGTGCAGCGGCAACATACTTTAACTGAAAAAGAAAATCGCAAATCAAATGTACAAATAGAAAGAATGGATAATCTATGATAATAAACAAAATATTAGCTCACAAAACCTCACATTCACTATCCCAGCGAACACATCGATTTAAATATAATTTGAAAAACACATCCTTCTCATCATAATGTTTTCAAAACATACTATATTTTCTTAGTAGCGCTACTTAATAATTTTTTATATTTCCGAACGCTTTTGAATTTACTGTAGTGGAAATAATGCCCAAAGATTAGCGACTCTCACTCCAATTACCTCTTCATACACAATATTAATCTTTAGTAGCGAAATAATTGCTTTTGGGCGGACTTTACGAAATATATCCTGAAACGGACAGCGTCGGCGATGCGCACATCATCCACAAAAGCTGATAAGAGTTGTATTCTTAAATAAACAAAAATCATAAGAAATATTCACAGCGAAGTTTTAGGAGATTAGCAATTAATAAAGATTTTCACGGCTCTGTTCTGGTTTTTGTTTCAAGCTGAATTTTCGTGTCGCTCTAGAAGACACATGTATGCGAAAGCTTTGTAATAAGTTGAGACATCAAGGAAAAAAATTCTGCTGCGGCGCATTAGCATGGTTGACCTCCAAAACGTTAACTGCTTTGTTCTCAAAGAAAGTATGGTTTTCATAACCCCACAGTTCGAAACGTCGTCCAAGAGTAGCTCATCGGTTTAAGAGTTGACGCAAAGCATACGTTTTGGAAATCATAATACATGTGTATTGCCTCCAAGGAACTTCACTCTGCGCGCTACTACCATCTAACAGTCACAGATATGATAAATTGATTTCGTCTAAGGTTATTTTTGTTCCCTTTGCAGTAACTTTTGGTATTTGATTTCGCATAAGGTAATAATTGCTTGTCTTAGACCGTGAAGTCCTTCCCACTAACAAGCAGCTTCATGAGCTCATGATATATTTTGCCTTTTTAAGGCCCATCGTTAAAAGTTTACAAACTTTTCAAACATTAGCAACTTGTGTTAACAGAGTTAACATCAAAACACGTTGTATCAACAGATTGCAAATACAATTGAATTGCAAGCGATCCTGTGGTTATTGGGTACGCGCTATACAAGGACTCGCCTCACACAGGCGTGATTTAGCAGAAATAAAAGAAAAACATTGATATTTATGCATGTTTGTATGTGTGCGTAATTCTTTTTATTATTCTAGAGCAAATGTTTTTTTGTTAGCACAAGCATTTATGTTTTGAAAAAAGCTAATTTTGTGAATTTTGCAATCAAGAGCACGTAAATCTGTGTATATTTCACCCTGCTTAAACTGACAGGCATCCACTTTCATGTATTAAGCGATTTGCGGGGAAATTCAGTCAACAAAGAAAGAGTTTAAGCGAAAAATCAAACATTTCAATTTGATCGATCTATTTGCTACATTTTTCATTATAAATATAATATTCTTCTGTTTCTATTGCCCTTGCGGCAGTCACACTAACTGACGGAGTTGGTGTTTTATATAAAGCTGAATTAACCACGCACTCATCCAAAGTTATGGCGCACTTCAAGCTATTGCTAGAAAACTGAAATTTGTTACATAAATAGAAGTTTAAAATAAAAGTATTGAGAGGTTCACTTGTATTATCGATTTATTTATTTACTATAATAATTATAATTTTACATAAAAATTCTTCTACTCGACTGGTTCCTTCGAAACCTTATACACATTTTTTACTCCAGTAATGATGCAACCTTGTGTGTAAAAGTGGGTGGACTAACTCTTATTGAATTTAGACTGTGGTTTATGTAATTTACGTACAACAGAATCCTACAAAGTTTCGCATACATCTTCGGTTCGGGCAATGCCAAAATCCAGCTTTAAAGAAAATGAAAGGCGGCACACCAATTGAAACAAACAAATGGACAAACTTTCACAAAACCTTACACACAGACACCTTGGTATCTAGCCATGGCACAGTCATTCGTTTAGAAAAGTGGACTGTGAAAATAAAGTTTAAGAACAAACACTAATTTCGTCGAAAAAGAAAAAAATTTCAAGGTCTATTAACCGAACAAAGGAATCCAATCCAATCCAGAAAAAAACAAAACAACGAATTTCCATTTGATATAATCCTAGGCGACTATAAACATTAAGTGAAACGCAGTTTTATTAAAAAGGAACAGAGGTAAGATTTCTGACAACCGTTCAAATTACAACGATCTAAATTATAATCAAGTTTTTGGTTTGTATAATATCTATGATTTGCTCTCCTCATTATCTGGCACCCTGATAATTTTTAGCCAACCTTCTAAATTGGGAGTATTTTTTGTACTTCTTATGTGGCAAAAAGTTATGGGTATTTTTACGCATCTACTATAGAAAAACGATTTACAAATATGTTTATGTTTAAGAGCTTACAATTCTGAGATGTTTTACCATACATGGACTCATATAAAGTGTTTTAGATTTAAGCACTTGGATAAACACATAAATGGAGTATGTTCAATGTGTTTTTGATAACTCTGGCAACTTTGTATTGTTATTAAATGGCGGCACGTGAAATAATTATTTGATACACAATAATTGCTTAAAAAATATTACATTATTTAGAAAAACATATGTTGCTTAAAAATAATAAAGCAAATAGAAAACACAAATGTTCGAAATTTCTCACAAAATGTCGACCTTAAACATCTCAAATATAATGTGAACGGTTGTGTTTAGTTTTTAGAAAACTCGTCTTAAACAAGTTTCAAAACGTAAGTGTGAACATAGTATAATTCTGTGTTACTTTGTTTTAAGTACGTACATACATATGTACATGTGCACGAGTACATATGTACATGCATTTGGAGAATTTAAACGGAAGTCACATTATGACAACATGACCTTCATGACTACCGTTTGAATCCCCCAATTACTTCTACTTTTTTTATCTTAAATATTATTAAGCAGGATTTTTCTCATACGCAAGTAAGCATATTTCAATTAAATGCAATAATTAAAGTGCAATTAAGTAATGCCGATATTATTACACGAAAAGTTTGTGCTACAACCACCCAACATTAATGCTGACAAGGATACCACCTGCTTCCCACAGGACAACATGCAATACACAACTTCACATTGGTACAACCACCAAAAATCGCACATGTGTCACCTGTTTTACAATGAATAGTTTTAATAATGATCAGTTATCAGTAACACGATCGATTGCTAACACAAGCGTACAGAATTGACAACAATCGAACGAAAAACTAACAAACTTTACAATAAGCAATTAATGTATTCCAAACATTTCAACAGGATGTACTCGTATTTGGTTTGGAAGTTTTATAGAAAAATAATTATTTTGTCCTTCGAGTACAAACATCATTCTCGTAAATACTGAAAAACATTAAGTAGAAAGTAAATATTCAAATAAGTCTGCGTCATTCTATACTTCTGTTTCGGTTGCTAAATTTGTTGTTTCTAAAACGGAAGCATTGTTTCCCATTGACGTGGGTTGTTGTATTCGTACTCGTAGTTTCAAATGTTTAAACATAACGATTGTATGTTGTTTTTATTTCTTGTTGCCACCACCTCATTCACACTAGTAATTACCTGTTCATTTAAATATATGTTAAAGGAGTTTTGTGTTCGTCCGTTAGGGAACAGAGGGTGGTTTTACTCACCACCACCATTCCAATTATATCCTTTCAAAAGCTGCCACATGAAGCTCTTGCTCAGCGTTACCCTTGCGATATTATAAAAAGTGTTGCAAAAAATGCAAACCAAAATTCACTTTAGAATAGAAAACTGTAATAGAAATGAAAAAATTTTACTAAATTTTTTATTCAACAGAACTATTTACTAAGTTTATTTTAGAAATCTACTAGTAATTAATAACCATTCCCCAATTAAAATAATAGTAATCATATGATAATTGTTTAGCTACAACTTTAACCAGCAAACAGTTGTTCGATTCAGTAAGAACTTCACTAATGTAAAATATGCAAAATATTATCCTTTTTTCCTTCCTTAAAGTTGAAATTGAAGATCTGCTTTTCGAATCAATATTATATATTAGATAATTTCATATAACTTGCACTAGGGCACTGGATAAGTACGTGAACGTTATACTCGTATGTATCTGAAACCCACCACAGAATATATAAACTGACGCTTTCATTTCATTATTAAATACTTATAATATTAACCAAAACCGAGTTATTTCGTTATCGTTATTATAATTTACACCAGTGAAGTGACTAGCTTTTTTTAATTAGTTTCTTTACCCCTGGGGTAGATCAAAACCATTTATGCCTTTATTGGAGGTCACACACAGTGGATCTTTTATTTTATTGCTTAATTCATTTAGTTTTTTGTCATTTCATCTCAAGTATTCATGTTCCTAGGGCCTATTCAACTATATATATATACATATAAATACATAAACATGTATATGTGACATCGGGAGTTAAAAGGGACCTATAGGTCGAAAAAATCGATTTTAACTTTTATGGTGATTCTTTTCATTCTTATTTCTTAATTTTGTAATAAATTTGCTTTAAAATACACTTGTGGTAAAAAAGTGTAAAAAAAGAATCCAACGTGACAAAATTGATATTCGATCCGCCATTTAAGAAAACCACTGAGTGGAGGGAGAGTTGCAACCAAATCCATTAATATTACAAAAAATAGTCTGCCACATTTCAAAACATAATAACAGATTCGTAATCGGCGACCCCAAAAATCCCCGTGGAACGAGTTTCAAGCCATAGAAGCGTTCAAGTGCACCAAAACTGATTTTCGGAGCACAGTTTCATTTTAACTTTCCGTGTCTCATAAATTATTGAGAAGTCGGTGATATATTAATTTAATCTAGAAATTGTGAATAAGTTCTTAACGTGAGAGACATAGTATTGAAGTTCAATACATTATTTCACGGGAAGGGTTAAAAGAGCAATTCTAGAAAAGTGTTAGAAAAAGTGAAAGGCATTTGAAAGTGTAGATTAATCAGCAACGGTAACACTGCTTCTGCCTGATTAATTACCCCCTTTTATTACTAATGATCTGAATTTTGTGTTTTTTTTTTGGTGTTTGTTTTTGAGGCTTAATTCGGCAGCGCAAATTACACTTGGCAAATGTTGAAAACGTGTGTATTTAGTTTGATTGAAAGAAAAGCAGAATTTCTCAGGGATTATCGATTAAATATGTACTCGTATGTATGTAAACTTTAATATTATGAAAGGTATTTTTAAATTTCTCAAGGTGTATTTGAAACCTTTCTGTCTGATAGATGTTTTATTACACCTCAAAGCTTATTTTTGTTTTAATCCAAGCAGCGTACATTGCCTTTATACGAGTACTGGGTATAAATGCTTATAATTTGTTCTTTTGGGGTTGCCTACGCCAACTCAAACTCTGATTTATTTTAAATAGGCCTTAGTCTGACGAATGCTACAAGTGTTAAATATTTTGTATGAAAAAAAATCAGCGTCTTATTTTTATGATTATGGCGTTAAGTTTAATGACACCCGGGGGTCCAAAGCCAGTAAAGTTTTATTTCACCCTCATAGTACATACTTCCTGGCGTAATTATCCACTTGCCCTTTAAATACTTGTACAGCAACATCTGCGAATAACCGTAATACAAATGTGTACTCACATGCATCATGAAGAGAAACATTAAAATATTCTTGAGTGTACTGTGAGACGTAAAAGTTTAATTAAAATACGTCATATTGGCTAAATATTTGTCATATTTTCCTTTTCGATTTTATACACACCTGCTCTATCTTGTTTTTTCGCCAAACAAATAAAACTATATTTTCATTAATAGAATTTCACAGCAAAAAATTAAACATTACCACCAGAACTACTTGCCATATAATGACTTACTTTGCTGATTGCCAAATTTAATAACTCGCTTACAAATCACATTACATAAAATTTAAAAAAAATTATGATGTTGATCAATGAGGAGTATGCTTATTTTAGATTTAATAAATTATGTGAACATGTCGCAGAAGTAAGAATTTCTCAAGAATCGATTATTTTAGTGTTACGCCTTGTTAAAATCATCATTAAGTTGGTAATCCACCAAAAATGCTTTATTCCAAACCCGATTACCACTTTTGAAATTTTTTTGCCGGGTTTTGGTAACCAAAGTGGACATAATTTTAATAAACTGCATGATATCCTGATTTTTTTTTTGATATTATTTTATTTCAATGTTTTATATTCAAGCATTAATTTTCGCTGCAGCGCCCACTTGGCTTTATAGAGGCTTATAAAAAAGTTAACAACAATAAATATGTAGATATAGGGTGTTTTTTATTGAGGTATAGAACTTTAAGTTGGCATCACTTTTTTAACTGGCGGCCATTTTGTCAGCTGTCAAGTGATTAATATTTAGTTTGGTTTGCCATTTCATCATAAACAGGTTGACAAAAGAACAACGCTTGCAAATCGTGCAAATTTATTTCGAAAATAATGGTTCAGTTCGCGAAGTTTACCGCAAGCTCCGTCCATTTTATGGTCGACATAATCGTCCATCAGAGCAATTAATTCGGTTAACCATGGATCGTTTTCGCACTACGTTTACTCTATGTGATAATACGCATCCGCAGAGACGTCGAACAGTGCGCACCGAAGAAACAATTGCCGCTGTAGAGCAAAGTGTTGAAGAGGACCCGAATGAATCGATTCGCCACCGTGCACAGCAATAACCGACTATTTTGTTCCCGAATTGGATGGCATGAATGTGGATGAGTTGTGGTTCCAACAAGACGGCGCTACATGCCACACAGCGCACGTCACAATCGATTTATTGAAGGAAAAATTCGATGAGCGCATAATTTCGCGGAATGGACCTGTCAATTGGCCACCAAGATCGTGTGATTTGACACCATTGGATTATTTTCTTTGGGGATATGTGAAGTCGCTCGTCTACGCCAACAAACCAGAAACGTTAGGGGACTTGGAAGCCAACATTCGTGGCGTTATTGCCAACATACGGCCCCATATGCTCGAAAAAGTGGTTGAAAATTGGACCTGTAGAATTGGCTTTATTCGAAATCATATTTAAACGTTAATGGCATAAAATTATCCTTCCAATAAAGCCAAATTGATGGACATTAAAACGATTTTCTTGTGTTTTATTTCAATTCGAAGTTCTATACCTCTAAAAAAACACCCTGTATAAGTACATATATGTATATTTATATTTATGTACATATAAAGAAAAATTATTTATGTTAAGATATAAAAGAAACATATAAATATGTACATATGTTCTTAAATACATGCATATTCCAAAATGTAAGCAGCACTTCAATGTTATTTAGCAAGTACTGCTTTAGGTTGCCCTTGAACGTAGATAATATGGGAATATATATTAAATAATTTAGCGATTGAATAGAACGACATCCTATTACATTTAGGTCCACTGACTGTCTTGTATCTCTATAAGTGTGGTTTACGTTGCGATGAAATTGAACTGTGTGAGCTCCATATCCTCCTATACATTTAAAATTTAAATACATACGAGTACATTAATAATTGCTGTTTGTACAATCCTCGTAAAGGGAGTATATTTCTTGCAAAATTTTTGTATAGATCGATTGTATTATACCTTAAAAATAAGTTAAAACAATTTTTAAGGTTTTATTCTGAGCTGACTGAAGAGTTTTTATTGCCCTTCGATTTTTGCACGCATAAATCATTGGGAGATAAGTATGCAAGGTTTGAGTGGATTAAAGATTGATGTAGCAACAATTTCGTTTCAGTGTTAAATTTTTTTTATATTTTAAAAAGCATTCCCATACCGGCTGATACTTTGCTCTTCAGTTTATTTATATGACTCTCACACGAAAGATTATGATTTAAGCTCATTCGCAAATATTTTAAATATTTCATTAAAAAAATAATTGTTCAGATATTTATATACAGATTTTGTAAAAAATTTCGTTTCTAAACGTTTAAAATTTTTATGAAAATTAACGAAAATTCGTTTCAAAAAATACCTTTTCAAAACGAAAAAATCGTTCGTATTTACAAAATTTGGCCTTTAAATTATTTTCTTTCGTTTTTATTTGTATGAAACACGTTTTGAATTTCTAACAAAAATTATTTAAACGTTTTTAATTGAATATTCGAAAAATTAAAAATCGATGAAATGGATGCAAAAATCTAATAAATAAATTTGTTTCTTAAAGACTTTTGTTTGAGGCTTTTAAATTCATTATGTTTGTATATGTATATATGTGATACTCAATAAAATATAAGAGTCTTACTATAACGCTAGGAAGTTTTCTCTTGGCCTATTTCAAAAACTTTTATAACGAAATGCATACTCGTATATACGGTGCGTAACCAACAAAACACAAAAATTCCCAATTTCTATAGATTTTTAACTAAAACTGCAAGCATTAAAGATAAATACATATACAAAATTTAATTCGTAAAAGTTAAATATTTATGATTTGTATTTAAATTAATTTCCAAATCAATTTATTCAGCAGCTTGAGTGCGCATCTGCTTTGGCCAATATCCTTCCCGCAAAGAAAATGTTTCACGATGAAATAGCAAAACTTTTCCAAATAGAAATACACATTAGATTTGTTGCAAGAACTGTTGACAATATGTGTATAAAAGTATATTATTGAATCCAATTCCAATGGTCAAGGGGAGACACATTTAAATTTTTCTATAAAAAAAAATGGAAAAAGAAAGAATTATTTTCTTCACAATAACACTTTTTCAAAGAAGAATCGAAGAGGAGGGATGTGAGGCAAAAAGTTGAAGGGCACAAGAATAACATACATTTATGTATGAATACACGTACAAATGTATGCACGAGTATGTATGTGCATATGTACATATGTATGTATGTATCTAGTTTGTGCTGTAATGGGTGGTAAATACTTGTACGCGTTTTCTTGTTTTTATTTATATTTTTTATGTATGTACTCGTATATAAATTTTTTTATTGCTGTTATTCATGCAAACAATCATCCACATGTCGGTCAAACTCGTCCAATTTGCACCATTGAAACTTATTTGGTCCGTCGCTTATTTATTGAGATTGCTTTTCCGAAAGTGGTTGAGGGTGTGCAGCTTAGAAGGAACATTTATTTAGCCAGGCAATGTCCATTTTTGACCAGCTGTTGCTGATGTGTTTCATTGAATGAAATTTGTTTTGTGATGGCGGTTCCTTTTTTTTATATTTATATTTATATGTTATTCTTTTTTAACAAAAAATTACTAAATATTTTGAAGACCTTCAGCTTGTTTCTTTTCATCGTGTGTGTTGTAGTTTCGATGTGATTGCTTTTCTTGTTGTCCTAAATTGCTGCACCAATAACAATTTGTAAGTGAGGATCATTCAACAGCTGCCAAGGAATGCAAATAAATTTTGTTTTATGGACAACATACATATATGAAGACACACGTCCATACAAACGTACATAGTTATTTTCATTAACAAATTCATGATTGTGGGGCATTTTGCTTGCATTTTTTATACAAATAATTTCTTTTGTTCCATATTGAATTTTGCATATTGTAATAATCTGTATTCTCTCTATTTCGATTTTGTATCAGAATGCTATTGACATTTTTATTGCGGTCATTTCTAAGGAAATATAGAAAACTGTTTCATATTAACGAAATTAGGGTAAATAAAAGCACAAGTCTACATAGTTTTTGCTCCTCTGCAAACTGAAAGCAATTACAATTACAATTTTTCATCAAATCACACTGGACTGCAATGAAATCGTCAATTCAATAAAAATTGGATGAGCATGGGGAGTTTTACGTCCTAAGTGAAAATCTGTTTGCAATTTTTTTCTATCATGTACAGATTTTTTGCAACGGTAGTAAAAGCCAGACAAAGTGCTTCCAAATTTTTGTTGATCGATTCGGCGAGAAATACCAAACGACAATAATGAAGAGGAAAAGAATCACATATATAATAAATTCGTTAAAAACGCTTTTAGTATTCTAACTTATTTGCAAAAAATTAAGTCAATCAATAGTAAAAAAAAATCTGCCATAGATTGAGAATTAATTCAAATTAACTTATTTTATATTACATAAGTATAGGACAAATTCATGGACAAAAAGAATTTTTGCACTCCAGTGTTGCTTTTTTTTAATGCTTACTGAAAGCTTAGTATTAACCCCATAGGCCGAAAAATAACGTGTGATTGAAGTGTACGTTAAAACCGGTTTTCTATGGAAGTTTAGTTTTAATTTACACTTCTAGCACACGTTACTTTTTTTTTGCATGACATATTAGTCTTTCAATCAATTACTAATAACACTGTGCAACAAATTTCGGGTCGTCGCCGCCAGCCTCAACAATTCCAATGCGAAATGAAAGAAAACCATTAAGTAAACAGAACTGCCAAAGTTAAAGTTAAAAAAGTTAGCTCGAACTTAATTTTATGGCCTCTTGAAGTTGGGCCATTTATGACCATTTTTTTGCACTATGAGTGAAAATTGAAAAAAACGTATAAATATAAAAATATATAATGGAATGTAGTTGTGCGTGCTTATTGTTGCATTTAATTCAATGTGGAAAAATATATATTTTCCTTTATTTCAACAAATGGTGGGCGGTATAGGCGTGGATTAAAATGCAATACGGTATAGGCACTACATGACATTTATTGTCTTTTTCAGAAAAATTTAGATCAAATGAGTCTAAAATTCTATTGAATAGTACATTTTATTTTCAGAATGTGATCTGAATATTTTGAAAAAAATAAACGATTTGTAAGATTTTTTAGTGCAAAAATGGTCAAAAAGGGCCTAACTTCAAGAGGCCATAAAAATTTAATTCGAGCTAACTTTTCAAAACCCGTTGGCAGTTCTGTTTACTTAATAGTCTAATTTCACTTCTCATTGGAATTTTTGAGGCTGGTTTCTCTTGTTGCACTGTGTAGTAAGAGTACCACGATTTTCCATTAATTTTTTGTTTGTTCCTGTATTCAAAGGCCAGTTTCTTTTGTGTTAAGCAAAATAAAATCTATTTTCACTATTTATGTAAACACCAGTGTATTTAATAAATTGTGAATCGACTCAAAAACAGAATTTTTATATTTTTGGAATTGTTTTATTCTTGTTCGTAGGCTATAAATTATTGTCGCATTTGTTTTTGTGCATAAATCCTGTTACTGTTACAGTTACCCTAGTCAAATGTCCAACAAATAACATACATATCTAATATTGGAGGAACCTCCTACCAAAACGCCTTTAATATCACAGCAATTCTGTTTCAAAAAACCCGAAATATAAAATATTGAGAAATGGTTAAGATAATTTTTTTATTTTGTAGCAAAACAGAAAAAAAAGTTTACAATAATAATATGAAAAAGTATTAAAATTAATATATAGTAACATGTAGTAACATAAGTTGGAAATATAATTACAATTCCAAGCGAAATTGGCCGCTAACTTACTTTAAGTTTGACTGGATGCTGAGAAGAGAAGTTCAGTTTTCACCTCACTTGGGTCTAAAGAACAGGTGGAAGTACAGATTGCGAAATAACAGATAGATAGAGAGACGATTTGTTTACTAAATACATAAGCAGGCAAATCTCGTTATCACGAATTTCTCTTTAACGAAAACCCAAAATAATGAACGTCCAAATTTTTTACAGCAGCAACCTTATATAGCGAAACTTACGCAGGAGTTCGTGTAGTAAATCGATGTTCTACGTACATGCCCAGCAAAAACTTTGCTTACTAGCTCGTAAAAATAACTGCTTATAGTTTAACTTCTTGATTATTTGTATTTGCTTGAGAAGCTCAGAAAATAAGCGATACCCTTTATTTATTTCTGTAACAGTAGTACGTTAACATTTGAGCAAAATAAAAAATAAAATAGTAGATTTCTCATACAAAACAAGAAAGTACTTAAAATCTAGTAGAACTTAGTGATGCAACTATTGTGTGTTTTCCTCAAATTTTGTACTAAAAAGGCAGCCTCTCTTTTTAAAAAGGTGAGTGAATTGGCTACATTGCGGTCGTTTGGTTGCGGTTTTAAAGGATTGGGTTTTGTTTTGGATAAAAACTTTTTATATAAAAAAAAACTTGATGTAAATGTTATACCATTGAACTAAAGTAGTCTATACTACAAAAAAAAAAAAAAAAAAAAAAAAAAATGTAGTGACTTCGACCACTTTAGAAGTTGAAAGCACAAAGCACTTACTGAAATGTCACCAAATCCTCTTTACTTTTTCTTTCGCGTTTTAATAATTTAACGTAGTTTCATTTTATACTTTGTGGTCTCATTCGGTGTGTGCTTTTTGCTAAAAGTTAAAGTTGAAAATTAATATGTTTGAATGCAAATTTTAAAAATAGAGTCTTTAATCATTTGAAACCTAACTTTAATCACTTTTATATTAAAAATAATCTTTAACGCATTGAGTTTTTTAGTTCCACACTACAAAATCTTTCATTTAATTTTGTAAAAATGTTCGCTTGCCCATTTCACTAAGAATACATTTTGATACAAACACATTATATTTGTGCCTTTTTAACAGTGATAAAATCAGCGGATTTTTAGTAATTTTCTTCGACTCTGGTATACTTTGTGGTTTAGAGAAGTGAAAGAAGCTATAAATTCTAAAGTAGTAGTTTAACGATAACGTAGTAACACATACTCGTACACCACTTTTGTCTGGATTTATTTATCGCCTTTAGGCTCGAAAGTACTCATAGGTCGATTTAGTCAAAAATATTACTTAGACCACTTTAGTTCCAGGCTAGCCAATTTATTTATTTTTAATATATGTTTTTTATAGATTTCAAAATTTGTTTTCAGGTGGAAACACATGTTAAAACAGAAAAAAAGTAATATTATACATACAAAAAGCCATGTTTAGCTTACCAAAATAATGAGATAAATTAATATGACTCATTACATCGCAATCCATTAAAAAACTGCCACTCACTGGCAAAAATCCTAAAGTCCTTGATGGCCATCTATGCATGTGTGTACACGAGTCGGTTTAATATACATATATCGCACTCTAAATCATAAACAGTCACAACTCAAAATATTTCAGATGCTGAGTAGTGGCAAACAACTGCTGATACTGTACAAATGACGTAAGTATGTAACATAAAAACAAGAAGATTGTATTGCAAAAGAAATTGTCGAGGTGGCTAGAGTTTTGTTCAGGTAAGTGGTTTATAAAAAAGCAAAACCACTTTGATAATTTTGAGTTGTGACTGTTTATGATTTAGTGTGCGATATGTGTGTAGTTGCTGTGGTGTTTGCTTTTTGTTTGTTTCCAGACCTCTTTGTTGAGTTAATCTTTTTGTTTCTGCATGGGACTTCGTATGACATTTAAAAAATTTATGGTCTACGGCCTAAGGCGGATTCAATTCCTATCAACAAAAATCCTCACACTCCAAGCAGCTGAAACATTAAGTGTAAATAAGTAAGTAGCAAGACAAACACCATTGCTACCGTCCTCACTTCAGCACTACTTCTTTAAGCATCAGTAGACGGACGATACAACACTCCCACATTTCGACTCGCAAACTTTTACAATAATAAAGAATAAATAAATTAAAAACTCCATAAAACGAATTAGTGTGTAAATTAAACATTACAGCATAACTAAAAATCTTAAATATCTAAGGAAGCCGGATGTTAATTCTTTTATGTTTGTTGTTTCACAACTTCATCCTTTAATAACCGTTTTGAAAAATTATTTCTGTTTTTTGATAGTGCATAACTAGTGGGACCTTTTCTTATGCACGTTTGCATGAACCTTGGACTTTGCGATCACGCCCATTAAAATTTGATACATACTTTTGCTCGACCGATTGCTTTCAGACCTTAGAAACTTCCCCATATAACCGATTCTTAAGAAACTTTGCACACATACGAATCTAATTGCATGTACATATACCAGGCAATTATATTAGATCATTAAAAGACATGTAAAAGAATTAGAAAAGGATTTAAATAAATAAAAATCTTTAAAATCGGCTCACATTTGTAAGTTGCGAGCTTCGAAATGTTTTCATGACTCCAAATGGTGAACTTTGTCAACCTGCGTCTCAGCTTACACTCAAACATTAGAGCAAAAGCCCGTCCCAACATCGCAATTAATTTCACCTTCCTAATACATTTTCCAAATATTCCAGCGTCCTACATTCACTCCATAAAGAGGTTTCAATAAAAAATTAATCTTTTAAACAAAATTATTTATCTTCGCTCTATTTGTCCAAATGGTACCAGTTGGACTATTCACAGTGAGGTGGATAAATTTGAGTCCACTTGTTCAACAAACAATCCAACAAGACTCGCACTTCGATGAAGCGCAATATATACCGCAATCAACGCCGCTTTCCGTAAGATTGTGCAGGAGACTCTGGGGCATTGGATTTCGCATCGTTGTCGCATTCGTTCGGAGCCTGTAAGACTTATTTATGTATGGATTCGCCCATAAGAGCCTGATTAAGCATCCCCATCCAGAAATAAAAACATCAAAGTTTTAGGCACTGATGTCGACATTCCATTTATAAAAAAAAAACTTGATAACTCTTATTACAAGATGCATTAGATATTCGATCCTTGCTGCCTGTTGCGCTTTTAGTTTTGCTTTTGGATGCCCAAACTCTGACTTTGAACTATTTTTGTCAAATTTAAAAAGGGCTAGACTTCCAGAAGTTTACAACCACATATTATTTTAGACTAAACCTCAAATGAATTTGGAAAGTACCACAAAAATTTTCTTTAAATTTTATTTACTCCCGACGTTGTGTTAATTTAGATAAATGAACTACAAATTCATATAAAACATTTGTAACTACATTTGAAAGATTATCCAAAAATTTAAAAAATTTACTTGCGTCACATGCCTAAAAGTGACGCACACACACCCGCAGCTCTTATGTTAGAGAAAGATTAATGAAAGACTCGTAGCATAACCTTAATATAAATAATGATGTCGATTAGCGAAAATCTCTGCACACAATCATCAAAGTTTAAAATTTTATAAGGAAAAAATTATGTAACAAAAGTAAGGCTGGATTTGTTTTTGCAAGTACTCATGCATACTTGAGTTATTAGAATCTATGTACGCACAAACACACACATACATACATATGTATGTATGTACATACGAGTATGTATGTACATCCTTATCTGTACTTCCTTACTAATATTATAAATGTGAAAGTGAGTTTGTTGTTCGTTTGTTTGCTACGCTCTCACGCCCAAACCACTGAACCGATTTTTAAATTTCTTTCACCAACAGAAAGCTACATTAGCAGCGTCAAACAAAGGCTGTTTTTATCCGTTTCGAAACCGGTTTTTTTTATATATTTGACACGGATTTTCAAATCACTGAACCGATTTTGAAAGTTTTTTCCAGGGATCGTAAATAATGATTATTTTCCAAATTTAAACTAAAAAAATCACACTAATAGAGAAGTGCCAAGTGCGCAAAGCATACACCAAGATACTCCGTGTTATATGGGTACCTATAGATGCATTGCCCATTTCGTGTAAACAGTACATACGAGTATGGAGTCTAAAGTTTAATTAAAATCCATAACAGTGGATGTGGCTTTAACTTGTGAAACGTGTATTATTTGTTGTCGTTTAAGTGAGCTTTTAGTTGCGAATAACGAGCCTTTGTTTCAATAGAGTCATATCTCAAAAATAATGGTTCGAGCGTGAGGTTTTGCGTTGAGTATACAAGATACGTACTTATATGAAATTCTTGAATAATTTGAAGATTATGAACTAAAAAATCAGATGTTCTGAATTATGACTTTATTTCATTAAAGGCTCAAATTGGGACCAAATATGTACAATTTAGCCACACACATTCGTTGTTGATACCCTTTTGACCCTTTTGACACCGAATGTAGTCATTTTGGGTGTGGATGTTACGATTTTTTTCTTTGGGTGTAATTTTATTTCGCATGCATGTAGAGAAGATAATGAGATTCGTTTATGCATTTCGTCTGAAAGTGCTCTTAGCTTTGTAATACTGTTTCTTCTGTAACTGGCATTGCTAATATAAAAACAAAAAAAAAAGAGTACTTCAAATATCCTGATTTGTTAACACTTTCTTTGATACTCGTACTTGTTTGACAAGTTTATCGATTTTCTTGCTTTTAATTATATGTAAACTTACGTATCTAATGGTAAAATTATTTTCAAAAGTTATAAATTTTATAAATTGTCTCGGTTGGATACATTCAATAATGTTGTATGAAAAGTAAATGGAACTTCTAGAAAAGCAGAACGACTGCGAATTGGTAAAAACAGATATTCCCACGTTCAATTTGCTTTACAAAGTTAGAACAAAAAAGAATTAGACAGAAACGTTGATTTCTAAGATGTCCTTTTTCTACGCTCTTTGATGAAGGTAAGCGATTGAGTGTTAGAAACCGTCACATGGTTTTTATAAAGAGACGATAGCTGACTACATACTTTCGACTTACGAGTCAATGTCTGAAAGTGGGGTAGTTTTTTCTTTTATTTAACTTCAAGAAGTCAATTACTATTATTCTTTATCAACATTTAGCTTTCTTTGCATTGTTGTTTCCATTTTTGGTGATTGAGCTCAAGCTTAGAAAAAAGGACGATAGAGTAAAAGAAACCAAATAAGAAACTCAAGAGTAATATGAAATTCAACGCGACCTAATGCGTTCATTATTTTAACAGTATTGTACTACTATTGTTTTTATTATTATTATAATATAAACCAACCACGGATGTAAACAAAAATATTTTTGTATCTTTAGAATATTTAAGTGCTTCGGGGTAGTTTAGAGGAGATGAAACCGCGAGTAACTTTTCATTTGTGACCATGATTTTTTTATTTTTCCCGTTTATTCGCCTGCATTAATCCGCAAAAAAATATTCAGAAAATACTTGCAACGGAGTAAAAAAAAACTTCTCAAATGTATAAAGATTGATATGAGATATAAGATATACAATATGTATATCAGCAAGTGTTTTTTTACGAGTTTGCAATTTCTATATGTCTTTCAAAATTGTCGATTTGAATACTGTCCGAACGAGGGTTTGCACAGCGATTATAATCGTAATCGAAATAGGACCCATTAATCGCTCGATTACGATTAAAAATTTTTCCTTTACAATTTTCCATGCTTTACAATTTTCTGAAAATTTAAATATAATTTAATTGAAGAATTAAATTAAAACGCGAATAAATTTCTTTGGCTAAGCCCATACAGTTCGACTAAAACTTATTACTCAATTTATTTTGGTTTTAGTAAAAATTATAATAGTATATTTTCTTGATTAATCGCTATTAACCGATAATAGCGATTAATCGCATATTTTTTAATCGTAATTGCGATTATGAAAATCTACAATTATTTCCAAACCCAAGTCCAAACTCTCGAAGTCTGAAATAATCTGAATAATAATAATGCTGATTCATTGAAGCATAGCTGGCCAAAATGGCACCAGAGTGCCGAACTTCAATCGACTTCTTATACAAATGAATACACGGAAACGAATACATTTCTCTCGGTGGCCAGCAGTGAATTGAAGAGCCAACAATCGCGTAATCGATATTCGCCTTCATATTCTTCTCTTTTTTATTTATGTGTATTCGATTAAAACTGAATCTTATTGCCGGCTTCTATCATCTGCATCCTCTGAACTAATAACTCGATCACAAAATAATGTGATGATGATTTTTGAAAAGTGGTTCTGTGTGGATAACTTGCTTTAATTATAATTAATTAATTTATTAAAATTTATCATCTAGCGCTACGAAAATATTTTCAAGCACGTACAACTTATTGTTAGAATATTTAAGTTTTTGTGAGGCAAATAATAAGATAAAGAAATAAATTCAAGTCAGTGATACATAAATATATCTTTTATAATTTATTTCTCTTATAATTTAAAAATTGCCAAAACCGTAAATATGTACATATCGCACACTAAATCACAAACAGTCACAACTCAAAATGATCAAAGTGGTTTTGCTTTTTTATAAATCAGTTAATTGAACAAATCTCTAACGACCGCAACAATTTCTTTTGCAATACAGTCTACTTGAATAATATTTATAAAATACCATTATGCTTATTTTTATGTTACATACTTATGTCATTTGTACAGTATCAGCAGTTGTTTGCCACTATTCAGCATCTGAAATATTTTGAATTGTGACTGTTTATGATTTAGTGTGCGATATGTACATTTGCTTCGCCTGTTAGTGCTGTGAAAGCATAAACAGCTTCTTATATTCTCATTTGTATATTCATTTCAAAAGTGCAACAATTAATATCTCTAGCCAGCAAACAGCTGTTTATGATTATGTCCATGGCGTTATTGGGAGCCACCTATAATCAAATAGAATGTTGCCGATACGTTTGACACGCTTAACTGAACCTTTGATTTGGTTTCTCACGACAGTTTTCGTTTTAAGTTGGGCAAAATCTCTCAAAAATTATTTTCTAGGAAGACACAAAATAATATAGTAAAAGCTTTATATTTACATTCAAAAAAATCATGGCTTTAAATTTTGTTCAAATTACTTTTTATCCGACTGTCAAAGAATAGTTATATTTTTCGAAAGTGTCTTGCATGTTTGCCTGTAAATTTATTTTTTACCTTGTATCTTCAAACCAGTTGAATTGATTTCGACAGCAAAGATAGACAGGTTTTTGAAAAAAGAAAACCAAATGGCGGTTTTGTGGGGCAAAATAGTAATGAGTTGAAGAATAAATTAACCAAACCCATCGAGTATAAATATAAATTGATTTAAAAACTTTTTGATAACTAACTGGCATCTCTCACAACAAGTAAATATTTTCATTGTAATAGTGACAGCTTTGAAATTTTGCATCGATTGAAAGCTGCACAAAAAATAAAACACGACAAGAAAAGTGCATTATTTTTACTTTGTCTTTTTTACAGTCGGTGTTTTGATTTTTTTAATTGTCAGCTTATTGAATTTCTTTTAAGATTTGTTGGAGCAACGGTTTTCAATACATATCTATCGTTTTCTTTAAATATTCTAATATTGCCCTTTCTATCTTTAATATAAGATTTTTCTTAATTACAAGTAAGGGGAAAAAATCTTTCCGGAAATGTATTATGTATTGTTTCAATTAAAGCAAAAAGTTAAAGTGGATCTCACGTTTTTTTTTCCTTTGGTAGTGTGATACATAACACATTTAAATAACACGAAGCCAATCGCAGTCAACGTTAAACAAAAACGTAGAACTCGAATCTTGATTGCTTCGTTTAACAATAACACGTACATGTTGGTATCAATACGATAGCTTCAATCAGGAGTGACATCTTCCGTTTCCACATCCACTTCCTTTTTTTAAGTTAAAATAAAGAACTTAACTTTCGAACATACACGCACACGCACACACACACACACAGCCACACTCAAAGTGTTTATGTAAATTTCGTTGTGTATCTCGATGTATGGAAGAGTGTGAGTGTTTGAGTGAAGATATAATTTCATTTTATTACATTTCAAGTGCATGTCGATTCTGTTACTTAAATGCTGAAATATTACAACACATTTTTCACATGCAAATTACGCACATAAAACATGAGAATGGGGATGACTTTTTTGTAAAAAAAAGAGAAAGGCAGATACATGACAAGACTTGTTAGTTTGTTTGCTTTATTTAATGTTGGTTAAGGTAAGTAAACATCCCAATGTTAAATGCAAAACCAAAGAAATACAAACAAAATGTTCTCGGAAGTAAAGACTTCAGCCTATAGGGGAAGTAAACGGAAATCAAAGCGTAACTCGATACTGTGATACGTGCCATCAAAAATATAAAAGCACAAAAAAAATTCAAAATAAAAAATTATAAAAGGACACGGTTGCTAAAGTAACAAACAATAAATGACAGAAACGATACAATTTTAACTTAAGCAGCATGAATCCTTTTTTTGTCCCCTTTCCAATTTACCTTCCGCTGTTGCTCATAATTGCACAAAAACAGTCTTAAAGGGAAATAAGAACAAAATGTCTTTTACGAGCTCAGCGCACACACTACTGGCAAATTTTCTGTTCAGTCATTTGGCATATTCACACCGTATCATCCCTGAACTGTTCTCTACTTAAAACCACAGGTGTTTATACAAGTTACTACTTAAAATCAGTATGACGGTGAGTCGAACTTCTACCACTACTACTTACTATGCAAATGCGACAATAGCGTAAACCAAACTGTAACTATGTACTCGTATGTATGTAATATGTAAGCAATCAACCCCCATCTACGTAAACACGTTCTGCATCTACGTAATCCAAGCTACACCCCTGCTAAGAACGTCAGCCTATTTGTCGTTAGTATTCGTTCGTAGCCCAGTGCAAGGTGTGTGCTTAGATCTCATCAAAATTTAACATTAATATGAAATTACTAAAAAAAAGTGGGTCGATTTCGCAGTGATTTCATTTTCTTGTTGACTTTACTCATATGTGACCTCAAATGAAAAAAATCTAAAACCTTCATATCACAAGATCGAAACGACTATTGCATTGTTCTGTGATGCGAAGCATTTCCTTTCCGACCTTAAAACTTCGAGACGTAAGGACCGTGCTGTGACTCAAATAAATTTTTGTTTTTTTTAGATACTTCTAGATCTAGATCTTCCAAATATATTTTCGAGCACTTTATTTCACATATATGTATATATATATAAGGTACTTCAAAAAATTCAATTAACCCCAATCGTCCTACAGTATCGAGCAGTAGAGTTTGCTAAAGACCGATAAAATGAAAAAACCACAATTTCAGTTTAAAATATACTTAAACCGACCGGTTTCGGTCTCGGTTTTTTTAATCCTGGCTGTTTGAATTTGTATGCTTCTAACACAGAAATTCGAAAGCTTTTTCTCTGGCTTATGA
This sequence comes from Nowickia ferox, assembly GCA_936439885.1. Lineage (NCBI taxonomy): Eukaryota > Metazoa > Arthropoda > Insecta > Diptera > Tachinidae > Nowickia > Nowickia ferox. The sequence continues at coordinate 123,619,765 of OW387024.1, read as the reverse complement.
ATACTATTTTCATAAGCCACATCCATCACTTGATATTTACTGCTGTTCCAAGCCACAATATCCGAACAAAATGAAATGGAACTCAATTAATTTTTGTCGTACAAGGTCTTGAGTTTTTTTTTGGAATAACACGTTCCAAAAATTCCAAACTATAACATTTGGAATTTTTGGAACCTGTTCATTTTGAAACTGAAAAATATATATACTCGTATGTTTGTAACTGATACGAGTACGTATGCATGTGATGGAAATTGATTTTAAAAACCGAACTGACAATCAATCGTGACTTTGTTACAACTTTGTCCTAATTTTTTTAGTACTTGGTATTTTTATATGTAATTCGAACTCAAGCATTTTTCAATGACTTTCGTTAAAATTCTTTTAAAAATCGTTTATCAAAGTTTGAGTTTTAACTTCAAGTCAATGAATTTATTGTGGCTCCAAATCTAGTATGAATCCGTTTGAATCGTTTTTAATTATTTACTTGGATTCTTTGCTCACAACGCACACGTTTATAATTTCGTGTAGTTTCTTGCAGCACTTAAAAATTAGGAAAATGATAAAATGAATAAGAAAAAAATTAATTAAATTATTTTAAAGTACTACACTGAGCTACAATTTCCATTATATGTTTTATTTAAGAATCAATAAGATTTTAAGAATATGAAATATGTTGAACTGAACACTAAAATGCTTAATTCGCCAGATTTGCTTTAAAAATTCAACTTTGTACAAACTAACGACTTTACATTAAACAATAATCAATTTGTGTTGTAGAAATTCTGATAAATTATATTTGGTACGACGTAAGTGCTCATTTGCATGTGTGCGTGTGACAGTATATTAACGTAGCATGCGTAATTCGATACATACAATATGATACGATGTCGCAATGAACGCGAAACTATTAGGATGAACATTCAAATTTTACCTTGCATTCATAAATTTGTATGTGTGTGTGTGTTTGCGTACAATCTTCTACAATAAAACTTGAAGTACGTAAGAACAACAACAAAATGCAAAAGCTTATGATCCTCAACTTATAGGAAAAAGTATCGAATGTATGAATGTTCGGAGTATGAACCAATAAGCAAATAAACAAAAATAAATCGAGAGTGTGTGCGTAGCAGCCTGGTTTTGTGAGTGTAAGCGTAGCGATTCAGTAATAAAGACTGGAATCCTGCCAGTTTGATTCTTGTTGTTGTTGTGGTTGTTGCCTGTATTGCTTTTGGTGTTGTTAATTTAAATGCGGCTATGGCTTCCGAATTTAATGAACTTTACAGACTTGAACTACAACAATACGCAGCAATGAATGTATCGATTACCAATTAGTGGCAGCAACACATTTTCTTACAGACCACACCGAGTACATACTCGTACATACTTCCATATTTATATCTAACAGAAATAACAACAACAGCCAAGGAATAAACGGATATTTTGTTTCGTTTTGTTTGCATTTTGAAAGCAGGCAGCAGCGCGACTCCAGTCATACATGGGAATATTGAAGTATCGACAAGAACAGCAAAATTTAATTTCCTTCACTTTACACATCGCCTAAAATTAACGTGCCGATGCGATGTGAAGATATGCGTAGATATTTTAATTAGAATTACACTTTGGCTCATATACTACAAACATTTTCACACACAAAAAAAAAATAAAATAATATAAGAAACAAATATGTAGCTGCAAAGTGTTTTCCCCAAACCATTATTATTTTTTTTATTATCACTTTTTGTGCGCTTCTTTATCTCCGCTAAAAGGAAGTCGTGATTTGAATGTAAAGGTTTGCTTACGACGCACGGTGAGACGCATTATCTACAAAACTTTTAATAACTTTTAAAAAAAATGCTAAAAATTTTTAAATTAAAAATGATTTTATGTATGAATTAATCCCCATATCGTTATTCATATTGTTTAAAAATTTCATACAAATATCTCGCTTACTCAACTCTTGAAAGTAAAATAAAATTTTCTTTTTCCATTAAGTTGTGTACAAATTGAAAACTTTAAACTCTTTTCCCGGCAAACTAGTCTTTTGAGTTATGACGTTGGTTAAGTCCTAGTTTACAATATGCAAGTCTTACTGCTAAGGTGATTAGATTGTTAGGAGAGAGAGAGAGAGAGACAAAGGGAAAATAAACGCTTCTGTTCCCCTCGTCTTTTTCTCCCTCAAACTGATCAGAATAAGACTTGCATAGTGTAAACTAGGACTTGGTAAATGAGCGAAATATATATACATAAAATCGACGTTATAATGCTGCGCTTACAAAAGAAAAAAAAGGAAATAATACATAAACTTGTATTATATAATTTTTTTTGCCGGAATTTTCGAACAAACGCGACACTGTGCTATATTCAATCAGACTACGTAGTCCTTGTCATACTTATGTTTTTTTCATTTGTTATTTTAATCAATATTTATCAAAGTTCATGAATTGAAAATTTTGCTGTCATTGATTGAATACTTATTGCTAAAAATACTGCACAAATATATTTAAATACATATACATATGTATATATATTATGTTATATTGAAGCAGAGAGTCAAATATCTAAAAACAAACATCGACGGACTCCGATAAAAGTTCACATACCAAAAATATGTTAAACGGTTGACTTTACCAGATATCTCTGGAACTTCCCGCCCATTTAAAGCTCAAAGCAAAGTGAAATAATTCCTAAAATTATTACACAGCTTTAAGCAAAACGCCTACTTAACACTAGAGGCTCGGCAACGATGTCATAAAATTAAAAAAAACGCTTAATTTTGAGCTTAATAATTTAATCACTTCACCATCTGTCCTTTCATCACTACTTTTTTTTTCTTAAAGAAGGTAACGCATATGTACTCGTATGTATGGTAATAGGCATAATATTTGTCTGAGTATTACATCTGCTTCGAGTATGATATCTCTCGAACCAATTAGGGCCATTCACATATTACGTAACACTATTTTCGGAGTTTTTATACACCCTTTCCAAATTTTTTTTAAACGAAAAAAAAATCCATTCACAATTTCCACCACACACGTATCTTTAATAATAATATGGAGTTTAAAAGTCCAAAATTGGTACAATGAAATTCCCCAGTGCATATGCGAATCTATTTGTGTGTCAAAGGGTTTGTCAGAACTAACAATGTTGTCAATTTAAAGAATAAAATAAATAAAGGTATAACCTGGTATATCTGACTTGAGCTCCAGTGAAGTGACAGCAATCAATGAAATTAATCAAAGAAAATGTTTATTATTTAATAAGTTTGCATTACAAAATTTGTATTAAGGCAAAGTCATGTTATAAATTGAAACATAAAAGTGGTTGCTTGTGATTGCAATGACCTAAACGCAAATAAATTAAAATTAAAAATGACTTAAAACTCATGAAAGTTAAATTGGTGTTATTATGTTTTTTCACAATTAAATTGTACAAATGAACTTTGAACTTGTCAGGTGGACAATATTTCAATTTCAAAATCAATTTTATTTCATATTAATGCACATAATTTGTAGAACGTTTTTTTTTTTAATTTTCTAACAACATGAACCACTTGGCGTACCTGTCTTAATTTGCTTCCTTAGTTTCTTTGTCGACTTTGTTGTCCCGCCTATTGATAGGAAATCAAAATGAGCGTTTTAATTATGTTCTGAGATCTAAGCAAACTACAGCGTAATCAAGTATACTTAGTTACAGACTGGGTGGACTTTTTTTTTCAACGAAAAATATATTACAACCAAAGATTTTTTAATGTTTTGACTGTCTATGCCTCCTCTTTTACATACTAAAGGCCTTATTTATAAAAATGATTAAGGTTCTATAAAGGCTTAATAATAACAATTTTGTATGACAATCTGTTTCATAAACCTTTTATTCAGCACCAAAATTTTTTTTTTAAATAAGGCTGTAAAAGTAACACAAAACAAGTTGATTTTTATTGAATATTGTATCTAAGAAACACTCAACTCAGTTATACGACGCTTTGAAGGCCTATCTCTGAGTTTTATTTTAATTAGGTTAAGGTTGTTCATTATTTTGTGGATGTTCTTGTGGCGAGTCGGCAGGGGAAACTATACGACTCTCATAGACAAGCGTATCGTTTCTTCCTTTAACTAGACTTAAAATTTAACGTTCTATCTAATAACAAACAGGTGCCCGAAAATTGTTTCACTGAAGTGCTCATATATTTAAAATACATAAACTTTAAAATACTTTTGAAATAAAGCCAGAGTGACTTATTTGATAAAAGGCTTATGTATGGAAATTAATAAATTTTATAAAAAAAAGTTCTTTAATCTTATTTCTCGTAAACCAAAATTAAATTTTTAAACAGCAAATTTCCGCAACTTTCCAAATTATTTAACCGATTTAAATGAAATAAATTTCTGTTAAGAATAGAAGTCTGAAATATTTTACTTTGTGTATTAAAAGATTTAATCCAGACATTTCGCACAAAGCAACTTAAACAATCATTAACATTTGTAGAAATTTTTAATATACGCGGTTGTCTCTCTGACGATCTTTGGGACCGCCTGACCTTACATCAGGACGTCTCCTAATACGACCGAAGACTTTTTCTTTCAATATAAAGTTGTTCCATTTAAATCAGTTAAGTAGCAGTTGCGGGAGTTTTGCCACTTTTTTCTATTTCACTCCATCGATTTGCCCGATCTCAACATCAAGGAAAACCCTGCATATAGATACAAATGTATGTGTATATACGAGTATGTATGTATGTATGTTTATAATGACTGCAACCAGTGTTGTCAGATATGGCGATATCTCGCCAAACGTGGCGACGAAAATTTGTTTTTGGCGATGAAAATTTTGAAATGGCGATTGGTGATTTACTTGGCGATATTTGATCTCCTTGGCGGTATTTTTCGCTATATTTCTACGATTTCAATAAAATAGAATAATGTTAAGAATATGAAATTTTTTAAGGATTTTTTTCTACAACATAAAATATTTCCTGCAAAAAATTCTAAATATAGTGAATCCTTATCTCAAACAAAATTTTCTGATATTCAAGAAGTTTCAAAAAAAAAGGACCACAAAATCTCATTGGGTGTTTATTAGAACCAGCATTTTGATAATAAAGCACGAAAAAGCCTGCACGAGTTCTTGCCTAGAGTGTATGAATACGACGATGCTGCTGGTAATTACCACTTCAAGGATATGATATGTGTACTTAAAGTCTTAAATACACATTTAAGTAAATGTTCATTCAGTTTTATCACAAGACTTAAATAATAACTTTTATTTTAGTGTTCAAGCTGAGTTTATCCTATTTAAATTGATATTTTGGAATAAGTTATTTTTAAGCATGTTTTATGCGCTAATGTACGAGTATACGATGTATGTATGTTATGTGAACACTTTTCTTAATTTTTCTTATATATAATTTTTGTGTTTTACGATAGACGTTACCTACTGAATTTAAAATTTAACAATATCTTTAACGTATACAAAATAGAAATATATTTTTGTAGCTATAATTTAATGTTTTATTGTATTGGCGAGGAGGCTGAAAATAAATCTGACAACACTGACTGCAACGAATAAATGCAAATAAAAAATATTTTTTCTTTTTATTTTTAGCTAAATTATTAGACATGCAAAATAGAAGAGCCAGACTGGCAGACAGTTTGATATGATTTTCCTAAAATTCTTGAAGAACGTTGCATTTTAAATATACGAGAAATAAGCGAAAGTTATTATTGCACTACACTCACACACACACACAGTGCACTGCATCACATATTTATTCATGTGTATGTTTGTATGTATGCATGTAACTTTGCACATCGTTTGTTGTTTGTTATTGCAGTTAAAAGTGAGCACCTGCAATTCGTTGCAGTGTACATTTACCGCAACACTTACCACGACGATACGTAGACGCAGACGTGTTTTCCTTTTTTTATATAAATTTGCAATAGTTACACTTGGATACGAGTTAAGCTTCGAACAAAAAGTTGGTTTTTCCTGTTTTATTTTTCCAAAAACAAACAAAAAAATCCTTAACAGAAAAGTTCAAAAAAGTATTAAATATTTTGCACTTTGTTTTGGTGTTATAAAAGCAAAAGAAGCACCATTTGTTACAAATTGCATTAGTTTGCTTATTGTTTTTATAGAATACAAAAAAAAGAGTTGTTTATTCCTGTTAAGTTTTTATTAAGTTTGTTGGCTTTTAGTGCCTACGAAGGAAAATCTTACTAAATCTGCAAATTCCAAAGCAACAGTAGTTCGTTCACAGAGAAGCTTTTGCAAACATTTTAAAAATATTCAATAGCACGATCATTTTTCATAAGAAGCGTTTTTAAAATACATACTCACTTAAAATGATTTGGATAAACATATGGATATGTACATATACATATATTATGTTTGTATGTATATATTTCTCTTCCTTTCGGTAGGAAACGATGCTGATAAGATCACAAGAAATTGCTCATGCCTACAGCAAATAATTCCTAAATTTAAATCGCTATTACATCTTAAAAAAAGAAAAAATAAGAAAAAAACTTTATTTTAAATGCACGAAGTGCAAAATCGCAAATGGAACTTGAATTTTCATAAAACAATATTTTTTGTGGAATACGAGTATGCAACCAATATTAGAAGATCGTATACATTATAAACAATGTTTGTTGTGTACAGTCCGCACAAAAAAAATATACATATAATATAATAAAATATATAACTTTCTAATTTTTTGGACATCGTGGGTTCAAGACAAAATCTGTTAAAAAAAAAAAATTAATTTAACTCCCGTTTGGTCTAAAATTAATGCGTTTCACATGACTAAACTTTCTGCTCAAGTCTTTAAAATCTATTGTTTTTAAGATACTTGTAAAAAAAAGTCCGCTTAGATCAAATTTAAACTTTCAAGCAAACAATTTGAGGAAAACTATTACTAAAAAGCTGAAAAAATTTTAGTATAAAATACATTTTTTATATTTTCGCCAAATTCAAGTTTTATGCCGAGTACACATTATGGCATTTTGTGACATCGCAATAGTGTGTACTAATGGCACCGTTTGTCGCTTCCGATATTTTTCGTTGTGTGGCATTGCTTTCCACATAAAAAACATAATGTGAATGGCGTTGCATACATTTTGAAAATGACACCACAAAATGACAATACAAGAAATGCCAGATGTGTACTCAGCATTACATACAAGGCAGTTTTTTACGCTTTCATTTCTTGCCACTGTTTTAAATGCAACTATTTTAATTCGAAACATCCTACGGCTGTAGATTGTGCAATTGTATCCATGTTTGCAGTATGTACATATACATATATTTTCTTTTTATCTTGCAAGCTTTTTTTTTAAAAACGTAATGACATTTACTTCAATCTATGGGATAAGAAATTCCGAAAACGTAAATCGATATAGGTTTTTAATGAAAGAGCAAGTTTAGTATATCGTTTTAAATTTGTGTGTATAAATATTTTTTCCTTACAAATTTCAAAACGGAAAAAGCGTTTGTATTTACAAAATCTAGCCTTAAGTCTCTTTAATTCTATTGCTCATATCACTACAATATAAATTTTTATTCAAACTCTAAAATGTAAGTGTACGAGTACATGCAGAGAAATACTCGTATTCATACATACTCGTATTCATAAAAAACTAATGAATAGGAAACGCGTGTTTGCCTGCCTGGTGGGTTGCACGGGGTAGTTAACGAACGTATTGCAAGTTAAAGACAATATAATTTGTTTCTGTGGTTTACACATGATTGATACCAAATATTTAATCTAAATTCCCACGGGAGTATAGCTGTTTCATACAAGGTGGTGCATTTGTTTAAAAGTGAATTAAATACACAGTCGACGACAAAAATGTCCACAAATAACAATATAATAATGTCGAACATAAGAATTCTTCATTATATTTATATGATAATTATGCGCAAAATATTGATGTGCTTTGGATGAGGTGTTCAGATACTAACTAAAATGATTAATAAACTGAAATACCTTAGAGTTACTTTAGTTCTAAATCGGGTTACTGGATTAATAACTGAAGTAACATTTTTAACAATTAACAAATCCAACACGCGAACACTTTTGTCGTCAACTGTATGCGTAAGTATGTATATGAAGCCTTAAATTGTTCTCTATATCGAGTCACAACAGTCAAAAAAGCTTAACCTACAAATTTTTTAGACCTCATTTTTTTGACGAAAGTCGATTATTTACGATCACAAAAAATCGATTTTAAGCTTTTTTTGGCGGTTATGGCGCGATATGTTAATAGTTGTTTTATTGTATAATACTCGTAGTTTAGCTTGACATTTTATACATACATATGTATGTTTGTTAGTTATATACATATATTATTTTCGAATTTTCTAAATATTAAAATTCAAATAATAAATATGTATTCATAATCAAACTTTTTTGTTCAGTATTTTCAATTATTTTTATTAGAGCAGGCGAACTTCGTTCCCCATTTAGTTAGGACACAGAACGTAAACTTTGTTGGGTCTACTCTGCTAGAATCGGTCCATAGAACAAATATATGTGCTTGTGCACAACCTCGTAAGACACTATTGAGAATTATTAAATTTACAAACGAAGCTAACTCACACATCTAGTATTCTTCTTGTAGTCGAGTAAAATATATGAGTACGCAATGGAACGTGCAGCCCTTATGCCTCCTAAAGGAGGTGTAAAAAGGCCCTCTTGATAACTTCCGCACGCTTTGTTTTTCTCACTGGTTAAGTACGTGTTTGTGGGAGGTATGTGTCCTAGAAAAATATATAGAAATGAATCTCCATAGAGAAGAAATGAGGTATTAGAAAGAGCAGAAAGTAAATGCCTGAAGGAGGGTGATCTGTGATAAAACACAATTACCCACATTCCCATAATTACGTCATTATGTTGTAATTATTGAGTATAAACATTTTTACAGACAAAAACTACACACTCTTACCTAAGTATCAATTCATACAACATGTTATGGGAATTGTTTGCTAATTTCGATTAGTGAAATAAAAAAATATTGAGGCAGACACATGCATTCACACAATGTGAACTTTTCCGTCGATGATTGACATGTGATGTAGGGAATTATAACGCAAACTCTCGTATTCACAACCGCTATTAACGAAATTATTGAAATCGCATGAGAATAAATATTTATATTGTTATTTCTGTTATAACTAATGAGATTGAGGGTTAGAAGGATGAATGAAAAAAAGATACACATTCGTTCTGTGGCCATTAAAGTAAGTTCATATGTAAAAAGTTTTGTATTGATTGTGTAAAAAAATAGAAACGATTTCGCTTAAAGTGCAACTCTTATTGGAGAAAAAGTCGTGAATCTTCACTTTAATCGTATACTCAACGATAAGATTAAAGATGTTGTAGTGTTCTGCAATATAGCACAGAAAAATGAAATGAAAATAAATCTGCATAAAACTTATAAAAATTTTATAATTATTTTGACTTGTATACATTTTCTATAAGTAGACAGCTTTTCCTAAATTTTTGAATATTTTATGGCTACCTGACATTTTGCAATGAAATCAAGAATTTCTTTACCGTTACATTCTTCCATTAACAGGTATTATGGTTAATCCTATGATTTCTTCCAATGATTATTTGGTACTAAGAACTGTATTTTTAATAATATTTTTAATTATATTTAAGCGTGAGAAATTATAAATACACTGTATAATAAAATGTCGTTAAAACATACATCTGTATGTAGATAAGTCATTACTAGAAGAACTTTTGCCGCAATATGTTTAAAAATTTTGGAATGAAAATATTCTATGTCAATTCTTTAAGGAATATCCTTATCCTAATCCTTATAGTTACTAATATTATAAATGTGAAAGTAAGTTTGTTAATTTGTTTGCTACGCTTTCACGCCCAAACCAATAAACCGATTTTAAAAATTCTTTCACTAATGAAGAGCTGCACTACCAGCGTCAAGTATAAGATATTTTTTATCCGGTGCGGAATCGGTTTTTTTATTTGGTGCGGATTTTTTTCTTCCGAAAACCACATTTTTGGGCTGGTCAGCATAATTATCGTTTAGGATTTGATTGTTTAAACAGTTTTAAAACCGGTTTTTATGTATTTTTAAACCAGATCAACGCAAGCAGAGCCGCGTGCAAAAGATAGTAACTAATAAATTAATTTGAAATTTAAATAGACTTATGACAATATGTCGAATAATAATAATTTCTTAAACTAATAAATTAATTAATGAATAAATTAAATTAAATTAAACTGCTATGCGTATGACCACATCTGCAAGGCAACGATGAAGACAACAAATACAAACAATTGTGTGTCTAACAATAGCAGCGACGTGTGTGTGTGTGCGAGTCCAAATATTTGTTTGGAATATCTCAATGAGCTTTACAAGTACATATTTATTTTAACAATAAAACACAAGGCCAGAAGGACGATTTTTATTTTTTTGTTTTTAATTTTTATGCAGCTGTTGTAACTGTTACTGAATTCAGCTCTTTTCTCATGTAAAAAAGTTCTTGTTATTTTTGCACGTACATACGAGTATGTATGTATGTATGTATTCAAAATGTACATATATGTATATAGGCATATATGACTGTGAGTATGAAGTTGTGTTCAGCTTTCAGCCACCGTTTTTTCTTTATTTTTTACATTTCCAAATTTTTTTCACCCAAGAAAAAAACTCACTAAATAGTATTGTTATTTTTTTTTGTGAACATTGTGTTGCTTCTGGTAAATTTGTTTGCCAATTGCCATCCATGTACTTGTTGTATTATTGTTATGAATTATCAACAATTGTTGTAACATTTTTTGAAACTATTTTTGGTGCTTAAAAGCAAAATATTTACGAAGGACATACTCAAACTTCACAGTTCTGTCATGCATTACAACCATCATTCACTGCTAAATGTGTGTCAGAAAGACATACCAAGCGAACATTTTAGTTTATTGATTACACTGCACAACGAAATAGAGGGGTTCTTGTGATGTTTAAATAAAAATAGCCGATCCTTATGTATTTTTATCAGTTGGTTACAATAGCGTCACTAGTTTTTCCCTATCAGCTCTAGTTTTGAAGATATAATGGCACTAAGCATTTGCATAGTTTACACCACTTTTTGTATTATTCCCTTAGTATTTCACGAATGGTCCTCCGAACTTAAAAATTCTTTCCGAATTATTAATCTACTCAAAAATTTCAATGATTTAGATAGATTCATATTCACAGAAAAAAAATAGACAAGAATTATGTTCAACAAAACCATGTTATTGAAAACAATTTTTAATTTCAATAATATTTGTCATTAACTCAATACAATATTTAGCAATACCGCGCATTTTAAAATATCATTTAATTTAATTTGTTTGTGTTGGTGTTTACCTTACTTTCTTGCTTGCTGATGTACTATTGTTGTTGTTTATTTTGATTGCTCGTGTTGTATACGTGTAAATGCCGACAAGAAGCCGAAAAACGTCGTGGCTTGTTTTTTATTGTTAAATTATTTGTTAAATTATATCATAACGCAAGCGCACATGTAGAAGAAACATACTTGTAAAAATCATGTTTTGCGTGTACCTATTCATTATTTGCGTATCCAATAACGATTTGCTCTTTAGCTGAGTGGTGAGTACGTTAGGCCAGAATTAGTTTTTACTTTCTGTTCTGTTACGAATCAGCTGACTCTTTTTTGTTTATAGAAATCTAATACATGTCGTTAGTTTTTCTTTTTCGTTCTGTTCTGTTTCGGTTCAACCTATGAAAATCAAAAAATTGTTAAGTCATTGTAAGTGACAGAATAAATTAAATAAAAATTTGTTGAAATAAATTGTGATTGTGCTTTTAGAATTAAAAAAATAAAATTTTAAAAGAAAAATATAAAATTATATTGAAACTTAACAATGGACGAGGCAAAACTAATCGCTTTAGTGGAAAACTGCGACCCTTCTGGTCAGAAACAGCTGATAAGTTACTGCAGAAAAAGTAAGTACTCAAATTTAGAAGCAGAACGGCACAGCACAGAACAGCAACAGAAAGTAAAGACTAATGGAGCCTTTAGTCTATTAGTCAAGAAGTTGAAGGTTCAACTCATCCCAAACACATTTAATTTCGAGGGTTGTCTGGAAAAATAAACTTTGAAATTTAACAAGAAAACCAAATTCTAAATAAAAAAAAAAACAAACAAAGAACACACATTACAATTTGAAAAACAAATTCATTAAAAATGTTTGTTTTCTGTTAACGAACTCTATTGTGAATAACACAATAATTTTTTAATTGGAAATAATTCAGTTGATTTTGTTTTCTTATGTTACAAATGTGTGTTTGTATTTACAAAAATCGTTGTAGGTGCCTTTTTGAATAATATTTTAATTGTATTCACGAATAAATTAATTGTGCTTACAAATCTTTTTATTTTCTGTGTTGATGAGTACATCAGGGTATCTTAATGTTATTGCAAGCATATTAAAAATCGTGTGTTTTTAGTTTAGTCCTTAATAAACTTTTATTATAATTTCATTTAATCTAATATAACTAATCCTTATGTATTTTTGTTCGCTGATTACGAAAATGGTTTTATTATTTTGCTAGTCCCTTTAGTTTCAGAGATATTGTGAGTTATATAAAAATAATATTTTAAATTTTTCTTATCCCACGTCACGACGAAAAATTAATTAATTAAATCATAATATGTAACAAGATTTCACAAATGAATTAAAAAATATAAATTAAATATCTTGAGGCAATAAAATTGTACGAAGGCAAAAATCTGCACAGACGACTAGACGTTGTCAAAAGGATCACAAATGTTTGATTCATATTTTTCTGTCTTATGTCAAATGAAGCTGATTCGTAAAACTCTTTAGCCCTAAAGCTAAATAAGAAGCACAGGATTAGCTCTTCACTGAGACTTTCAACAAAAACTATTATTAGTTTTTTTTATGGAAATTGTTACAATTTAAGTTTAACATTTGTTATCGCATTAATAATCCCAAATTATTATTTAACTTACTCAGTAAAATATTTTTTTTATTAAAATACATTGAAATTGATTATTGAATAAATTCAGCAAGTTTTTCATCTTCAGCTCAGAATTTATACGGACTCTAAGTCCTTAATATTTCGCAATGGCTCCTGGTCAACTTTCTACCCACTTGCAGCCAAAAGTAGTCAAAAGAGTTCGTATACATATATATATTAATTGAAAACAATTCACTTATTCTATTTCAATATTTGCTCATTAAAAACTAAAAGGTGTTTTTTGGCCTATTTGAAAAATTTTGTTAACTCATTTTCATATTTTAGCATTATTTATTTTAAAAGTTAAAATAAGAAAAAAACGCAGTACATACATAAATGAATATTTATAATTTGCTTGAAATTACTACTTGGTATTTGAGGCAGGCTTGGAAATTGTCAAATACGAATACATACATGTACATACTTGCAAAGGTTTTATTAAATATTTTTGTTTGTTGGGCGATGTTTCGAAATACATGTACCACCCTCCATTTGTGACCGGCTAAATTAAACACATGCAGTCTGACAAAAGGACAGACAGAAGACATAGGACCCCTGAGTAATAAATAAATGGCATTTAACATTGCCTTTCTTGTGAATAAATACGCGTATGAATGTATAAAAACTTATATACAATTGTACATACATACATACATACGTGCATATCGTATATCACAAACAAAATTCACTGCGATTTCTACGTTTTCCGTTGCATGAGAAATTTTATATCAACAAAAATTTGTTGAATGCGTAGACAAGTGTCAAATGAGTGTCAGCATGCATGATACATACTTATGTATGTATGTATAAGCGCGAACAGTGGTTTAAAATGTAAACTAGATTAAAATTTTTCAAATTGAGAACAAGAAAACTGGCAGACTTGCATTGAGTCTTAAATAATTAAATTCAACATGAGGAGGTCCATAGCAAAACTCGTCAATTCTATTTGAGCAATTTTTTGAATAAACGAATAAATGTAATTCGACTGAGTAGAATATATATAGGAATTATTTTATTTTGATCTGAATCTCAAGTTAAGGTATTGAGTTTAAATAAAAAAATGTTTAGTATTTTTTTTTAATGTATAAAGTAAAAAATCAGAAAGCTCGTAAAGTGAAATTGTTGCGTTTTGCTATGGATCTGTAATGGAGCTGTAATTTATTCAATCTGCTTTGTCAAATCACCATGGATGGATATAGCGTTCAACAACACGCACATAGGACCAGATTGTCTTAAAAAATGGGTGTTCTGTTCAGGCATTGTAACAAAAGTCTCCATAACGTCATACAAAAGGAATTGATATTAGGGAAATTTTATAACAAACAAAAATAATAAAAACGTTTCCTTAAATACAGGAACAGAAATTTATTTTTAAACTTTTTTGGAATAAATTTAAGAAATACACAGTAAAAGTAAAAGAAATGATCCTTCGAAAAATTTTAACACTCCAACCATACTTTCCGTACTGTATTTATTATCTTTTAAAGAATATTTGGCAATCAGAAATTTTCGATTCTGTTCGGACTGTACTCGTATATGTTCACTTCTTTGTATTCCAGTGATTATGGTAATCAGTTTCTCGGCCAACTAAATTAACATCAGCAATAACTATGAACAAGGAATGAAATAAAACTGATTCTCTTTTTTTCACCTCTATAACTATACTGATTCAATACATAAAATAACATTTCCCATAGTCCTATTAAGCCAAATTGTGCCGGCAAATGTGACATTTTTTTTTAGTAAATACAGTTAGGCCTCGATTATCCGTAATGGTCGGGACCGGGAGCATTTTGGATAATCAATTTTCCCGGTTAATGGGGTAGCAGCTTTTATTGGTTTTTTCATATTTTTTATTCATATTTTTGTATTTAATTATACATCTTTGTATACACCGTATATAATAAAAGAAAAATTCATGGATTTTATGCTTGTGTTTAATCAAAAAATGCATAAATATATACTATAAGGGGAATTACAATATTTCTCTCCCGGATAATTGACGTTGCCGGTTAATCGAATCACGGATAATCGAGACCTTATTGTATCACGGAATAATAGTTTCTTATATCTTGAAGCATAACCGTTTATGGACACAAACCTTTAGCTAATTTCATTTAAAAAAGTGTATTAATTAAAAAAATTAGTGAAGCAAGAATTTTCGAGATGGAAAAGTAAGTGAACCACAGTGAAGCGAACACGAGAATGCAGGCGTACTCGCATGTTCTACTCTGCCGCTGATTGTTAGAATAATTAAAATTTTCCTTGGCCTAATTAAATTAATCTAGTTTAAACTTACATATATATATAATTTTAATACATATGTATTTATATAGTTTTGTTGGTTTATAGTCTTATAGAATTGTCGCCAATGTGTTATCGAGTATGGGCATTTATCGACGATGTCTTGGAGACATGGCCAACAGGGTTTTAAAGCTTTTTTACTCATTTGTTGAGTTTTTGTGTAAAAATTTTTTCTTTTATTTTGTCGTACCACGGCTGATGACTATAATCGAATAACAACAATTTGTCCGCGACTGTTTACAAAGTCATTTATCACTTAAAAAGCATTTTAAGTTTTTCCACATTGAGGGCTTTGGCTGAAGCAACGCACGCTATTATTCTCTGGTGTTTTAGCATTCTTTTACATTTTGTGTTTTTGGCTCAGTTTTTCTTGTTTTTTTTCAATTCAGTTTAAAGGACTTTGTTGGTGTGTTTTTGGCCTGAATGTTTTATTGAATGAAGTGAATCTGGTTAAAAATGGGTGGAAAGTCAATGCAAGTCAAATGTGTTGGGATTGGATTTATGATGAAAGTTAAAACTTTCGTTGACGTGCTCAGCTTTAACGTGATATTAATGATTTTGCGTGTTTGCAAATTTTTGAAGTCTTTTCAAACGTGTAAAAAGTAAATGTTACCGAAAACTTAATTTGTCTTCGATGTTATATTCTTTTTAATTACTTTTGTGAGAATATAGAAAAGGTAGCAAAAAAAACAAAATATTTATCGCCGAATATAAATATATTTTTCTTCTGATGTTTTTTTTTAAATTTAAAGGAAATAAAATTATAATCAAGTGATTTTATTATGTCAAATTAAGTTTCGAATAAAAATATATTTATTGATTTTTGTGCATTTGACCATTTCAATTTAATAATAAAATCCAGATGCTAACCTGTTTGTGCAAAGAAAATAAAAATATACTGTACAACAAAATCAAAAACTTTCCCAAACAACAGAGCTCTAATGACTGAGTCTGGCAGAGGAGAATGAAGAAAAACTAATATGAGTGTAGATTAATATAATAATTTGTATTATAAAAAGGGAGATTGAAACTCACCCAGACCTGCATGTTTTCCAAATTTTTACGATAAATCGACGCAAGGAATTATGAAATTGTTCAGCAAATTTGTAACAATTCAAAGATTTTTTTCATCTGAGTTATTGCTTCTACAAATAAGAAAAGTTTTTGTATTTTTAACCAAGTTAAAATAATAAGGAATATATTAATCAATTCGTCCTTATTTTTTTGTGTACTATGTTACTTCTTAACTTCGTCTTTTTTATCGCATTGGTTCCATTTTGTATTGATTTTGCCAAAAAAAAAATTTTCGTTAAAAAAACCAGATCAGAAATACAGAAACAGGGTTGCTACCGAAAAGTACGTGAACAAAACTAGAGGAGTTGGTGGAGTTGAGTTGAGTATTATGTAAAGAACAGCGAAGATAGCATCGTGGTATTAAATTGTGTGCTGAAAAGCTCTAAATATCGGTGTGGAGTAAACAAAGTGTTTGTTTCTCAACTAATGAAATGAGATACTGCACACATTATGAAAATGTCTTCACAAAGTGACAACAGCTTAAGCTGATTAACTATCTAAATTCTAACTCTGGCACATACTCGTATAGTAGCTGTATCTAATAATATATATTCTATGAAATTATATTGTATGTGGATACTATGTTTGTATTTATATGTGTATATGTTGGCTGCCAAAATATCATAAATAAGGTTATGAAATGAATCTTAAAGCGAAGTGTAAGTAAAATGGAAATTTTGTCGAAACAGATATATTTTCATTTAAGTGGCATGAGAAAAGAAAGATGCCTCTACAATATAGCAAACAATTAAAAATATAACCCTGCGTTCATCCCGGGCAGTGCAATCCCAAAGCGTACGCGTTATTGTTTTAACGCAATAAAAAATATTTATCATTACTTTTGCTGCGTCTGTGTGTTCTCGGCTCACACTTCTTCCTGCTTACTTTTTTCGCACTGCACATAACTTTAATGCTTGTTGCATGTTGTATGCTGTATATTCATGTGCTTACGCATACAATATTAAACAGCATTAAATGTTGATCAAGAATATAAGAGTGAGGGTCACATACTGATTTCCTGTATCTGCAACTTTCGTTAATTTTGTGGATTATAATGATTTTAGTTTTTTTTTTAACTTTACTTTCAAAGCATGAAATATCGAAGTATATTTTCAGACTGAAAAAAATGTCTTCTGCTTTTTCTGTAAATTTTTTTCTCACTTCCAATTTATTTAATTTTGTGTAAGTATATTTTGCCTTCGCATAGCACACTGGTATACTCGTATAATACGGCTATCACGACTTTTATCATCGATGCCAATCGAGTGAAATTACGCACATATAGCCTGAGGGAGTTGGTGCTTATGCCACCACCAATGTCATTCGTTGTTTTTGTTTTGTTTTTAAATAAACTTACAGTGGTACGAAATAGTGTTTGTACACTTAATTGTTATAAAAGTTATGAAATATATAAAGCTGTAGTCCTTGAAAACCAATTAAATTGGATTTATGTGTGTATGTATATGTATATAACCGAGTCAGCAATTTCCGAGTATTAGGTATTCGTTTAAGCCAATAAAGGTGCATAAGAATGCCTTGAAATAATTGAAGTGCATACATACCTGATCATGTTGTCTTGAGTAACTTACGAACGGTTAAGCTAAGCCGATAAATCTGCCACAATCCTTGGCTGAACTGTTTACTAAGTTGATGCTAAAACACTAGTAAGATTCACCAAGCATTTTGTTTAATATAATTTTAACCTGAAACTGTACATAAAATTTGTTTTTGTTTTAGCTCACTGCAAATATATTAAATGCTTATGACTTAAATTTTAACATTCCAGCAAATACAGTGAAGTTTGATTGTAACAACGAATTATTGCATATAATAAGGAACTACAAGGACATTTATTCGCCTATTACCGACAAAAATGGCAAATTTTGTGCTTCAAGTTTCTTAAAAGAGCAAGTTTTTTTCTGTTAATTTTTAAATTCTTTCTTGAAGTGAATGAAATAATATTCTACAATTTTTTTCTTTGGATAAAATTTATTACGTCATAGAATATTTTATAGGAGAAGCGAAAAACCTTATAAGTTTTTTAGGGTTTTTGGTTCCCATTAGTCTTTGGCTTTTATTAAAAAGTTCGACACGGATAAAGATGTTGTGGATAGATGGATTGCATAGAACTATACCATAATCGATCAAAGAGACGATTTTTATTATTTTTTTTTTAAAGTAACTTATTTTTTCACTTTATGTTATTTTTATTACCTTTAATTGTTGAAAATATTTATACTGGTTAAGGCTAGGATTCACTATCCTATACAATCGTATGACTCTTAACAAAATACAAAACCGTTTGATGGATTTTATGAACATTTTCAATAGACAGCAATAATTTCTGAGATCAGGGTTGTATTTTTTCAAAAGTCGTGCGACTGTGTTGAATAGTGAGTTCTAGCTTTTATAACGAACTTCGCCTATAACGAATAAAATTGCCAAGTTCCTCGAAGTCCGTTGTAAGCGAACTCCACTGTCTACGAGTATGTGGCGTGGCCACGGGCGTTTGTGTGACTGCATATTACTTCTGTGTGCACAGCACTTAAAATAAGTTATGGGATAGAATTATACTCGTACAGTGTATAAATGGTGACATTATTGAAGCTTAAATTTTCGGAAAAATGTCATTTAATTTTTTTGATAAAGATCACGACTACAAAACAAAAACAAAATGAAAATATGAAAAAGTCTTCGTAATGGGGTCGAAGTGGTTATTTAATATTGAAATGATGTTTAACGTTAATTAATAATCTGACTGGCACTAAAAATAAAAATAAAATAAAAGTAAAATAAGAAAATTTAATAATATTTATAAAAACTTGAATACTCATTTATTTATTTTGTCCTTATAGTGTTTTAGGACGCTGTATTTTTTATAAAAAATATAATTTCCGCAATGCAAAAGAAATTTAAGTTTGACCTTCTTTTATGTTGGCCTATTGCAATTTTTTTTTTGTAATCCTGTTATGAGCTGTTGTTTAAATTCATACATATGTACATATTTCAAAAAAACTTACTTTTATTTCTTAATTCTGTATACATGGAATACGATATAAAACTTTTGTATCGTCTTAGCAGACAAATTATTGTTCTGCATTTATATGGTACAACAGTCTCACCCAATTCTTTATTAAAGAAACAAACGCCTGCCTGACTTACCTCTTCGTGTATTGTAAAAATTAAAAAAAAAAAATACATTCCAGATGATGTCTGATTTTTGTTAAAATATTCCTTTCAACATGGCCTCTTTTGTTGTTTGATAAGTTTTCATCTGTTTCTTATGGTGCTGGGAAAAATGCACAGAACTGGAGTAAAAAGAGAAAATGATTAAATTCTTATTGACCTGTGTAACAGTTTTCTTTCGTACAACGATTATGGTTATTTATTCGAGAGTGCGTTTGCTGCCATTCAAAGACTTTTATTTATTTAGCATATTTTTGTTGTGTTTGAATTTTATTATAAACAAAACATGTGCTCCTCGCATTCTAACACAAACACATATTGATCTTATATTTACATTGTTGCAAGATACAACTCGGGTGCCACATGTCAGCATCTGGTTTAAGATTTTTTGCTTTTAGCATTGTTGCAAAATTGTATTGTCCTTTTGGCAAAATGTTAAATAAAAGGAATATGTTGAGGGGGGTTCGATAAGCATTGCAAAAGAAATTAGAGTATTGATTATCCCCAAAAATTAAAGTTATTACAATGGGAACTCCAAGACCAAAATAATAAAACTTTGTTGCACCACGCCCGCTTGATATTTTATGTACTTCAGTGTGGCAGAAATTTTAAAATTAAGAAAATAAAAGTAGATATCGTCGGCTTAGAGTGTAAACCTGCTAAACCCACTTTTTGTTTCATATGACATTTTAATGCCATTCGTAAGAGAAAGAGACGCCTCATCGATTTGCTTAAATATTTATTTTAATTTGAAGCTCTATATGTCGAAGAAATCGTTAACAGTATTTTGTCTCTCCTGTAAAATTTGCTGGAAGTGAATGAGCAGGTTTACACTCTTAGCCGACGATATGTATGTATGTATGTACATTGCTTTTAAATGATTTTTTTGCCATGAAAGAAACTTGAACATCAGGGGAAGGGATCCATTATCACCAATATTGAAGCGACATATATATATATATATATATATATATATATATATTGGACATTCACAAAAACAAAAACAAATTGTTATGATGGGTATTTAAATGCAGTGCTAAGAAAAAACTATAAATAGAATATGTATATTTTAAGACGTATTGGAGGAATTGTCACTGTAATATTTTCTTTGCAGAGATAACGAATGGATCTATTTTTATTTTAAACATAGCAACGTTAATAAATTTGTTCGATTTTGAGTTATTAACACTGAAGATGACGCATATACGAAACCCTTATGTTTTTCAACAAAATGTGACGGAAAATCATCCTAAACTAATGCCAAATTACTTTATTTTAAAAGAATTTAGCTTCTTTATATTTTGGGTTGGTGGTAATGTTTGTCAAAAGCGTAATATGTACATACATATTTATGTATGCATTTCCAATTTTGTATATTTTAGTCTTTTTCAAGAATTTTTTGTTATATTAATGCAATGCAAGCTTTTTCAGTACTTTTCAGAAGCACTAACGAAGTGCAGTCATATAAAAGAGCTTGAATTTAATTAGTTGCGGACTCAGCAATATCTGTATGCATTTCGTTCCTGCTTAAGGAACTCATCAGCAGACTTTAACATAAAATTTTTGAAATAAGCTATTTAAAGTAAACATTTTAAAGTGATATTGAGAACCACAAATACAAATACCAACAAAATGCGTTTGTTCTTTAATGTTGTAATTTTGTTGTAGAGCTGTTGGGACCTGACTGAGCTGTCTTTTTTTAATGGCCAGCAATTTTTATTAACAACAGCTAATTTTAATTTTAATTTAAAGCATATTGCAGTAGCTACAACAAGTCATTTCCCCAATAAACAAACTATGAAAGTTCGATTAGAAACAAATTAATTTTCGTTATGTGAATTTAAGTAAATAAAAAGCTTAATTTGAAAAGCAAAAGCAATCTAAAAAGAACTGAGAAAGCATAAAACAATTTTTTCAAATAGGAAATTGAAAACAGTCATTAAAATGAGAAATGAGATATTTCTCACTTTGATGATTGAAAAAGAAAGTTAAAAAAATGCAAATAAGCAGTCTAATACGACGACATACATTCACAACTCTCAAGCAAAAAGGATTAAATTATTGCAATCTTATCTTCATCAGCAGTATCACTATTGGCATCATTAAACAACATTGGCGAAAATAAAACTATTACAGGAAGTTATTCGCCAATCGACTTTTAATCTAGAAATGGCCAAAAGCAATATTTGTGAAGACAACAACGAAAGCAGAATTAAAACAATGAAATCAATGTTACTTTCATATTATAAATATCATATGTATATACAATTAAATATACATACATATATATTTAAATATTATACGAGTACATACTTAATTTCTCAATGTCTTAGTGAGTTTTGCATATTCGCTTGTTGTACTTGGATACTCATTTTCAAGCACACGGAAAAAGTCGTGTCAAGATTAAGTACGATGTTTTTGAAAGATGCAGATGCAGATGCAGATTTCTGAATTACATTCACCATTTTTCATTAAAAAAAATATATATATGGGCTATATGTATATCGAACATTTTTAATACAAAAAACCAAATGGGCTATACATCGTACGTTTTTCATTCGAAAGAATTAAAGGGGATGTACATCGCCAATTTTTCATAAAAAAAATTAAATGCGCTAAAAATCGTCCATTTTTCATAATAAAATGAAATGTGCTATACATCGTCCATTATTCATACAAAAAACTAAATAGGCTGTACATCACATCACACATCAGCTATATACTCAAAAACTACATAAATTAGTACTTATAGTTATTCTGATGATGACAGAAATATAATGAAAAGAGACCGAAACAATAAATCAATGGATGTAGAATACAATGATTCATTCTAAATTGCAAGATGACAATGAAAATTTAATTTTGTATTGATTGTATTTATTTATTTAATTATTTATTAATTAGTATTTAAATTTTTAAGAACAAATGCAAAATAGTAAATAAAAAATAATTTTTTTTAATATTAAACAATCAATATACACACCTGTTCGCTATATTTCAAAGTTTGCATTTCCTAAGGCGCAAATACCATGACTGCGATAGTTACAGTAGAAATAGTTTATATACTTGCTGTCCATTAACTTAAAGTCGATTAAAGTTATTCTCTCTTGGCTGTACGTAGTTGAATCAAAACAATTCTTGCTTGCATAGTTTTTTGCAAGGCCTATTCAGCATGGACCAGTTATTAGGTATCTGATTAGGTTGTCAATTTTTCATACAAATAATTAAAGCGGCTATACATCATATATTTTTCACACATATGTATAATGAATGGGCATCGTATATTTTTCGTACAAAAATTTAAATGGGCTATACAAAATATATAATGGAGTATATATACATCACCGATTTTTCATACAAAAAATTAGATGGGCATCAAACTAAAATCAGATTTTCATACAAAAATATTAAACTAAAAAACGAAATCGTACATGTTTTATACAGAAAAATTAAATCATAAAGTGTCACAACTCAAAATATTTCAGATGATTGAGAGTGGCAAAAAACTACTGACGGGAGTATTTAACATAAAAAATAGACATAACGGTTTTTATGTTGTTTAGGAAGAGAGTGTTGCATAAGAAATTTTTGTGGCCATTCAGTGAACTAGTTTATGAAAAAGCAAAACCATTTCGATAATTTTGGGTTGTGACTGGTTATGGTCTAGTGTTCGATATGCATACATATGTATTTATATATACATATGTACTTCATATTTATATGCATGTATGACATTTAGTTAATTTTTGTTTTTCCAAAAAAGTTTCAAATAGTTTTTTTTAATCAATATTACAGAATTAATTAATTGTGACCTTGTTTTTTATATTGAGTAAAAAGCACGTTTTCCTTCACCGTTAAGTTGTTAGTAAGTTCAAAACTTTAAACTCGTTTTCTAAAAAGTAAATTATTTATGAGTTATGACTCCCTGATAAGTCCATATTTACACTATGCAAGTCTTATTGCTAAGCTGATTAGTTTGACGGAGAGAGTGACGAGGGGCACAGTAACGTTTCTTTTCCCCTCGTCCCTCTTTCCTAACAAACTAATCTGTTTAGTAATAAGACTTGCATAGTGTAAATTAGGACTAACAAAGGCTCGATATATATGATACGATATATATATGCCGAAACTTACGACTCTGTCACCGATTACATTACAACAATTGCATATTTGTATTTAACACATATTTTTGTTACTCGAATCAATCGCAATATTTATTTTCATATTTATTTTTGTTCTTAGAGATGATTTTTTTTTCTATATTTCGCTATTAATAATATTTGCATTCACTACAAACACAATTAAGCATTAAGAGTTAAGTTGTATTAGAACTTTGCGACGTGTGTCTTAATTGAGTTTGGCACTTTAAGTGCTTCACTGGTTTATTAATAAAATGTTTTAAGTGATTTCAATAACAATAATGTAAATAAAGCCATGATTACAAATTGTATATGTATGTACATACTCGTATACATACATTAATATTATATGCATACAAAATTATGTTTTCCTAATATGTGTCTAATGGATGCGGAGGACTATGAGCGAACAAACTGGAATAGAAAACTTTTGGTTAAATTGCAGTAATAAAACTTAGACAGCTTTCTTTTAATGCAAGTGATGATGGAAGTCCTTGTGAAAGCTTTTATAAAATAATCTTATTCGTTGCCAATGTATCATCAGTTAGGCCCCTCACAGTCCTTACGATCATTGCAAACGTGGATTCAGAGCACACAAATGTTAGTAATATGATACTTTTTGTGATTTTTCATTTTGCACATGTTTTCTTTCGCAAAGTAAAATATAAATGGGCCTCTTAGGAAATATTAAAATAACAAAAACTGCAAATATACCAAAGTACACACATGATTAAGAATGTGAAAAAAGTGGGAAACAATCAATATTAAAATTGCATGAATGTTTGGGACGGACAGACAGGCTGACTGACATTGAAGGAGATCGTATGCCAAAATCAAATGCTTTGAACGCTTTAATTCATTTTACTGTATTTTGAAGAGCAATCATTTATTGTTGCCTTTGTCTAAATTTATTTGAGGTTTTTCTTCACTTCGTTTGAATTGAAACTGCCTTCAATAGGAATGTGCACATATGGCGAATGCAACAGCAGCAGCAGCAGCAACAGCAGCAGCAGTTGTGCGGTTGAATGTATTTAAAAATTTTCACCTTTAATAAAGAAATATGAATGAGTCTAGCCAATAGATACCCGTATTAATGAAATGAGTCCGACTACCTGAGTTTTTGTTTACTTTCGGTTCCGTTTTCATTCCATTTCAAATTAAAAATTACGTTTTGGTGTCACATACGAGTACATATGCATATCTATGCATGTATATGGGAAACCCCTAAATATCCAGTGATGAAAACCTTAAAACAGGCACAAGCATTGAAAACCGAATATTAGAGTTCAACGAACTCTAATGTTTTCATGTTTGAGTTTTCTTCTTCCTAAATTGTACGTATGTGCGCGTGTTCTGCTATTAAAATGTACGTGTATGCAACAAATTTGACATGCTGCGTCTATGAATCGTCAGGATAAAGAGAAAAAGGTTTATGTTTATTATTGTTGGTAACAGAAGAAAATGAATATGAAGGATATCAACAAATTGATCAGTGCTTGGTTTGAAGAAAATCCATGTTATTAAGTAGAGAATTCAAACAACAACAAAGGAATAAAGAGTGCGTTAGTGAAAGGCGCGTGCGCGCCTTTTTTGACCTCTAAATGTAATAATGGCAGCTGTTCGGTGTTGTTATTATTTCATTGTTATTTTATTTTTAAAGATATACATAAGTACATAAATATGTACATATATGTAGATATGTATGTATACAATAAAATACATTTTTATTATCACTCTGAAGACACCAGATTTATGAATTTTATTAAAATTTTCGTATGTACATTGGCAGAAGTGGCAAATATTTTTTTATTAAACTGAACATTTAAAAATATACAACAAGGTTATACGACTGATTTTGGTAGCGAGGACCAAAAAATAGACGTGTTTTACTGCTTTGGAAGCTTACATTTTACATTTTACAAGGGAAGAAAATTTTTTTCACCTTTTAGTCCCTATCCCCGTATAGGTCGTTTTTTGTCCACCTTAACGGGTTAAAGTAATTTTCGATAATATTTTCCATAATACCAGACTTAACTCAAAACTTAAAAGTCGTTGACACTAAGTATTTGAAATAATCAAAAGTAATCGGTATGAACAGCAATGTTGTCACAATACAAAATCTGTACTTTTTATTTATCAGACAGTTGTAGTAATGAAAAGAACATAAATATCACTTTAAATTCGAGTATTCCCTATTGTTACTCGCCAGTATGCTTTAACTACAATCAAAAAAATCTTCAGAAATTCCATTAATTTAAAGTTAAAAATTACAAACACTAATAAATACTTTCAAAAATATAATTAACATTAATGTTATTTAACATGTGTTCATTGTCTGTTTCATTTTTGTAATTTTTATAAAACACCAAAACACGCAACTTTAGCATTTTTATGAGTACAAAAATTTGTTATTGGTTTTAGTACAAATTCTATTGTTACAATACCCAGAGCTTAATAAAATAATGCTCTAATTTTTTTAATTTAAAACTGGGAAAAATTGCAATGTTTATATACTTTTAACCAAGTTTTCAATCTGAACTATTTTTTAAATAAGAGATAATTAAAAAAAAAATGGTTAGCACTATTGGAGTCAGCATAGTCGAACTTGGTTTACCACTGGGTGCCCGGCTTGTAAAAAAAAATAAAAATAAAAAATTATCCGATTCGAGCACAGTATAAAATACTAATACTAATAAAAAATCCATACCAAAATATAAATGCAGTTGCTTATGTAGATGGCCCTAATTATATTTTAATTAAAACTGAGTCTAATCAATTTTAGTTGTTGTTTTTCTCTAGTGCCTTGGCAATATTAGTTGCAGATCTGAGACTAGATGTAGATGACTTTATACATAAGATCAAGGAAACATTAATTTAGTTCGTATTGTTCACTAAATTTCCTAGTTGGTTCGGTTCAATAGCTTGGATTTGATGCAAGTAAAGTATATGTATTTATTAAAGTACTAAATCACTTCCGAAGCCAATTTTAGAAGCAGGCGACAAACATATTTGTTACTCTAGTTCTGAAAAATATGCAATCTTCAGAAGGATCTTACCAATAGTTCCCACAACATTGTGATCTCTGAGTTGTCATATAATACTTTATTCAGCAGCACATTTTCGGGCGTTTTGCAGATGATAATAACTGTGCCAACATCAAATTCATTTCACTATGTACTGCATCTGTATGTAATCACCTTTAGATTTAACATGCAAAAACTTAAACTGGCCTCGATACCAACAGAACCGTCAGAAAAAACTCAAAAGCTGTTTGCAGGTTATTTCACTTTTCTGTCGCTTCTTTAATCCAACACAAACATTACTTTTTACTTAACAAAGTCTCTAAGGAAATTGACAGACAATTTACTTTCGATATACGCCCACACATTTTTGGTTTAAATTTGCACTCCGTTCAATTTGTCATACACCGTAAGTTCTTTCACACACATTTTGAAAGTGTTTAAATATGTTTGCTTGGTTATCTGTGTGTGGATTGGCTTGCTTCACTTTCTATTTGTCCAGTAGCATGCATGATAGCAAATGTCTCAATTTAAGTGCTTTGTGGTAAAAGATTTTCAAAAGAATCACAAAACGATAATAATGTGCTTACTGCACCCTATAATTTGTAGCTGACACACTTACTTCACTCTTCTGACCATTGATTTGAAAAGAAACTTGCTATCTTTTCCATCGGATATATAGTATGAAATGCATTAGTATATATGTACATACATATGTTTATGCATGTTAGATAAATCTATGATAATAATATGGTCTGGTCTGTCCAGCGATTGTGCTCGGTTTTTAGTCAACTCTCCAACTACTTCAGCAAAAAGCATCCTCAATAAAATCTTAACTAGGAAATAAGAAAACAAAACTTTTGCAACCAAAGTTTGCCTTTTATTTATTCCATTAAAAACAGGTATAAGTATTCCCAAGAATTAATTTTAATTTTATATTCACATAGGAAAACGGCGCTTCTTTTGATTTAAATTTGTTATTCATTTTGAAATTCATAAGAGTGCTGTTGCCTGATATGTAAGTGCGTTGGCTACAAATCAAATGACGGTTTTCGCAAGCCCGGGCTTAATTCCTGTTCAGACTCAGTCAGTCTATTTAGATATCTTATTTAGATATCTCCTTTGTCGATATTTGTAGCAATAATTCGTCTGCGAGTTAACACAGATAAACGAGTTAAGCTTAAGCTTAACAGACACATGCATTTGTCCATAACTAATTTCGCGAAACATGCCGTCTCTAAAAAAATTAAGTAGCTGGCTTCGAGGCGACAAATGCAGCTAGCGACATTTGAAGTCGTGTGTTCGTGTAGTGGTGTTCGTGGATTTATGGCATGAAGTGTAGTTGAAAAACGCATGTATTTGAAATTAAATGTAAAAAACAATAACAGCTGTACAATGCTCTCATAAGAACATAATGTTGCCAGAAGAGTATTTTTGACCGGCTGGAATCAAGTTAATAATTGATGCTTTACGGAAACTTAAACAATTAAGTTGAAGTATTTTAACGCACTAATTATCCCATATTACGATTTGACTTATTCAGTAACGCCGTTCTTGTCTAGTTCATCCACGGTTTGTAGTTATTAATTTACTACCAATGCAAATTATTGTTACTATTCAGTTGATAACTATATAAAATAATTTATTTCTTGTGTATTTAATTGGCAAAACCTAGTCCAAAAAACCAAGTAACGCAGGATAGTCCAACCAATTTGTGATCTTAACTTTAAACTAAATAAAAGTGGTTGTTTGCTATTGGTATGAGCAAGCTATTACTGTTTGTTAAACTTAACAAGTTTGATTGCTACTATTGAAATAACCGGAACAAATTACTAGTGTATGTACTTTAAATGCTCTTTCTCGTTGTGGTTGAGGTATTAAAGGCGTTTGCTTTCAAACATGAGATGAATTTGGCAGCCTGTTTTCAAGTTCCACATGAATAAAATACGAAAGTATTAAGAAATTTATTAATATGAAAAAGTTTGCTATTAAAATATCAAGTTTGTTGCGGAATTATGAAGTGAAAAACAATTAAACATTATTAATTGCATGATTAGATTTATTGCTCCTAAAAGTATGCTGCCCTAAAATGGATGTTACAAAAATTTTCATGTCCTACACTTTGCATGTAAACTAATTGCAGATTTTGTACAATAACAAACTGTTGCATTACATTTTTTTAACTCTTCACATAAGCTAGTCTAACTAATTTTGTTATACTTGACGCAATTTAAATATTTGGAAGTACTTATAACTTTTTTTCTGTGTACCAAAATTCATATTCCAATGACATAAAAATGAAAAAAAAGGAAAGTCGTTCAGCAGCGATTTTTAATAAAATTGAATAGTAAAAATTAAAACTGTCCAAAAATTTAAATAATATTTGACAAAAGAAAAGGCTTTTTATAATTTGTTTGTTTATACATACAATAAACCTCAGTATTCAAGGTAATAATTGCAGGCCGTAAAACCAAATATAGTGCATATTTCTAGTTTTTTTTTTTAAATTAAATTGTATTATAATTATATTGTTAAATTATGTTGACATTCAAGAAGTAATTAACAACATTTTGTAAGTCCGGCAGAGATTATTAAAAATGCATCATTGTTGGCACAACTCGGTGTATATATTTAAAGTATATAAAATTTGTATAAAAAAGTGTATAAAAATCGTCAAAGTGGTTCACAGGAAATTTTTTTAATGGTATTTATTAACCGACCGTAAGTAGGGTATATTCGTTAGTAATACAAATGGGATAAATGAAAGCTTTTTTCCTTTATGAATTGGTTTATTTCTCAAATAACAGAATTTATAAGAGAAAAACACTCAATCAATTCATTTTTTTCTCGTTTAATTTAAAAACGTTGTAATTTTCATTCGTTTTGTTTTTGTTATTTTATTTGGTACATTTATATCAAATTGATGTAACATTTGATTGCAATTTTGACGCCTTTTTCCGGTTTGCATTTCCTTTCATCTGGCTTACATTTTGCATCTGTATGTGTATGTATATAAAAAAATTTCCTTTGAATATTATTCATATGCACAAGTGAATGTGTGAGTGTCAAAACACAGAGCAGAGCGCTCATTGAGAAAATATTTTTTATTTAAGTGCGCTCTTGTGTATGGTTAAATAATCCAAATTTTTGAGGGATGAGGAGGACTTTTGGGGAGATTCCATTAACAAAAAAAATAAAAAATTCTTTTGTAACCTTTAGTAAAGTATTTGATTGCCGTTTGTTGCATTTCAATACAACAAAAAACCATTGCAACAAATTTCAATTCAGTGAAATTAAAAGGGAATCTTTTTCCTTTTTTTTTGAAATGAAAAATAAATGAGCTAAAAATCTAGTTTCGATGTTTGATATTTTGTATATTAAGAGATTAAACTTGTTTCACCATTAGCTATAAACATATATATATATATACATATGTATGTACAGACACACACACACACATATTGCATACTTGCATTTATGTGAGATCTATAGGGGTATGTTTAGTTAGCAAAACTTTGAAATATTGTGCAATATTTCAAAATGATGACCGAAAAGGGATGTTGGAAATGATTTGGTTAAATAGGATTTGGAAATAATGATAGTTCTAGCGTTTGTCTATATCTATTTAAAAATTTTTAATGCATGTTAGTGTTGAAGGGAAGTATATATCATCCATATAGCAGGAAATCTTTTTTTAATTTAGTGCTTTCCTATGTCGCATATTGAATGTTATATTCTCTAAATAAATAAAAAAATAAATATCTACCCAGCTAAAAAAATATATATGGAGCATATACATATGATATCCGAACACATATAATAATATATATCATACATGCATGTGTATAAAATATTATCTATATAGTATGCAAAGTTCATATTGATTCAAAAAAGCGCACTGCTGTGCAATAAATTAAATTACTAAAATTACTTTTTTCTAAGATTTTGCACAGGGAGGTTGTCTTTAATGAAACATTTGTTTGGACAAAATAATTAAAACAGAACTAAAAGACATTTTATTCGTCATTTTAAAAATAAAGGTGAATCGATTATTTAAAAAACACAAAACTCATACTCGTACATAAAATTTAATTTCAACTTTAAAGCAGATTAAAAACCAATGCAATTATAAAATAAAAAATAATCCGTTTATATACTAACACAAGTTTTCCATATAATTTTTTGCAGTAATATGAACTTTGTTTGTTAAAAGTATCTAAAGAACTCCCTTATTTTCTTTCAAATTAATGAGTGAATTATTCTTTTGATTATTTGATTTATTAAATAGGGCCACAATGTATAAAATCGTATAAGGATGGGTTTTCTTTTTTTAACGTTGAAGCTGAACGCATATAAACTTTGTCTAACGTGTGTATTTTCTAGTACATTTCCAATTCACTAGTGATAAAAAAAGAGAGAAAAAGGTCGAGTTAATAAAATTCAAGGTTTTTGATTCCAAAAACGTTTTTATGTGAGATATCATGTATGTATACATCTTTGTATGGCTTCATATATTACATCGTATTTCTATAAATGGATCCACATATGAAGACCTTCATAATTAAATTTCCATATCCATATGAACTCATATATTATAACACATTTCATATATTAGTCCATATATCAATTCATATATAATAATTTATAATCCTGTACATTTTCATATATTAAAAAATATAGACCATACATATCGTTTCAGCTGGGTAAATGAAATTCAAATTTACTCTTCATAAATTTTTTTTGATCAACGTTTTACGGTTGGTGTACCTTCACTCCAGATGTGCGCCTTTCTATTTGTCATATTTTGTTTAAAAAAAGTTTTAAGGGATGATAAAAACAAAAAATTGAGAAATAGAAGTTAAACTGTTGAATAGTTTTAATAAGGCAAAATATTTATCTTATGTTAATGTTAAATAACAAAAGCTTTGTTTTGGGTTGTAAGTAACAAACGTAACCAGAATTTCTAATGAGATTCTTTATAAGTAAAAATCTCTCTAACCTTCGTTGAAAGGATATACAGTAGCAATAACACAAAAAAAAACACCAGTGCACCGCTTAGTTAACAAAATTCTTAAAAAAAGAATTATTACAAAGGACACAAGTACACACATACCTGATCTGATACTTTTATACACGAATGCCAGCAAAAATGAAAAAGGTTCAGCTGCGATTGCCACGCGATTGTCACACTTTATTAACACACACGCACAGCCAACCAACCATACAGACATTCAGCCAGTCAATCAGACATTTACAAATTGTATTATTAACTCTAACAGCAACTATTTTGAAATTTGCAATTGCTTATGTGTTTGTGTTACAAATTCATTTTTATATCGCTATCGTTATACTCCTGCTTGAGGGAGAATATGACTTAGCGCTCGTTTCCTTTACATTCCACGTTCGTTACAAATTATATTTGTTAGATCTATTGGTTTGTCTTGCGAAGTGGAAACGTTTTTATTTGTTTGCCAACGTTTTTTTTGGTTTAATTACAGTTCAGTTTTGTAATCCGAGAACTCGATGTGTTGATGTTTTTATTTTATTTTAGCTAGAAAGAAAAATTAAAAATTTATTATGCTATTGAACATATCCGCGGTACATCCGTACATACAGAAATTCTTCAAATGTATTACACAAATTCATACATGCATTCGTACGTATATACACAAGTACGAATGCAAAAGCAAACAATTTTTGTTGCAAAAAATTAAAGATTTTTGATTTATCCTAGAATATACATACATACTATGTAATTACATATGTATTCTTATTAACATACATACATTTCACAACTCAAAAAATCCCAGATGTTGAGGAGTGGCCAAAAACTGTTATGAATACTCGTACTGTAGAAATGACACAAACATGCAGCATAAAAACAGGCATAACGGTATTTTATATGCTTCAAGAAGACTGTGTCGCAAAATATATTTTTCTGATCATTGGATATTTGTTCAGTGAACTGGCTTATGAAAAAAAACCCCTTTTTATAATTCTAAGTTGTGACTGTTTATGATTTAGTGAGCGATATGTACTCATTCTGCAAAATACGAAACTTTGGAGAACTACAACATGCTGGTGTCACTCGTACTTTGCACAAACCCATACACACGGATAGAATGAAAATTTTCCAGTTAACATGTGTGCATGTGTATATGCATGCCCAATGTGTGCATGTGCAAAATTATTTTGAAAAATATCGAAACTCGGCACATTGAATATATATTGAAACACTTAAGTTTTTCAATTCAAATCCACAAAAAGAAATATTTTCCTGCAAAAAGGAAAAATTAAGAATAGGATTAGTTTTTTAAATAAATTGCTTTAAGGGCCATTTTCACAACTTGCCTTTAGTCAAAGGTAGGATTTTGTCTACCCGATAAATATCTTTGCATTATTAAAACTTCAATTTTATTTTGTTACTATTATAAACAACTATAATATTTAATGGATAAGAAAATAATAAATGAAGGTTTTATAATGCAAATTCATTTATCGGACAGACAAAATCCTGCCTTTAGCTGAAAGTTGCGAAAATGGCCCTAATTAATGTTCTAAGCAGTTAACCATGCAAATTTATAAAAGTCGGTTGAATAGTTTTGAAGATGTAGAAATTCTGCATTTTCAGCTCAGCCAGAAATTGTTCTGTCGTTTTATAAACAAAGATACATATAGTCGGCTTAGAGTGTAAACCTGCTAAATCGACTTTTCATTACATATGACATTTTAGTGTCGTTTGAAAGAGAAGGAGACGCCGCATCGACTGGTTAAAATATTCGTTTTAATTTTAAACTCTGGATGTCGAAAAAACTTAATGTATTAGGCTAATTTCTTAAGCTATGTATGGAAAATGGTAACAGTATTTTGTCTCTCATATAAAATTTGGTTGAAGTGAGTTAGCAGGTTTGCACTCTAAGCCGACGATGTACTCGTACGCGGTGAGTGGCAAAACTTTTTATGTACACATGTACATGTGTAGTTACTTATGTATGTATTTACATTTTATGGTTTTTTATAATTTATTGATTCACACAAAATCTAGAACTATCACTCACACACATACATACATACAAACATACAATGTATGTACGGGTATGTATTGTAAATATTTGTAATTCAATATCTTTTGCTGAGGCGAAAATTTTCACACCATGCATACAAGTACACGCAAATACAGCAAAAAAGTCAACGTGCAGATAAACATTTAAAAAATATTTTTCATTAATAATCCCATATACGATAAGGGCATAAATTAAAATACTTTGGAATTGTTTTCCTCTAAGTTGCTCTTGTATTTGCAATTGTATTTTCGGAATCCCAAATGATTGTCCTCACATACAGTTGATCTAAGTTCAAATTTAACATTTTATCTCACACTTATTTTCGTACATACAGACATACTCCGTATTTACAAAGTCAGCAATAATAATCCACAACTGATGTAACGTTCTGCAACAAAAGCACAAAATAATTCACACATACACACCCATACAAGATTACCGCGATTAGTGCGGTTTAGAGCCAACTATTTGCAACAGCAGGAAAAACAACATAAAGGATTCAAACTGAGGCATTTACGCACGGGAAAATAAAATTATTTTCGCACACGTTAGCCCGCCCATCATTTGAAATATCGTTTTGGACAAATCCTTTAAATGACTCTTCTTCTTGGAGTACACTAGGGAAATATTCGTCAATTTAATGATTTTACGTTCTACTTATGATTTCGTCATTTTGTTGCGAGTGATATAATGATTTATTCCTATTTTTAAAAATGGTTTACTAACTGTAGAAATGTCATACTTAAAATGAAATCTTTTAATTCATGCAATGACAAATTTTGTATACGCAGAGCGAATTTTTGTATTTTTAATGCAAATTAAAGTTAATACAATGAAAATTTTGCGTTAATATTATGAAACATTATTTTGTTGATTTATTGATGAAATGAAAAATTCATTGACTTGTTAATTTACAAAAGGAACAAATAAAATCTAAATTAAGCAGACAATAGTTTATACAATGCGTCATATCGATTTTTTATTGCTTTTTTTGTAATGAAAGCTCAAATTCGGTTTTGTTGTTTTTTACTTTTTGTGCGATTAAAGTACCACTTTTTTGTTTTTTTTACTGCACCGATATTTGTTGTGTCCTTTTGTTATTTCTTGTTTTTTTTTTGTATTGGTTTGCTACATTTTTTGTTGTAATTTTCACTATAATATTGAATATTATTGGAAATTGTTTATTAAAGAAAATTGAATGAGTTAAGGTACAGTTCCATTTGGCAAACATTTGCCCAAAAGAGCAAGCCTTTTGATTCTGAGACGTGTTTATTAAGTTAAACAGTTCCCAATAATGTTGGATTCTATTAAACTATTTATGAGTTACGTTTGAAACTCCTTAACTCAATAAACAAGTGTCTGAATCAAAATTTTTTTCATAAGTATTTAGTGATTGCGCTTTTTTGGGCAAATGTTTGCCAAGTGCGACCGTACCTTTATGAAAGCACTTTCCTTAATGTACTCGCATTATGAGGTGATGCTAACATGTAATATATAAATAACATGTAAAAATCAATTCAAGGAGTCGTTGTTTATATATAGATTATCAGAAGCCACTAACGAAAAATTTATTTTGAAGGACAATAGACATACAAAAATTATTCATACGAGTACATCCATGCATACACACATACATATGTATGTATACCCAAAATTTATATAAATTCGCTTCAGGTATAGATAAGTTGTCACTTCGTTGTTTTTCCACTGAACGGGTCTTTTCAAAAGTTTAATAACAAAATAAATTGTCAAATGGAGTGAAATTAAATACCCACGAGTTCATGTTATACGCTTTAAATTGGTTTTAGGCTTGGAGATTTTTTAATTTTTTTAATTTTTAAAAAAATATATGATATACATATGAACGAGTATGCACATATGTTATTTCAAAAGTTGCCAAATAATAATTTAAAATAATGTATCTATATATTTTTACAGTCACCAGTTTTTATAGAAAGTGTAATTACTTTCTTATTGTCACCGTAGATTTAATGAACTAACAGGTGGGCCATCATCGGCTTAAATTCGAATCTCGCAATACTTGTGTTATTCTATTTTGTCACGAAAATGATTTTGCCAAAAAAGCCATTACGGTCAATGGAGACACCTATCGCACTACCATTACCACTTTCTTTTGTGCACGCTCTTGATGATGTGAAGGATGTTGGGTTTCAACAACATTATGCAACTTTCCACACATCTCGTGCCACAATAGATTTATTGCGTGAAACGTTTGATGGCCGTCTAATTAACCGAAATGGTGACGTCAATTGGCCGCCAAGAAGCTGAAATTTGATACCGTTGGACTATTTTCTGTGAGGCGCTGTTAAAGACAAACCAGAGAGGCCAGCTGCGGCAGCCATATTAATGAAATAGTATTCCATCTCTACCCAGAACAATTGTACTTCACAACAAAAAAACAAATTTGGCGTTGGCGGAAGTAGTTAGCACGTTGACTACACAACCGAAGATCCTGGGTTCGAGCCATAAATTTTTCTGATATGCATTAGTGTCCTTTGTATCAGTTGTTGTAGGAAAGTTCATGTAATGAAGGCATAGTCACTGGTCACTGGACTATATCGACTTAAGCAGATACTAATCCTAATCTAACATCAGAGCGCCCTCCTTCGTTGTGTAGCAGAATCATTGGCGAAGTAAAATAACCAATAAAAAAAATTTAATACGCCTTAGTTAACACCAGAGGTGCTACATTACTGCATTATTAAAAACGTACAAAAAACAAAGTTGTAAAAAGAATGAAGCCTTCCTCTATCTCTTCCTTCACCACCTGTCTTCTCTAACACTATCCTTTTCCTAAAGAAGGTAACACCTAGTAATAATAGTAGGCATTCATTGCCTGAGTGTTATTTGTCTTAAAAAAAAAACGGTTTTTGTTTTATTGCATTTTCACATGGCCCACCCGATATTTCTTAGTTTTATTAGCTTCATTTTTCTCCCATAATTAATGTCTTCTGATTTTTACATACATATGTATAAGGAGATTAAGTCTACTTTTAGTGTTTTTTTGGCGTTTGCATAATTAAAAAAAAACTTATTAGTAAAATGTAATTTAACATTTTATTAAAAAGAAACACATACATTTGTTTAATATTTATTGTTTTTAAATTTTCCCTTTTTTCCAAGGCCTTGCACTACTAACAGACTATTGCTCACTTCACAGCATTTTGTATATAATTTTTTTTTGTTAAGGGACATTTTTATTGAAAATTTTCGTTCATATTCAACTAAACTTTACAAAAAGGCTTGTGAATTGAGTACACATATGTACTATATGTACATACGAGTATATAGTGTCAGGCGAAATCTTAAAACTCTGGATCACATCCCAAAAATACGAGTATGTACATATGTATGGTATATACATATACATATGTATTGTACAATAACGCATACTAACTTATTAAAACAATTACATACATACATACATACATGCCTTTTTACTTGTAACCAACGATATTTTTTTATTTTTAACAGGCATTACATTAAAAAATTTGGACCATTCTGATATAAATGCGTGGTGCATTTTGTTTCATACCAGTGGATTAGAAGCCTTAGATTATGTGACTGCAAGTACGCCTTTACAGTCAATCATACAACGCTCTTATACGCACAGAGTCAGTAAATTTCGCCGATATACATACATACATATGGAATCTTTGCTTCAATAGAGTCATAACTCAAAAAAAATGAGTTTGAAGTTTTGCATTTCCTAAGAACTTAAAGAAACAAGACAATATTCTTCTTCTCTCAAGATACACGATATTTGTATGAAAATTAAAAAAAAAATCTCACGTTTTTTGAGTTATGCTCTATTGCAGCAAAGGCTCGATATGCACATTCATATGCATATGAACATTTGGAAAATCAGTGCATATAATTACGCCAATGTCACGTCTTCCAGTGGAAAACTAGCTGCTTGCTAGCCAAATTTAAACAACTATGTACGTTTTTTGTAGATACCACATGGTAGATACTACTTATTGCGGCGGTTGGTGATATTATAGTTGTTTTGCACATTGAATATGTTCGTCCATGCTTACTCTGTGCACCAGGGTTACCGGTGCCGCAAGAACTCATTTCAGGAATATACAACCGCTCACAATTTTCTTTTAGCGATTTTTATTCACGAAAAACAAAAAGTATTTAACTATTCAAATAAAACATCCTACACAAAAATTTATTGCGATGCATATCGCTCATTTACTCAAAAAACGTCATAACTCAAATAATGAAATATTTTTGGGTTAATGATGCGCAAGTAATCCTCATATCGTTTTTCATATTGTGTAAAAATTGCATACAAATATCTAGTTTAATCAAATTAAATTTTCTTTTTCAAAAAAATATAACCTGAAGAAGACACACAAAGGTGTGTCGAAATATCGATTAATAAAATTATTAATTTTATTAAAAACAAAAAAGACCTCAAGCATAATAAAAATAGTTACCAATTGTAAATTAAAAGGTCAAATAAAATTTCAAAGATCATTTTCTTTTTCCATTAAGTTGTTTGTAAGTTGCGATATGCGATACGTTTGTACATATTTGTGTACATATGTACACCATTTTACAAAATGGCAATATCTTCTATAGGATTGGCAAATATCTTGGCGTACCAAGGCTTCCAAAGAAACAAAAAAGTCAGTAAAATGAAGAAATTACTATCACATAGTCAACCATATTTTCTATAAGAAGAGTATACACTTTTTTGTAGAAAAGCTTTAGTCTCACTAATTAAACTTAAATAGAATTTCCTAACGTTGTTAAGTGACGTTTGTATACCAGTGATGGCACTATTATATGTTGAATGGAATGGGGGTATTTTGGCTCTGTTTTTCGGTACTTTTGTTAACAATAATATATGTGTGAAAAAAAACTTAAAATAATACATATATATTTGCATATGTATACACATACATACATACGGACATAAATACATACAGATTTATGTGCATATATATAATAAAGAATTATATAAAAAAAGAGATATATAAAAGGATTTAAATGGTATAAAAATCTTTTACTGTGTATACACATATTTCGGTATAAAAATATTTAATTTGCTACATAAATATGTATGTGTGTATGTACAGATATGTATGCACAGACATATTTGTTTATTATATATGTATAACATACATAGATTTATTTTTATGTACATACACCAATACAGTTCAAGGAGCATTTACATATATATTTTAGGTACTCTTCCTTCGCTACAGTCACTATTTAAACTTTTTTTAATTCCCATCACTGTTTTGTGAATAGCTGTTTCTTTTTCATATTAAAACAACAAAGTAAAGTAAAGTGTACGCACGTTTTTAAATGTTCTATAAGTGCACAAACGTGCTAACAGTACGGTACGGTACAATACGGCAACAGCAACGTTCGGCTAACCCAGCCTTAAACGCTTTCTGTACTATAGTACAAAAGCTCTACTATTTAACAATTTTTGTAGTCTTTTTATATCACAACCATGGTATATGCCATACTGTTCTTAGACCGGGTGAGTCACCTAGAATCAAATACAGTGTTGCCCATAAGTTTGGTTCGAACAGCTGTTTTTTATGGTTATGGTTATAAAATTTTTGATTCAGACATGTTTCCAATCATGTTGGATTCTACAAAATTGTCGATTAGTTATGTATGAAAATGTTTATCCTAATAAATACGTGTCTGAATCAAACAGTTTTTGATTAGTAAATAGTGGTTACGCTTTTTTGGGCTTTTTTGATGTAAACTCGGCCTGATACAAAATATAGTTTACTGCATGACGTAACACTCTTGTTATAGAAAATATGGTTGACTGGGTAACAGCATATTGTTTTTATGGAAAAGGTAGTTGAGTGCGCTAGAGCACACTGTTCTTATAGAAAGCATGATTAACTGTGTAAAGTTTTTAATTTCTGGTTTTACAAATATTTTTGTAATTTATCGGAATCCTTTTAGTAAAGTATGGGGAAGATTTGTAAAAAATCTTTGCCACGACTACAGGTTTCCCGACCATAGTGCATTGTAGTAGTAGTGGTGCAACAAATCCAAAGGAAAAAACGAATAAAAAATCGCTAATATTAGCTTATGTGGCATTTGTAATGTTTGTTATAGTTGCTGACGATGTGTTTGAGGTTTTAATATTTTTGAATTTTGTTATTGCTATTGTTGACTTTATCGAGTTGTCTGTAAATGTTTGTTGAATTTTTGAAACGCAAAAAGTAAAACCCCCCCACATGCACATGCAAACACAACAAAACCTGCAGAATTAAAACCAAAAACGTAAACTTGGCAAATTATAGTACACAATTGCTACACGTTCTACTTTGTTGTTTGTGTTGCCATTTCTCCGGCTTTCCTACTACTCTCAACCCCACCAATAGATGCCTCGATCTGATTTTTAGTTTTCATTAAAGCCTCTTTAAATCCAAAACGAAATATGCAGTAAAAAAAATAAGGGAAAAGAGCTGATTATTATTTTTACTAAAGTCAGTTAAAATGCAGTGAATATGTGGCACGCAGACTTCATTCATGTTTAAGTGTGTGAGTGTGTTTGAATGTATGTTCGTGTTGCCTTCAGTATGTGTTCCAGTAGGTGTTGAGCGAGTGTGCTAGAGCTTTTTCTAAATTACAAATTGCCAAAGGTGTGGTGAGCGATTTAAAAATATGAAAAGTTCCCTTTAGTCGCTTGTTATTGGCATTATAACATTTTCACGTAATTTTTACAGATAATCCAGCAGTGGAAATTCGGAGAGAGTGTAAATAAACATCATTAAAATTTTGAAAAAGGATGTTATATTTTAAATGGATTCAAGTTAGAGTTTGTAAATGTGAAATGGGTGTTGTGGTTCCTTACATGCAGTTTTGTAAATTTGACAGTTTATTTTACGAATAAAAATTAATAAGAAGCATTTTTGAAATTAAATATTGTTGTTTGAAGAGAAAGAATGCAGAAGAAATAATTGTTACCAATTATAAATTTAAAAATTAGTTTCAAATACAAAATTTACACTTCGACACTTCTTGTGCACTCTGATGAAATTTGGTACACGATAAAAACTTATATCTGCTAATTAAATCAAGAGGGAAGAAAGCCGCATTAAATGGTGGTATAGCATGAATCTCTAGCGAAAGAAATTCTGTCATTGCTAAACATTTTATTTATTAGTTTTAGTTATGTATGACTGAAATCTTCAGTACTCTTGAAATATTGTTTTTGTCTTTTTACAAATATGTATATTCAGTATACGAGTTCCATCAAAAATAGTAAAATATCCCTGGAAAAAATAAATGAACGCGTTCAAAATGAAATGAGTTTTCATAATTTCTTGAGCACCTTTTTCTTCGGATGGCGAAATATTACAAAAACACTTCACGACTCTGCAGTATTTCTAGTGAACAACACGGCCTGATTATATAAATTTCTATTGTTGTTTTATCTTTAATAAAATGTTTATTCTCACTAACTCATCGATTTATACATACTTGTCTTGGGATGTAAAAGAAACATTTGTTGATTCCACAAGTTTTACTTTTCTAAATGAACAAAGCAAATAAATGGATAAAAATATTTTTCTGTTTTAAAAAGCAATATTTATTTAATAAAGTGGATTTCATTTCGGGAACATTTATTAAGCGAACCGACTTTTACATCAACAAATGGCAGCTGTTTTAAAATTAAAGTAAGAATATATTTTATAAAACTTTTTGATATGCACACACACGCACACATACATTTTTACGTACATACATGCACACATACGTACGCATGTATACAGTAGAAAAAGAATTTATGAGAATCCTAAAAAACGCATATACAAATATTCACACAAAAATAATATCAAATAACATTTAAATTAGAAACTCGACAAATGAAAAGCAAACGTAAATTAATGTGAAAAATCGTTGACCTTTCATTGAAAATCAACACGTTTTTATAAACTCCAACTCTAACTCCTGGCTGTGTGTAAGGGCTCTACAACGCTGTGAAAATAAGGATATGCCTGTATGTATGTACATATCGTATATTCATAAGATTGTGTGTTTATAAAATTGTATTAAAAACAGATGTGATGAAGATAATGTTCTAATAACGATAACTTTAAAGACAGCAGCTTCACCAGGGAAAATCTACAATGAAGGTGTTTGTTTGTCCTAGACGGCAACAATCGTTATATAAAAATTTTGAATGAAGTACATTTTTGGTTTTTTCTGTTCAGTTCAGTTCAGTTCAATTTAGGTATGGTAAATGTTCAGCTGCTTTAAATAATAACCCCAAATATATATATATATATATATATAAATGTAGATATATATGTATGTCTATTTAATTTTACATACATACAAATGCACAAAACTCTGTGAGAATGTGTTTGTGTCTGCAAGGAGTGGTTGTTTAGTGTGAGAACATTTAATCGTGCAACGTGCATGATTTTTTCCTTTCCTGCAAAAGATTTTAACAATTCAAATGAATCTACACACGAAAATCATAAATTAGTAAAAGTAACCATAGAAAGAATATCAACAAATATAAATGCATATGTACTCGTATGGAAGGAACAAAGAGTGATATGAATCCAACTTTTTAAAATGTTCCTTTCTTTGTTTCCATTCAAGTTGCATTTGCTGGCGTAGAAATTAAACATACATACATACATACATACATATTGTTGTCGATATTAATAGTCCAGGATTATAAATGCAATAAACAGCCGGGCATTTACACAAGCGGACAGTCAGTCAAACAAGTTCAACCCAACCCAACCCAACCCAACCCAACCCAACCAGCCCAACCCAAAAACATGACCACTCTTTTATGCATACATACATATGTACATGCATATGTATGTGCGTACATGTTTGTTTATAACTCACAACAAACAGTTCACTGTGTTGCTTAACCACCTGGTTCCTGTTTAGCTACATTTCCATGTCACCCTTTACTTTTACTTTTATTTTTTGTTAACTCGTACTAATTTGGCAACAGCGTGTGTGTGTATGTGTGTGTGAGTGATTTAGTTTTTTATATTATTTTCTTGCGATCTGAAATTGCTCAAGTTATCCTTACAATGCCTGAAATTTCGTCTAACTTTGCGAGTATATGTTCGGCTTGAGGTCCGTTTTAATAAACAAATTAAAAAAAAAAATTAAGAAAAATTTGTCCATTGTGGTAAAGAAGAAACCGTATGTGAAACCCGGCCAAGCAGCAAAATTAATGCCAAAGTCGAACATCCATGGCACCAAGGTGATGCTATGTATTGGGTACGACCGGAAAGGTCCAACCTATATATTATGAACTGCTGAAATCTGGCCAGATTATCAAAGCGAAGCTGTAACGAGCACAGTTGATTCACTTGAAACCAATAATGGCCTACATATGTTACCAGGCCAGCATACGGGTATGTCACCATAAATGAAGACGTAATATTCCGTTATGCAACTCTCGGGCAGTTAAAAACTATTCAAAAAATAGCGGTTGGAAAGTTGAGATCCCACTATCGACGCATTGTACCAATTTTATCCGACTCACTGCAATAACGTCATAAGTAATAAGCAAAACTGGCCATATATCAAAACTTATTGAAACATATGGACACCACTGCACTACTTTGCACTGGTAAATAAGGCCACAAGGACTTTTTCTGGAAATTATTGAGAAGGAAAGCCATTTTGGTTTATTGCTTATGAGTTTATGGTAGTAAGCGGACGACACTCGGTACATTTCGCCGAAAGTGGCACCTTGACTTTA
Organism: Nowickia ferox; assembly: GCA_936439885.1. Taxonomy (NCBI): domain Eukaryota; kingdom Metazoa; phylum Arthropoda; class Insecta; order Diptera; family Tachinidae; genus Nowickia; species Nowickia ferox. Next base: position 123,576,199 of record OW387024.1, on the reverse strand, counting down.
GCCTCAAGAAATTAGAGTTTCTTAACGCGCGAAATTCATGTGGAAAAGCTTACAGCTAACGATCGATAGATGGTGCTTTGAATAAATTTCTTTGTACAAATGTTTCAAAATAAACGCTAAAAATTAAAAAAAATCCCGAATTTCTAAGTTATACACCCGATATGTATTTTGAATTGAACCCTTATCTAATTTCTACAAACAGATTTGTATTAGTGTGCTGATATCTATCGTGTAAGTTAAATTCTATAAGTCAAACTCGTAGCTTAAAGCATTAGGTGAAGTGTCCGTATGTAGAAATTGCGGGTATTACTCGTAATCGTATTTATTTTACTCATTTTATATTCTTGTTACATTTTTAGCGCGGAGAACTCAAGCATTCATTCACTCTAATTAAGTATTTAAAAATAAACAACAATAGAAATTCAAAAGAACAAAAAATAAATAAAAAAAGGGAATATTGTAGCAGACTCAGGTAACGACGACTCAATACTGTGCATTTGTCAGAAAAATTTTCTGATTGTTCGGTTTAAAAATTTGCAATTTCTGTCATAAATAGTTCTAAGACTCAGTTTCAAAATCAGACCTTTTTTGATGGCAGTTGATATGCAAAACTGCACTTAGTGGATGAATAATAATTTAAAGAAACCCACACTTTTTGCACAACAATACAAACGTACAGGTAAAATATCCTAAGTCGATTGCTTTGAAATATGCATCACATACAACTGCTTCATTTCTTAAAGACAAACAGACAACAACTTCCTCCTTGATTGAATTCGCACATGTAACATGAATAATCTTACTTCACAGGCAAACATACATACATAAAATCCTGTTTTTTTTGAGCTCCACTTAACGACTAATGTCTATAAATTTGCTTAACGCCTTCCTTAAGGATCAAAGCAATATCCGGTCGTTTTACGTACAATGTCAGCAAAATCTAACACACACACTCACATTTTCTATTTGGATCTGCAGCGAAAAAAGAAGAATAACTTAAATTAAGTTTAATGAACCCCCTCTTACAAAAATACAATAAAGTTGTTGCAGCAATATTTAGCACTAAAACACTATAGTGTACTTTAGTACAGGCAGGAAAGCATTAAAACCCAGAAAAAAAATAAGAAAGGGAAGACTAAAGATTTTTATAAACTTAATATTGTATAGAATATAAAACAAACAGAAGTCCGCATTCACATAACTGATTAAATATAAACCAATGACTCATGCAACAATTGGTTCCGCATGAGTGAAAGACACATACTCGTACTCACATCTTTTCATCCGCTGCCTTACTTTTGCCTGTGTGTATGCTTTTGCACACAGACGAACACACACACACACACACACACAGGACTTCCGTAGCAAATGTTTGAGCTGAAAGACCAAACAACAAAACGGAATGTTATGAAACAGGGGAATCAGTGCAAATTATAGCAAATGATTAAAATCTAAATGGCCAATGCACAAGGTAGTGTTGAACGTATGAGGATGATCGATTATTGATTTTTTTTAACCGGTACGGTATGTGAATGTTTCTGTTATATAAAATTAGTAAAAAATGGACATACTCGCAAGACTTTTTTTCAAATATTATTTTCCTTTCAAAAAATTGCTCATTTAGAAAGTTCTTTTAATTAAAGTTCTAATTTGGGTCACAGCCAAAATATCATTATATCTGTGGCGATATGAAACATAATACCTTAAGCAACCAGTGTTTTTCGGAAGCTTTGACTCTACCGCTAAGAGATTAAAAACTCTAACGCATTATTATACTTTCGCGTGATTCTTTCTTGTCATACGAGTATGGAGCATTTGAACCACCGCAAATTCCAACTAGAGCTTAATACAGCATAATAAAGTTAAATTTCCTTAAGTCTACTTAAGCTACTATTCCATGTTGCCCGAGATACATTTCGATGATCAGAAGTAGAAAGGCCCTAACTCGTATTCTTATGAAATTGAGTTTTTTACTGATTCCAATACATTTCACATAAATATACTTCGCCACAAAACTTTATTGCAATAACGCTTCTACAAGCAGTGTTACAAAGCAGTTGTACAAGCACTTGTACTGTTTATTATCATGTTTTTACCTTCTCCTGTAAAGTTACAGTAATTTGAGTTACGGCCCTTCTACTTGTGACAAACGATATGTACATACATATATATAGGGTGTTTTTTATTGAGGTATAGAACTTTAAGTTGGCATCACTTTTTTAACTGGCGGCCATTTTGTCAGCTGTCAAGTGATTAATATTTAGTTTGGTTTGCCATTTCATCATGAACAGGTTGACAAAAGAACAACGCTTGCAAATCGTGCAAATTTATTTCGAAAATAATGGTTCAGTTCGCGAAGTTTACCGCAAGCTCCGTCCATTTTATGGTCGACATAATCGTCCATCAGAGCAATTAATTCGGTTAACCGGTCAATTGGCCACCAAGATCGTGTGATTTGACACCATTGGATTATTTTCTTTGGGGATATGTGAAGTCGCTCGTCTACGCCAACAAACCAGAAACGTTAGGGGACTTGGAAGCCAACATTCGTGGCGTTATTGCCAACATACGGCCCCATATGCTCGAAAAAGTGGTTGAAAATTGGACCTGTAGAATTGGCTTTATTCGAGCCAGCCGCGGCGGCCACATGCCCGAAATCATATTTAAACGTTAATGGCATAAAATTATCCTTCCAATAAAGCCAAATTGATGGACATTAAAACGATTTTCTTGTGTTTTATTTCAATTCGAAGTTCTATACCTCTAAAAAAAACACCCTATACAATTACCTACCCACCAAATCAAATGGTCCGAATTCGTAAAGGATTCGTAACGATTGGTCGACAAAATCTTCTGATTTTGGAACCGAAATCGTTACGAATTTTATATGAAATGGTTGACACGACCTCGCAACGATATGTAGTTACGAAATCGATACGATATGTCGGTACGAATTAGTAACGACATGTAGGTACGACTTCTTTTTCTATGTACAGCAGAGTACGGCTTCACCGTCATGTTGCTGCTTTTGTCGAAATAATTTGCACATAGTTGCGTTATTTAGGGCTCCGTACACCAAAAGGTGAAAAGGAACACCTATCCGTCACAGGCTGTTTCCTCGAGAAGCGTAAGAATATGTAGAACTTTGATAGTTAACAATTAAAGGGTGTTCCAAAACGAGCAACGAAAAATATTAACATCCCATGTAATATACATACAATTATATGTATGTATATCAACACTTGAATTTACTACAACAATTAACACTAAAATTAAAAAAAAAAAAATAAAAATTAAAGGGTGTTCAAGCAGTTTATGTAATTTTGACTATGTAATTTTTAGAACTCTTGAAATTTTCAAAAACGCTAAGAGTGTCGGTACGGAACCCTTCGTCAAAGTCGCACTTTACTGACTTTATATAATACTTATTACAATTCTTTTTTATTTATTTAAAACAAAAATTTTCACAGAGTTTTACTCATGTACTTAAAAATCAAAGTTTTAATGTTTTTTATAATTTTTATTAAAAATATTTTTCAGCGGAACTACCGAAATGCCTTTACGAACTCGGTACGACAAGTCTGACTTCAGAAAAAGTCGAAACATTTGGTTTGGAGGGTAAGTACATTAAAACTTATGCAGGTACGTATGCCGTATATGAAATTATTTCAAATGTTCAAGAGATTTATTATTCGACATATTGTCATAATTATATTATAAGTGAAATTTATTTGCTGGTGGTTAAGCGATGTCTATAAAATAGATTCATATCGAATACAAATTATTTGCTGGGTTTTGTATAAGTTACTAAGCCTACTATGCTTATTTTTCTTTTGTGATTTTCAAAAATATTAATATTTGTGAATTCTCAAATAGTTTATGAAAGTCTGTGCATAAGAAAAGAGGTTTGTGACTGTTCAAAATGTGTGGTTGAAGTCTACTGACGATTTGTTAAAGCAACAATGAAATGCATATAGACATCGCTTAACCACCAGCAAATAAATTTCAATTATTTCAAATACTTTTACTTTTATTTTTTGTTTTGAATTTTTTTAAATTTAATTATTTTATTTTGGGTTTTTCCTACTTTACAATCAAATTAAATCATCTTCTATTAAAATGTTTCTTTATTGCAATTACAATTTTCGTGCTAATGTTCAATTTTACTAATAAAATATTTTTATAAATTTTATAATGTAAAAAAAATCTGTAAAGTACAAACAAAATCAGTTGGGTAAGTTAACGGCGGACTCAACATAATGTGACGAATATTTAATATTGCAAAATATACACACACACACTTTGTCAAAATAAAGTGTTGAATGGTGGGAAAAATTAAAAATATTAAAAATAAAACACTGATATCTAAAAGAATCTGCTAAATCTTTTTACCACTTTTTGCAATATGTTTGTAAAGAGTGTTTGTTAGAGTTAGAGATCTTTAAATTAAAATAAAACAAGGAAAAATATTTGTCGTATCAATTAAACTGACAACAGAATAGTAAAAGGATATGAAGAGCAATCAATTGTTGGCAACATCATTTAGAAAGCCAAGAGGCAAGTGGCTTATGGAGATTTTTAAGGAGCTAATTACACAAAGACAAATTAAACTATTCTGACATACATTAGCAATATAGAAAAAATTAATGTTTTCGAAGGCTTTTGAATCTTCATCATCAGCGTTCATGTACTTGGCCCATAGTTTTTCATACAAAAGCTTAATTTTGCTTTAATGGCCTACTAGTATATTTCATTAGGAGAAATGTGATTTCTTCTGAAAAATTATTCATAAAGTTTACAACTGATATGGTTGCATTTCTTCGCCTATTGACGTTTTTAATTTTGGCAAATACTCTGATTGATTTGATACTCTGAAATCCTTTCTTTATTAAGGAAGCCTTTCAATATTCTGAAAATGCTATTCCTTTAACTTTTCAAAGAAAAAAATAACCACTGTTTTCTTATCTAATGCCCAGGGGGTGTGTATTCTCTGTTACAGATAAGACGGTAACGATTTGCGGCGCCGTTTATGGCACGTGTTGCAAACAATGCTGATTTCAAAATGTATTACTTTTTGTGGACGCAAAACAAAACATTTTTAATGTGGGAAACCACAAGAAGCTTAAAAATCTTGAATGTTTTGTTTTCTATGTTTTGGTTGTTAAGCAGTGAAAGTGAAACATTAACGTGCTTCACCCGTACTGTAGTAGATATTAGAAAACAGAATAATGCACTCGACGCAAATTTATTTTGAAAGTTTTCCTTGCTTGGTGTCCATAAATACATCCATACATATGTATGTATGTATGTATGTATGTATATGGTGGTGTGCATTTTGTTACTGGTATGGCAAAGTGTGTGTATGTGTGTGTATTGATAACAACATTTTTTTTCATAATAAAACAAAAGCACAAACGCGTGTTTCCAATGACTTTTGCCATACTTTTCAAATCAAGCGTAAAGATAAATTAAGCTTAAATGGTTTCAGGAAGTACACCGTTTATGATGCATTAGTGCTGAGGACACCATCGAAGGCATGGATTATTCAATGCTTTACTTAATATTGAATTGAAGTAGTGAATATATTTTTTCTTTTTTCTTTTTGTTGCTTCTTTGTTTGTTTGTTTTCTTTCGCAGTCACTCTAATCAAATGTAAATATCTGTTTAATCGAAGGCATTCCTATAGTAACCACTGGTGTTGTCAAATTATTCAAGTCTAAGAACTTTCGGAGGAAATTTTGTTTATTTTTCCAATAACCGAATAAATGTTTGATACTGTTCGAATATGCAAACACATGATAAAAATATAAAATAATTAAAATATTACCTGTATGTACATTTGGAACTAGAATAGAAATAGCAAATCAAATGCTTCAATATATCACATTTAAGAAATAAGCACATGATTTCCGAAAAAATTTGTATGTATTTTTGGCCCCAGATGCAACAACAAAACTTCGCTGGAAGACAGTTTTTTGAGCATAAGTCAACATTTTTATTATTGATGAAATGATAATAACATTAAATTTAAGCTCAAACTCAATATTATTAATCACACAAACTGTGTGTGTGTGTAGAACCCCAGTCTACCGCTTACGAATTGTATTTCGAGATGTTAAATCAAAAATTACATATACATTAAAAACCATTTCTCGTATTCAATTTCATTACTGGTTTATGTTTAATAGCTGATGTTTCGGCAAAACCTTCTCCTCAAAGCCAATTTATGTAAGTCCGTTTACTTAAACAAAAACATTTGTATACGCTTTTACTTCTATCGAATGGAATATTTGGTCTCAAGCAACTTTTTACCTGCAGAATTGGTGAAAGTCACTTCCATACTAAAATAAAGTTAAGACTTAACAGGGAATTAGTCGCTCTCTGATATATATCGAAAGCTTATAGCTTCCACAAGGTGAAAACATCATCATTATCTGTTTTAGCACAGTTAAGCTCAAGTACTCGTATTATATGTGGTAGTAAGTACACTGTAAGTGTCAAAGCTAACAGAAGTAGACAAAGGATTCAATTGTATTTTTGAAAGTATGATCGCAAAGCCCAGTTGTGGATGTTATCATATGCTGTCAGTCCGAATGTTGTAGTTCCTATTTCCACCAGAGATTCTAGTGTGATTCATTGCTGCTTTAGCCGTTTAGCTAATTAGGTTGAATAAAATGTCTTTCGTTTTCATGCAAAGAAATACGTTACTGTTTCAATTAAGGTTTATTTCCCTAACACGGCGGTTACTAATGCTGCAGCTTTTGTACAAACAAACGTAATAACTTTTCACACAGAAACATATGCTGCTGCTGTTGAAGAAAACAAAGGTAGGAAAACTCATTTGTTGTCAGGGGAGTAAGTCGAGTTAAAACTTGAAGGGCGACAGCGATAGAAAGGAATAAAAACTAGTTGAATTTTTTTAAAATGTTGACGCGCGACAGCATAAATTAGTTCCATACGAAAGAGCTTAGAGGAAGCAAAACAAAGCAGAAAAGAAAAACTATTAATTTGTTGCCTTCTGCCTGTTTCTGCTTATGGTTTTCCACACAAAAAAAAAATCTACGTATCCAATCGACTCAATCTAATATTGTTTATTTCTTTTTGTTATCCTCGGAAACAGAAACAAAAAGAGCACGTGCTGTTTCTACCAAATATACACATGTGTGTGTACAAGAAACATCAATTGTAAAGACTTTTGTTGCTACGAAGGGGTGTTTCGATTGCAACATGAAATATGCACCTTGAAGCAGTTGTGATTGAATTATTCCAAAATTACTTTAAATCCTGTTTGCACACTACTACGCACACCAAGTGATCATTCAAAATACCTCTAAGGATCATATTACTCTTTATATATTTTACATTTGGAAGGTGAAGCTTAAACAATTTTTAATATTCATAAAACACACGCATAAAAAATTACTCGCAAATACAACAAACCCTTAAGTCTGCCCAACCATTGAGAAACTGTTACATGTGTATGTCTGTGTTACAAAATAGTTTTTGTTTTTAACATAAATTTGGTTACTTAAATGTGTTTTATTGAAAAGGAAGCCTGCCAACAGCCTCGAAAAAGTGGTGGACTATAAAAAAATAAAGTAAAAAATAAAAAATAATAGAAGTCGGCAAACAAACACAACACACATACAAAATAAAATTCTCCGGGATTCTTTTCGTTTTGATGATCAAGTAAAAACTTGTTTTGCTAAGGAAACAATTATATTACACTAAAAAAAATTTACCGCTGGTTCTTTTACAGACCATTTTGATTAAAAAAAACTGTGAAGGTATTGGAAAGCGTTACTTGTTTTGTATTTTCGAATTTGTTTATATGGAAGCATTCAGCATAAAAGTGTGCTTAGTTCGGCGAATTCATTTGTACACTAAACTTTTAATTGGCTATAAAAACAAGTACGAAATTTGTTTTATGAAAGATAATAAATAATATTTTGCTCTATTGCATTGTATCAACTTTTCTATTGCAACCCCAAACCTCAAAAAACACCAATGTAAAATTATCATGCAAGAATGTTGATTTCAAAGCATATTAAATTTACAAGAAATATGTTGAATGATGTTAGCAAATAGCCGAGAAACTTCGCATTACAGACAAGCTACTGGCTTCTGGGCAGTGTACTAGTCTTGTAGTCGGAGGGTCACAAGTTCGAATTCTGCAGTTTGTATTTTTTTAAATATAACTTTTCAAATAAATTTTATGTTAAATGATCAATTAAATAATGTTGAACTAGAATTTTATTCTTTTATATATGATATATATTTAGTGTGTATCTAAAGAAAATTTAAGACTGTTGTGGCTGCAGCGATAAGCAGCGCTGAGTTCCAATTACATACATACAAACATTTTTCTGATGCCTGTGCCAAAATACACGCGCAAGGTAAATAATTAATAAAATACAATGACTAGATGTTGTTTCAACTTGAAATAACTTTGATTCAACATGTGTTTTTCGTTCTATGTCAGTATCGAATTTACCCTGTTTCAACTTGAAATAACTTTGATTCAACATGATCCTACATTTTAATTTGACAGTACGGGAATGCCAAATCAACATGAAATAAAGTTATTTTATAATCGAAAATTTTCTTTGAATATTACCGTAAATCCTGTTAGATTAACATAAAACACATACGAGTATAAAGCAAAAACATTGCCGAAAAAGGTTAAATAAACCATTTTAAGTTGAAATTTTTCTGAGTGTGCCATGGTTGTTCGTGTTGCTTTTTGCAAAAATTATAGTTAAATAGAGACAGATTTAAACAAAACGAATCAAGATATGCGTTAGATGTCATTCATACTTATATGAATTTTCCTTGGATTTTACATGCATTAGTTTTTTGTATACAAATGGTGTACTCGTATATTACCATCTCTCTCATTCACAAAACTAAAACTTGAGCATCAAGCAGAGATGCATGTAAAACGACACACTGTAAAACATGTTAGTGAATTGTGCAACCAAAACATGAAGAGGCAGCTTTAAACAGGTTGAGGTTGCTTGCAAATATTTTAAAACAGAAAATTGTTTTAGGTTCATTACGGATTTAGTATCCGTACTTTACTTGTCAGCAATAATTTTTAACTTATATACGAAATCATGCAAGTTCTTTCGATATGGGTGAATAAAATAATATCGGAAGGAGCTGCTAAAGTTCTCTCTAATTAGATTCCCTTGATTTAATTTAAAAATAGAGAATGATAATAATATGAAACATTTCTTAAAGCATTAAAATCAATAGAGTCGCAATAAATTATAATTATTTAAATAAATTTATCTATACGGCCCACAGCTATTTTTTCCGGTGTATTTTAAACCAAGAGGTGCACAGGAAAAGAACATGTTAATCACGTTCTTACAAACATTTCACTTTGAATATGAAAATTAATATCGTTGCTTTTTTTGTGCATACATAATTTTATTTGAGTGTTTAAAAAAGTTTTACTACTGGCGCGTGCTACGTGTGGCCATATGGTAGGTCAGTCCACGTTCCATAAATAACTTTTGATATGTGAGTAAAACGTGAAAAAATATTACAAAAAATAAAAAGAGAGAAAACGCCTGCTATTCTAAATGCATGAATGCTTAGTGATCATTAGGAAAGCCGAACCAGAAACCAGAAACCAGAGACCAGAAACAAATATTCGTATACAAACAGATGCGAGCATAAAAAGGTGGCATTGGCGGTGGTGGTGACGGTGACGGTGACGGTGGTGGCGCAAATGTTAGGTGGTAGAGTTTACTCATACATAAACAGTGGTGATTGACGCTTGTGTTATTGTAAACAACAAAAAAAAAAAAGCATTTGCTAATGTCCTCAAAAATAAAAAGGATACTTTTGTTACGATTAAACCAAAATTTAACCAAGCGCAACATGTTCATTACACTAAAGCAAAAACTTGGAAAATTTACATGTGCGCTGCATTAAGGCGTTATTTCAAATAAATATTCGTATGCATATACTGACATTTATAGATCGTATTATTTGCTTCGGGCTGGAGTGTTTGACGCAGAATTTCTTAATAAAACAAACCCTCCTTTATGTTCCCTTTTCTACTAGTCATTGTTGTTATTGTTATCATCCTCCCTTACCCTACTTTACGCGAAATCGTATAACTTCTGTTTCAGCCTTCTATACTATTTTTTGTACTTTATACGGTTTCTTCTAAGCCCTAATTTCCATGTAACGTCTTTTTTTATTGTTGTAAGTCTTCTTTGGATTTGACAGCTGCCATAAGCGTTACTTTAAAGAAATTTGGAAGTTATAAGAAGCGAAGAAATTACCTTCTGTTCTTCGAATGAAACCCCACTTGAGAACAAAAAATAAATATTATTTCCATATGGCGTACTGCAATTGAATTATTTCAAAGCATTCCTTAGACTATGTATGACTGAATTAATAACTTCTTTTGATAAAAATTGCTTTCGAAATATTAAACAACACTCAGAGTACCTAGAGCAACAAACGGCTTCGATTTGGTGATCTGAGAGCGAGATGAAATGCGTGTATTATTGAAATAAAAACATGATTAAATTTAATTTGATTAAATTTATTTTTTCGGACTATGTGTTGATTTATTTTTGACAATATCGATTTTTGTGTTTGCAATTTCGTTTGTGTGTTGCAGTGTGTTCTTCTTCTTTCAATGCAATCAACTCATGAAAAAATTGAACTCATACAACTTGCAAACTTTTTTCATACTTCAGTACATTAGACAGACATTCAAAGGTTTTCAAATACTTTTTGCTCATTTTTGTTGCCATTGCACAATTTATAATATTTTTATTTGTTGCTGCTTTTGTAATATCATGAAGCCAGGCTACAAGTAACTTTGTTTCAACTGCAATATCGCACAAAAAAGTCTATAGCTCCGCGAATGTGTGAGTGTAATGATATGATTTTATTGTATTTGTACGTATGTTTATGTAGTTGGGCTCAAACACGGAAAAAGTAAATCGTGCCACGATGTTGTTGCAGAATATATATGTATGTACACATGAACACATGCACATACACTAAGCCCTAAAGTTCCAATAAATTATATAAAAAAAAATTGAATTTATACACAAACTATGGTTCTACTTATAAAATACATCTAAATGGAGAGACAGACATACTCGTATTCGTGCAACAACTGAGCATGGATAGACAAATAGATGAATAGATGGATGTATAGTTGGATAAAAATGGTTTGAATAAATGTATGGCAGCCGTTTCTAGCTGTAGCTCGTTTATATAGATGGGAGCCTACAAAAGTTTTAGGTTTCTTTTTTTTATTATACTTCCTTGAATCTGCGACTAGAAAATTGTGCAGGAACACACAAAAAAAATTCTACTCGTATACTCGTATTCAGGGCAACACAGAGAGTAGAGTAAAATTTTTTTGGCATGTAGCCAACAAAATTTATATACACTAAAAATCCATCCGAAAGATTAAAGAATTTTTGAAGACAACCTTTCCATGATAAATAGCAACACAACAACAGCAACTGCAACAATAACAGCAACAAGAATAATAAAAAATCAACAAATGTTTATGAAAAAAGAACTTTAAATTTAACAGCAAAGAAAAAAGGCAAAAAAGAAATGAATAAACATGAGCAAAAACTTTGTTTGCTTTCGTGTGCATCATCTTTTTTGTTAAAAAGTTGCAAAAATTGTTTTTTTATTTTTACTTGATTTTTGTAATTTTGGAAATTCGAATAAGTTTTTGCAAGGGCTGCATTAGAAATTGTTTCAAAATAAAAAATAAAAAATGAATTATACCAATTACAGTTTCATTCGCCGTACTGCCGTATGCACCAGCAATTAATATAAACTTTATTCTCATTGAAAATATAATTTAAATCTTTCCTAAATATATGTATGTATGTACATATAATTGGTAGTGCTTTGTTCAACCAACGTCCTCCTTTTTGCACCCTTCTTATGATTGAAAGTAATATTTTTGAGCTGACGACAAGTTTATCCTGTTAAGGGAATGTCCGTGCGATAGATGCAAGTCCGCTAATGAAATCATTAATTTTTTAGAGCCCAGACGCAAACATTATTAAATAATTTTTTTGTTTGTTTTACACATCGCATTTTTTCCTCTCAAGTCAACTCAAAACTTACAAATTCTCAGTAGAGGCAAAAAGCTGAGTTTTTTTTATATCGTCACCTTAATGTAGAAACGCGCCAACTAATAATATTTTTCAAATTGAGTTTTTTGCATATTTCGATAGATTAGAGAGAGGCTCATCTATCAAAACATGCAAAAAACTTGAGGTGAAAAAATAGTGATAGGGAGGGATATACTCCATCACAAAGATTTTTTTTTTTGGCGAAATAGTAAATTTTTACGGTGGGCTGATATGACGACCCCTGCATATCGTTTTGTAGCAAAGAGTGAAAATTGCGACATTTTGACCCCGTTTGGAGGAACAAGTGCGATGCTTTGACTTTTTCATTTTCATAAAAGCTTCAGTTACATTTTTACCAAAATGCTGACTCTTTCGTTTCCCTTGTTGTGTCGCATATGCATGATACATATCGCTCATTTACTCAAAGAACATCATAACTAAAAAAATGGAATTTTTGAGTTACTGATGCAGAATTAAACATCATATTGTGTAAAAATTTCATATAAACATCTTGTTTACTCAACTATTGATAGAAAAATTAAATTTTCTTTTTCCATTAAGTTGTGTGTAAATTGAAAACTTCAAACTCGTTTCTGGCAAACTGGTTATTCGAGTTATGACGTTGTTGGAGTAAATGAGCGACATGTAAAGCCAACATATTTAATTTTACGATTTTAAGCTTGTACCGGAATGAAACGACATTAAGCCACATTTTAAAACTTTTGAAATTTTGGTTAAAGCAATTAAACACTGAAATTATATTTATATTCATATTTTACATTTTATTGTTATGGTGCTTTTTTCAAGCAGCCTTTCCATACTTTATGGCAACAAAATAATTCTTTTTTTAACGAATTGCAATTTAAAGTTAATAGTAAACGTCGAAAATAAATGAAACAAAAGCAAGAGTTGTAAAATACTTAAATGCATCACTTTTTACACATACAGAACAATATACTTACCCACACACATGCACACACGACCAATTACACACACACACACACACAAACTGGCAAACAATCAGAATTTTCCAAAAACGTAAAAAAATATAATAATAAGTCCAACACCAAACGAATTGTCTAGAAAATGTAAATAAAAGTTAAAACTTTGTAGTCTCTAATAGTGCAACAAGAAATTGCAACAGCAGCAACAACCTCAGCAAATGATATAAAAACAGCAATACAAAAAATAAAAGTAAAACGAAAACAGCAACAGCAACAGCAACATAAAAACGAGAGAATTACAGTTAAATTTTTAAATGGGTTGCTGCAATTTATTTTGAGTGGCAAATTCATTTGATGGATACCGTTATTTGTGCTTGTAGAAAACAACAAAAAGCAATCCACACTCACACAATCGCACATATTTTAATAAATGAATGAATGAATGAGCTCACTCATACAGATGATAATTCTACACATTCACACACACAAGCGCCTGAAGACACACTTTGATATTTACAATTGCTCGTGTTTCTACAGCAATTTGTTGATTTTTGATGCAATTTTAAACTGCAGCCAACGCAATTTTTTTTTATTAGTATTTCGAATCGAATAAGAATGGCAATAATGGTGAGTTGTTACTACGATTTGGCTAAGACGAGCTGTTGAACGAGGAGGTAGGATAATAAATAACACTTAGGCAAAAACTCTTGTAGAGCTGGTAAATGGTGACGCGTGAAAAATTTGTGTATTTGAAAACATAATTCTTTAGTTTATCACTATTAACTTTTTTTTATGACATTATATTAAAATAATGTCACAAAAAATTAAATAAATTAGATAAAGAATAATATTAGACTTTGACGTATGGTCGATATATTTACGAATAAAATGCAGCACGGCCTGTCTAACAATTTGAATATTTCACTATAATACTCTGAAAATTGGAATGAATAAATAAAAAATTTTGCACGCTCTGTTGGGCCAAGTGATATTATCTTTTTATGGACTTGATTTTGGGGGATCCAACTGGTAAAAGAATTTCTAGACTTCACTTTTGAATAAAAGCGCACTTTAGAAATTTAAATCAGGTTTTTTAATGACAAATAGAAAATTTTTATACGTTTTTTATGTGTTTTCAAATAATTTGTAAGCAGTGTAATTAATTAAAAGTGACTGTTTTTGAGCATTGTTATTTTTCCAAAAAACTGTGAAGTTAGACGAATTTCCCAGCTCTTAAAAGAAATTGCCTCTCAACTGTCCTGTTGACTACCGTCAAAATTTGAACAAGCTGCGTATCGTATCGTGTGACTTGAGATGCACATAGTGCAAATTAAATTTCATCTGCTCACTAAACATTATTTTTTGAATATTATGGGAATTCTTCACCACCAACTTAAATGGTTACAAAGTGGAATGCTGAATTTCGTTGCTGTCGTAAGCGCATGGAAGAGTCAAAAACTTCTAAGCACTCATTTGAGGTCTATACGCGCAAATCAATAAAAAAAAGTTTCACGATACGGTCTTGGCTAATCGGAAATTCAAGAATCGCACATGGTCACAGTCGAAGACAAACGCGACAACTTTGCAAGAGTGTTTGGCGTCGTTCCACAGCAATATGGACGACTGTTTGCGAAGTTTCGCAACCGAGAATAAAACGTAGATCCACCACAACACACCCGAGATCAAACAGCAAACAAAACAGTGCGATTCTCGGAATGAATTGGAGAAGAAAGAAAGAAGACCAATGTAAGTTTGTCAGCCAATAAAGTTAAAAGTTTTAAAAGCATAAAACAATGATGAATATTATGTTAACTTAACTTAGTGAGGAGTTGAGAAAAACGACAATTTGGTTCAGAAAACAAGTTTTTTTCTACCAAGAAAAGTCCAGGAGAAAACCCATGCATTGGGCTATGAATTGCTCCCTCATTCACCTTTTTCTCCAGATTTAGCCACAAGTAACCTTTTCTTGTTTCCAAACCTAAAGAAATGGTTCTCACAAATAAATACATATTTTGCTGATATGATAAATTCATAAAAAAAGAGAAGATAAAAAATTGGGGAAAGCAGACTACGTTGAAAAAGTAAATAATTTTGTATTACAAAGTATATGTATAATACGAAAGGCCACGGACTTACTGATTGTCCGCATTAAAACAACCAGAGTATTGGGCAGGAATTAAACCTGCAACCCTCTGGGTAATATCCTTGTACACTGTCCACTGTGGACAAGAGGCCTAGGAAATTTTTTGCAGTGTATCGGCGATGATTTCAACTTGACTTTTTGAAATGAATTTGCATACAATATTCTTTTTATGGGTCGTTCGTTTAGTTTTTTCTGTTGTATATTTCTGATACACAACTTCGCATTTTGACTTTGCGGGTTAAATTGTATGAATTATTCAAAGCCAAATAATGAAATTCATTTGGACGCCTTTGTAACGCTAAAAGGTTTGATTTAGACTTTTAAAATTGTAATACCATGTGTTGTTGCATTTTGTTAAACTTTTCTTTAGCAACTCTTAACAAATATTTAAACATTTATTAATAGAATGCAATTTAGTTCTTGCGACTGCTCTGGCCTTTCTGTCATGCTTTTGTTTATAAATTGAAAAATAGTTCTCGATACTCGTTAAACTCATCAATAGCAAAAAAATAATTAAATCATAGTTTTCATCATGAAATTTCAACTAAATTAATTATGATTGAGTTCAATAAATTTAAGGTGGTAACACTGACATTTTTAATGCGTTTTCCTTTTCTAATCAGTTGAGCTTATGATTCAAGGATTATTCACATAAATATGACAAACATAACTATGATTTCCTCTCCACCATTTACCTAAAGAAAAGAGAAAAGGAGGTAAATAAAAACTGTTGAATGTTTGATAAAATAACAACTTTTTTTGCTTGGAACAAAAGTGCAATAAAAGTCCGAAACCAAAGCAATCCGTAGTTTCCATTCAACGTCACTTGGACCGCATATCATTTTCTTTACTTTTTGTTGTTTATTGCTACTTCTTGTTTTTTCTTTCTTGTACTTTTTTCTTAACTTCTCAAACTCTAATAGTACGAGAATTTATATTCAGGGCTTGGAGGGCAAGAAAAAAGAGAAAATACAAGATGTTCTTTTATTGCGAATACAATTTCTTTTTGTTTCGAATACTTGAGGGGTTGGATGATGGTATTCCGATGTTTTGCTTGCACGTTTGGAAAATATTTCAAGTTGAATGCTATTTCTTTTTAAGTATTTTCATTTCGGTCTTAATGTGTGTGAAAATTAGATTTGATTTTTTTTTTCCACACGGATCCCTAAAGATAGAAACAAAAAATGTATGTATGTGTGTATCTGTGTGTTGATCTTAATATACTCGTACATACAATTTAACAGGACTTTTTTTAATCAAAGAAAAACTATTGAGTCAAGTCCACATTTGGCAGTTACCTTTTTAAAATACTACACTTGACTTATATGAAAGTATTCTTTGGGCCCCAGCTTGAACAAACTCACATTGAGGTTATATTTTGAGAATATTTAATATTTGATTAAAATGTCTGGTAATCAAGCGATATTAAATGCTATGCAATGTAATCGGATGAAACAATACAACATCAGAACTGAAAACTTGCTAGCCGTATGTAATTAAACCGAAAGAAATCATAAGAATTTCATACATTTTGTATATATCTAGACCCCGATAATTTCTGCATCTTTGTGCAAAAAATTTGTCGGTGTGAATGTTGTAATTTTTTTAAAACAATGTTAATGTCATAATGCAAATTAATTATTTTTGGTAGTGAAATTGTTTTAGTTATGGCACTTATACCCCTTTGGTTCTCAGCCCCTCACTAATTTCTATACAGCATAACGAGAGAAGGTGAGGTTACATTGAACTGCCACCCAGCGGCTTTAATCATAGTTCACTTGGGTCCATCGGTAGGTGCCATTGTTATACCAGGTATTTATGTTACTAATTTTTCTCCAATAAATAAATAAAAACAGAAATACTCTTTCTTAGAATATATATATGTATTTTTTTGGCAGTTAAAAGAATACAAATGACTTGTGTACAATATTAGAAAGTAACAAACTTCATTTAAGATTCATTTTATTTCCCTTTCCGCTGTAGCGATAAGCTACAATAAAATCATGACACTCTCGTACTTCTTAGTTTTTTCGTTAACTTTATTACTTCTTACAATTTGGTATCATTGAAAGAAAGGATAAAAGCACTGGTGTAATAAAAAAGCAACAAATTCATTTAATTTAAATGTTGCATGTTCCAAACATAAAGAAGAAAAAAAATTATGAATAATAATAAAAACGCTCACACACTCACTTACATGTATAATTAAGGGAAAAGCAACACATGCAACAGTTTTTCTTAAAGTTTGGGCTAGAAAAGAAAACTTTGTAATTTCGTTAGAGGGCCAGGAGTTTGGGAAGGATGGGTGGTGGCTGGAATAAGAGAGTTTGTTTGAAGCCTAAAGCTAAAAATTTAATTGCTTAGTATACAACTGTTAAGGAATCTCAAGTGTTACATTATTCCCCAAAGGGTTTTAAAAGGACATTATTTTAAGTGTTTCAAATCTCACTACAGTCCACTTGGTTGTGGATACTGGCACAGTGCCTAAGAGATGGATGGCTATCAGCCTGTTTTAAATGCTACAACGAAGGGGAAGTGATTTCTAAAATATTACAGTAACTTGTTACACAAATGTAACGAAATAATTAGGGGAAATTGTGGAAAATGGAACGTGAAGAAAATTGGAAAACAAAGAAATATTTTTTAAATTAAGACCAACAACTATTGGCGAACGAAAAAAATTAGCAAGCAAAAGTATTTTTTTTAATAAATAGAGATATTCCAAAAAAAAAACTTTTATTTTTAATTTTACCTTGTAATTGTTGCTGCCTTGGATTTTTTTCATTTTATATCAAAACAATACCGCAAATAGTTCATCAACATGTGACTTCATTCCCACTTGGTTTCCTCTAAAGACGTACATGTTTTATAGAGATTGTCTCTGTACTCACCGCACATGTCCTTTTTGACAAAAAATTTCAAAACTGAGTGACAACAACAACAAGAAGAACAACAGGACTAGTAAGTTCCCATCAACAACACATTATTGTTTATCAAAACATACAAAACAGCAACAGCCTGTCTGATGTGTATAGCACGAGTTATGAACAAAACAGAGAGCAAACCAACCAGCCAGTCAGTCAGCCAGCCATCCATCCATCCATCCATTCAGTCAGTGAATCCAGATACACTCGTAGTACGAGTATCATTCAACAATTCGCTATTTGCTTTTTGTTTTTGTATCTTTTGTGAATTCGCCTTGCAAATTGTCTGAGCAATAGAGTGTAAGGGTTGTTTGGCTGCGTTGTCTCGCCAACTGAGAAAGAGAATATGGCCAAAAAGAACAGCCCTTAGCCAAAGTGTTCCTATGCTTTTTGTGTGTTTCATTTTCAACTGCTGTATGGCCAGAAGAGCTGTTCTATTACTACATGTATCGCAGGACTATATAAGGGCTGACACTAACCGCTGGTGTTTTCATTAACCTCCGAGGGTTGCTTACGTTCGGTTCGCATTTCTATACTCTCTTTCTTATATAATATTCTCTTTGAACGGATCCTTAATTTAAAACTTTTTTCATCTAAAACACTCAATCATACAAATATAACTCTACTTTCTTTTTCTACAAACCTTTAACTTTAAACTACGTTAACAACATTCATTAATTGTTTCTTGTAAATAAAAAAGTATTTTCTTTGGACAACAAAATAAATAAAGTTTTACAAACTACGCAAATATTAATGTATATTAAGAAAACAAGCAACAGTCTGGTGTTATAAAAAATAAAAAACAACTGTTAAGGAAAACTTCCGGTTTTATCAAAGAGTGTTAATTGTTTGTTTATTAAAAAAGTATATTTATTTATATCAATTAAATACAAGCAAGTCTCTTTTAAGTTTGCTTCGGGAGACAAAAGATAAAAATATAAAAAACATGGAATAAAATAAAATCAAGAAAAAAAGTAAACTATAAAAATCAATATTGTTGCAATGCATTCTACTGGCGCAGACACAAGAAACCACAATTTTTGTTTTTAAGGAAACTGCCTTGTTTTGAAGTGAAAAAAACTAAATAATACAATAATCAAAACCCATAAAAATGTACACTTAACAGCCTAAACACAAAACCATAGATTTCGACGAGCCCTTTACTTTTTTCGTATCCAAAACTCTCCAAATGAATTTGATCACATCTAAACTGCATTACGCTAACAACGAGAATCGAACAACAACAAAGAGTCAGTCTAAAAACTAAAACATATTACGTATATTTTTATTAAGTTTTTGTATAATTTGTCTGTAATAACAAACTTTTGCTCGTGCGGAAATTCAAAAACGAAAAATTATTTTCCCTAAACTGCCTACGCTACTACAACAACAAGCAACAAAGTAAAACTTCCGTTTCCTTAAAAAAAATATATAATTTGAAAACGACAAACACATATACGAAATGCCACGTTGTTTAATGGCTAAAAAGTGGAAGGCCTATCCCTGGCCCGATCGAGTGGAGGATAAACCCATCAACTCAACAGCATCACCAACGTCCACGTCGTCATCATTGTCATCATCATCATCATCATCATCATCATCGTCGGCTTCGACAAATCCCTCGACACCAGAACTGAGCATTCAACTAATTCCAAAGAAGGACGTTGAAATCAAATCGCGCCGCTCTACAATTGATGAAGATGAAGAAATCGATGTTGTGGGTGATAACGCTTTAACGAATGCCACTGCAACCGCAATGGCAACAGTCATTATAAAGGCGACCGATTTAAAATTGTTAAATAACCAAACAGTTTCTAATAGTTCAACGCCATCTGCGGCATCAACTTCTCTAACCCCATCCAAGATTTCAGCAACACCAGCAATTTCGTCGTCATCGCCGTCGTCGTCGTCGCCGTCATCATCATCAACATCCACCACAGCAACGTGCTGGGGCCCCTCATCACCAACGGCTGGAACTACAGCTCCAAGTCCTCCCCCTCATTCACCAGAAGCAGCTACGCGTGGATCCACTAACTTATACAATGGTAGGTTCTTTTTCAATTTTTTTATTTCTTAAAGGTCTTGACGAAAAGACAAAAAATTAGTTAATTTAAGGCCTGTAGGACAGTCTGCTTCCCGACAATTAGGAAAAAGTGCTCATTTACAATTTCATGATTTTGACTGATAAGAAGATTATAAAAACAACTGTATGTAAATTGTTTTAGAAACTATTTTATAAGATACTCCTGTATTTTTTAAATGAACTTATATTGTAATGTTGTTGCTCTTATGTGAAGGCCTATCGCGTGTGGAGTATCAAATATAATATGCGATGGCATACTGAAGTAGTACTTTTAATTCAATTTTGTTTTAAATCCACTTAGACACCTATTGACACAAAAGTACTCATGATAACTCAATACTTATGTAAATTATTTACGACTTTGGCATTTACTTTTCAGTTCGAAGTTCACAAATATTTCCTCCACACACATATGAGTGAATTGCATACTTGACATAGTGCAGATCATGTAACCTTTTGAGCTTCTCTGCAGTATACAATTTAATATTTTTATTCTTTATTAATTTTACATCAGAAAATCGTCAAAAATATTTTCAAAAAGTACTGAAACGTTAAGCAACACTCGTATAACGACTACATCAATTCAAATCAAACAAGAGGATAATGATTTTAATTCGAATGTTTGTTTCGAATTTTCAACATTCAGAAATGTGCCCAAAAGGCTTAAACTATTAAAAATAATGTCGACATAGATTTTCTTGAATGGAAGTAAAATTGTATTTCCTTCGAAGATATTTCCATTATCACTAATGTAAACAATCTGGGGAAACTTTAATGTTATCTGCCTTCAGTTAATTTCTATTCTTAATTACAAGATCCTAAAACTTGTCTGCATGCGTAACAAATGAAGGTCCATTACTGGTAAATTTCTAAAATTAAGACATTCAAAACTAGTTATTGCTCGCACGCACCAAATAATAAGCATTTTTATGTTCGTGTGTCTAAGGGCAGCAACTGGGGGAACTGATTCTACGAAATTGCAAAAGTTCCATAATATCTTGAAACTAATGATTAATAAGTTCGAATAAATAAGACTGTAACAAAACTCACTCACTCACTCTTAACGGTTAGTTGGTTAGTACTCCCAAAGGGTGAAAACTCCCTTTACTTAGTTTAGAGATTGTGGTGAACAATTTTTTTATGTGCTATCGGTGTTTGGTCAACAGCTAACTTAGACTTGGTGATAGCGCTAAACTACATATAGCAATAGAGTTCATAGAACAAATCTTATTAACATTTTCCGCCAATGTATTTCTAATTTCTTCATGCACCACTTCTTTTGCAAAAGTGAAGGATAAGTTTATTTTTTAAAATATTTAGCAAAACAACAACAAAACATAACTAACATTTTTTTTTTTTACTAAATTTGCAACACAATAAATGCAATAACAGCAAAGAAAGTAAAAAAATGCATTCAAGTATTAGACTGTACCACTAAAAGAGGAAAATTTTGAAGGTACAGTGTGTGTAATGAGATATTTAGAGTGCCTAGACACGTTCAGGTTGTATTGAAAAGAAAAGTTATTCAACTTGACCGCAGCTAAAACTTTGTTAAATATTGTTAGAAAACGAGCAGGGACTCCTGTAAGTAATTTAGAAAAAGGAAAAACAAATTTCCTTAATTTTTGCAAAAAAAAAGTGCACGAAGAAATTGTTTTTTTGGCGTAAATTATTAAAAAAGATTTGTTCGGTGGACTCTTAGCTAGTTTATTGCCATACGAGTGTATTGCTTAGAGGTATCACCAAGTCTGAATTATCGAAATCAACACATTTTCTTTGTACAGGAACTAAAAGAGCACAAATTGTCACAGCCAAAGTCTGAGACATTCCCATTGTCGAATATTTCCTAATGCAGTCATATAAATTTTAGCTTTTGTGGAACTAGAAATATAAGTAATTAATATTCATAAAAAATACACAGTTTATGAGCTGAGCACAATTGCAAAGGCTGAAAAAGATTAAGTTGTGTACAGAAATCAAAGATTTATGCCAATGCGAGTATGCAGCAGTGGACAAAAACTGAGACGTGTGTGATGACCACAAACTGTCTCAGTATATTGACTAGCGGAAACTTACTTTTTTGGTTTCATATACTCGTAAGCTGGCACCGCTTATTTTAGTTGTTTTAATTTCGAGTGTACAGAACTAATCTAAAGTTGTTCGAATGCCATTTGCAATATAAATTTACTTTAAAGAGATGATGAAGAAAAGCTTAATAACTGAAATTTAATTACTTCTTATTTTGTTTTTATAAAGCAGATCTTGTCATTAGCCAAGTTGTTGAGAAACAAAATATATTTGAGTTTTATAAGGTTCGTCTTCAGTCCCAAGTATTTACAATTTGAGAAGTTCAAAAACAAATCTACCTTAGAAAAATGCAGTTATGGGATTACAAGAATGTTTTGTTTACAAATACCCAACAATTACGAAACTACTTTTTGCCTACAAACACTTAACATTTGTAATAAAAATGATTGTCAGATGAACATAAAATCAAAGTAAGTTTGTTGAAAATTAAAGTGGCAATATTTTTTGTTTTCAAAGAATATTTTCACGATAAATAAATTTTTGTCAATACACACTCGTACATCATTAAATATGGAACGTACTAAGCTGAGCAGTTTAACATAATGATGAATAATTAAATAAATGCTTCTTATATCCATTACAGGAAAGTTGTGCATATAAAAAAAGATAAATAAGCACCACTTATTACTTTTTAAACCATTAGAAGGGCGTTACTCACTTCAAAATCTTGAAAAGACAAAATTTCAATTAAATATTATAATTCTTCTGAGATTTCGTAGGAAAAATTTCTTCTCTTATGTTTAAGAACAGAAAACAACCACAGGCAGAGAATATTAAATTTCTCGGGAATATATTCTTTCCAACCGAAGAAATATCTTCGAAGGTAACACAAATTTAATTCCACACATGAAAGTTTCACTTTTTAAAAGCCCAATTTATAACAGATTCCCATACAAAATTTTTCTTATTGTGTAGTGTGAATAAAAAGAAAAGGTATTTGCTTTTTACTTAAAATTTTGTTTTAAAACCCCAAATATATGTCTTTTGTTTTTCTTTTAAACAAATTTTTAAGTACAAAGCAATAGACTTTACAAAGCCGTAATATTTTTTCAGCCTTTTTTATAAAAAATATTAAGACTTTATAAAGGGTTTATAAAACAGATTTTCATAAAATTTTTTTCTTATAAGCCTTTTTAAATAAGGCAGCAATAATTTAAAGCTTTGTTGGCACACTTCGCAATATTTTTAATAAAATAAATAAAAATTAAAAAAAACATTTTTTTTAAATACTAAAAAGAGAAATGAGCAGTTTTTTGATTGCAGGGGTGCTGATATTTTTCAATTAAAAATATATAATATTCCAATCAAAGTTTTAATTCTGATATGTAAAACAACGAATAATAAATAATTGTAAAAAGTGGACCGACCATTGGCGGCTGTATGTCCTTGATAAGGTGTGATTGTCAATCAATCTCCCAAAGTGGGCGCTGTGAAATAAGATACAAGGAAATAACGCCCATATAAGAAAGACAATAAGCACCAATTAAATAAAACCGAAACAAATTATGTAAGGCCCAAAAGAAAATTTATGAAAAAACACCCAATATAAACTTGTGGATTCTCCTCACTCCAAGTGCGACAATTCAGCTTATTTACGTACCCATTCAACCAGAAATGGGCTTCATCGGAAAATAAAATTTTGAATGGAAATTCAAAATCAATATCAATCGATGAGTTTGACGAATAGAACAATTATTTTGATTAAAAATTTCAACAATTTGCAAGCGTTGCTCTGGTGAAGTCGATTCATAATGAAGTTTCGAGGCGAACTAAGCAAAAAGGAACTATCAGCTGTTAAATGGGTGCTCAAATAAAGCAGTGATGCCAACTCAAAGTTGTGACACTCTAAATGAAATAAAGTTAAATTGCAAAAAGCCCAATGAAACCAAACTCAAGATGGAACAAAGCCCAAAAATGAAAGCCATGAAATGAAAGAAAGCCCAATTAAAAATACCTTGAATTTGTTGGGCCTTACTTCATTTTCTTATTTGGCTTTATTTCCATAGCGCACTAAAGGCTATAAATGTGCGAACTGGTGGTGGAAAATTGCGATATTATTTTCCATTATTAATCGCATAACCTCCTCTTGACAATTATGATTTCGCTTCAAAAAATAATCTCTATACATTAAAAAAATAAACATCTTATTAGAAGATCCTATATAGAACAAAAGCTACGACAAGATGATTTAGAGTCAATTAAATATATGTGATCTATAAAAAGTTAAGACTTTAGTTAATCGCGCCAGTACTTGAAAATCGATATTCATCTTAATATATTGTAATTTAAGCATTAAACACATAGACTACAGCAAATTAACGACTAAAATCTGTCAACAGAATACACACGTTTATAGAAAAATTATTATTTTGATGCAACTTGTCAACCTAAACCTGGCGTGACGAAATTTATGTTATTTGTCACTTGAAGGCATTTTGAAGCGGATTAAGCCAAAAATTTTACCAAAAATGCTACAGATATTGATAAGATGCCGTTTTTTCTTATCAGTTTGTTATTTACCATTTCTGCAACAAACAACAATAAAAGAAAAAAGAAATATTTTATGATATCACTTAAGTAACAAATTAGAAATTTTAATTAATGCTTTTTTGGAGATTTTTTAAATTTTAAAATTTATTAAAATTGAAATTTAATTGCTGATGGTTAAGCATTGTCTATACATTTCATTGGTGCAAGTCATCAGAGGACCTCAATCACTACTGGTGATTTGGCTAAGCACCAATGAAATATGTACGAGTACACAATGCTTAACCACCAGCAAATAAATTTTATTTAAAATAAACTTGTAACTTGTAATGTCGAATAATAAATTTCCTAAAAAATTTATTAAATTTTTTATTAAAACTTCGCTGAAAGCCTCCAGAAAAATTATAGCGCAGTTCATATTGAATTTGTTCTGAATTTGTTTGTAAGTTTTAAAACGTCAAAATGTGTTGAACATTTTCCCATTCCAAATTCAGAGTACTAATGTGATACAAATCTTATTTAAACTTAAATAAATTTTTTAAACTTGGTAAACATTATTCATTTGCAACTATTTTGTGAACAGTATCAAAGAAACACTTTAAACGACTAGACTTTTCTAAAGCTCATTCGTTTGTAGGCATTTTATATTTTGTCAACATTAAACAAATTTTCAAATGTTTTATTTCACATTCAATGAAATCAGTTTCCATTTTAATTTCAGATGTAGATAATACTTAAAAAATAATAGTACTTGAAAACAATGAAACAAAACAAGTTCCTCAAATATAAATGCTTTTCATTAAGACGTTAATAAATTAATATCTATTGATTTCTTTTATTTTTAGTATTAGTCCGTTTTGGTTTAAAAAACTATAAACTCTAAATTTATTAAAAATTAAAAGATTGCTCGCCTGTCTTATTCTCTAACCATTTCATATTAGCAACGATAATTATAAGAATAAATTTAGTAAATCAATAATTCATGTTAATGACTATGCGTTGGGCATGGTATCCAAAATAAATAGAAATACTAAGAGCCCTAATAACAATAGAAGTAATAATAATGTTGAGGTGATTCTCTTAATGGCCAAGTTAATTACAATTAAATGGCCTGAGGTTGAGACATGGACAGAAGCAGCAGAAACAGACACTGTATTTAGTATAACAAAAAAAAAAAAAAAAGAGAAAAAATTCAACAAAAATGTTTATTAGCGACTGTAAAATAGCAACTCAAAAACAGTTTGTCTATTATGTGCGTTTGTGTATCCTTAATTTAAACCGAAAATAAACTTCAAGTCATTAACAAATAAAAAGGTTTTTCTGTTCTGTACTGTTGCACGAACCAAGGAAAACTAAGCAAAACAAAAAATTTATCGAAAAGGACTGACTAAAAAGTTCTATCAACTGAACGAAGCAAGTCATTACGCTACAAAAAAAAAAAAAAAAAAGACTCGGACCACAACAATTGGGCAAAGCAGATTTTTAATTGGAAAACATATTTGAACAAATTCAACACCTGTTTTAAATAAATTTTATTGATTTATTGTTCGTTGTGTAATAAAGGTGTGTGCAGAATATGTAAAGTGTTTATTTTTTGTAACTTTAAAGTTTAGGTTGTATTTGACTTCGTGATTTTGCAAATTTTTAAAAAGCTTTTTATTTATTTTAAATTTTTGCTGACTCTGAAACTTAGTTCAACCAATAGGCAGAAGGTTGTGTTTTCGATTACATTTAGATTTTTTCAAATCAAGCTACGACTTTGTTGTTATTTTTATTGCTGTCTCTGTATAAACACGCATTTCCGTTTCCGTTTTGAACAACTTGGGTAAAAGAGAATGTAAACATGCTTCTGTTTATATGCTAAAATATTTTTTTGGTCTTTAAAAATTTTTTTTTTATCTTCCGATTTTTTGTCATTTATGCAGATTTGCCAAAAATATTGAAGCATTTTTATAATGTTTTTCGTCTGAAGTTAAATTATATATAAAATGAAAGTCTAAAATATATTTTCAATCCAGACTTTAAAGAACCGAACACTGAGCGACCTTAAACCGTCAAAAGGATTGATTAACAAAAACTCCTCGTCCTGTCTTTAAGGAATTCAGCACAGACAAGAAAAGTTTAGTGAATTTAAGCGTAATAATACCGTCGCAAGCAAATCAACTGTTAATATGAAACACAAACAAACACATGCACGGAAATACTCGCACACACTCTCATACAAGAATTTTAACATGCACAACTTTCTTTTGCTATTCAATTGAAAATGAAGGAAGAAACAAGCACGTTGTAATGCGTTGTCAGCATGTTGCTTCTATGGAGGTTCAGCAAGTGTATGTTTGTGTAAAAGTTTGTCACTAGAGGGTTCTGTTTCCAGCAAAAAAATAAAAAATTTAAAAAAATTGAAAAAATTTCAAACAAACAACAAAAACAAAATGTTTAAACAGTCTGACTTGGGTGTTGGGTGTTTGGATTTAAAATGGTGTATGTTGTTTCGTCTGGTAAGCTTGAATGAGTAAATGAACGACGAATGAATGAATGAATGAATGGTTTGTTGTATTTTGTTGTTGTTGTTTCTTTTTGACTGAATGTTAGACAGTCAGTCGTTGTGTAGTCATCATCCCCGTCAACTCTTTCACTTCTCACATGTGTGTGTTTTTGTTCTTATTACATCCGTTGTTGTGTTATTTTATTTCTCCTGCAAGCATTTTCTGTTGTTTTCGCACCATGTTGCTGGCTAAATATCCTTGCTACATATAGCACGTGAATGCGTCCATAAACAAAAACTTTCTGAGCAAATATAGATGTATACACTTCTATGCATATACTTGGCTGTATGTATATGCAAACACATGTAAGTGTGCCGTCTGCTGATGTTGTGCTAGAACAACTCAAGGTCTTCAAAGATATTGCAATCTGTTTTATTTCTACATATTTTCTAATAGTTAAAGCCTTAAGTATTAAATTTGTAGGCTTCAAGTACGGATTCACGGACGCAATTTACAAAGAAAGCAAGGAATTGCAAATTTCATTTGAACTACAAATGTTTTAGATATTTCGGAGAACATTTTTAGATCTCATAGTGCACCCATTACTTTCAATAGAATCAATTAGAATTTATACATACGAGTATTTGAATTCATCAATAAAAAAACTGCTCAGTCTTATCGTATACATATGTATGCACAATTTATTCACCAGGATAAGAAACATTTTTAAATTGTCAGCTCTTTCACAAATATCAACTCAACCCTTAAATGAGTGGCGTAAAAATGTTTTTTTTTAATGTGAAAAATTTTAAGACTTTTAAGCGCGGACACTGGGATTTGTAATCATATAATTTGTGAAATCTCGGTGCACAATACCATGCCCAACATTATTTGCATTTAATTTTTTTTATTTCTTATTAAGTAGAACAAAAAAAGGAAAAGCAAATTAACTGATACGTGCATAACCAGTAAAGAATAAATGACAATGGGAGGACTGTTGCAAATTGGAGATGGTAGAATTGGGCTTTGATTTCAGCAAATTGTAATACAATGAAAATGAAAACAATTCACATATTCATTTGCACTGAAAAATTAATATAAAAAAGGTGAAGTTTGCATCAACTAATGATGAACGTGTGTGGCGGCCTTCGAAAACAGCATGTTGTTCCGATCTGCTAGTGTTTGTCAGAGTATTTACAATTAACTTTGGTGTCATTATCACATGTAATTTGACTTACAAAGCAATACGAACTTTAGCCTTATCAAGTAGATAGATATTCAAATTGGTAATTTTTTGCATTTAATTAATTTAAATGAATATTATTTTTATTTCTGACATTTTCAGCAAATTTGGAATATATCTATAAATTCGTTAAGTTAAGTCGAAAGAATGTTCTGAATTTAAAACTTTTACATTTTACTAATAAATCGTTATTTAAAAAAAATGTGTCATAATTCTTAAAATTCTAAAAAATTTCTTAAATTACTTTAATTATTTAATTAATCTTTAATTAATTCTTAAATGTCTAAAACTTTTGCTAGAATTGTCAATTGTGTTTTTTTTTTAAATTTTAAACTCGCACACTAAATTTGGTAGCGGTTGGATATCATCAATTCTCTAAGTAATTTTGGACTTTATAGATCAATAAATAATAATAAGGCATACGATGCCTTGCTATATCACATATAGTTGCAACAGGCAAATATATCATGCCACATTGCACATTATGCATGAGCCATTTGAGGGCCTGATAATCTTACGTGGAGGTGCTAGAGATTGCGGGCTCACACTACCCAGCAAATCTGTGTAGGATATTTGCGTGACATAAATAAATATAGTTCAAACTAACAATAGTCATACACACATTTATAGTTTTTTGAATTGTAAAGGGAAAACGCACAATTATAAAATATGTATTTATTTATAAAAACACATATTATCCATATACTGAGTATTTTTTATTGCCTGACTCACAGTTGTAATTAAAAGTTGACACGATAATAAATAAATTAATCACTTTATCGTTAGTTCATGTAAAAAACCGTGTAGTTGACAAAAAATTCAAAATGGGCTTTTTGCTTAATATTACATAATTAATCAAAGCACGTTGTGCACCCAAGTTCTAAATAACTTTGTTAGAAAACTTCTTCGTTTTAAATTTAATTTAAATCAGGACACCAAACCATTATGTTTTCTTTCCCCTGTTAAATTAAAAAAAATATATAGTTTTTCCTCTAATCTAATGATAAGTAATAAATAGCAAACACAAAATAACAACAGGAAAAAATTCGTCGGTCCAAGGCTAGCACATGACCGACCCACCAGTGGACCAGGGCACTCAATTCAACTTTTTAATAACTTTTTCACTTCTTATAAAAAACAATCCACAATATACGAGTGCTTATGTAACTATATTTCACAAAACTAGTTTATACACATTTTTAAAAAATTGTTCTTGTCCTGTGCAACTCCACCCAACTTTTAAAAAATCCATGCAATTTTAGTTCATTATTTTTAAATGAAAATATACTACATATGTATGCAGCTATTTACACACATAGAAAAATACATAATTCTTTGTATGTATGGATGTATTTCTTTGCAAAGTTACAGAGGAGAAAATGCAAAATTAGCAAGAACATTTTTGATTCATACATACAAGTGCACGAGTATGTATTTTGTTTTTATCTTAAAATATTGTAATATTTTGCTGGATTGCCTTTCCGTCTTACAACCACCTTCAAAAGTTCCCTCAAACTATTTAATTTTCGCACAGACAACAAGGTTTATGAGTTTAAGGCTGTGAGATCTCGAAGAGTGCAGGGGTGGGAATATAAAGACATGACCTAGAATGTGACACATGTCACAGGCATAAATCTTCATAACAACCCTTTCGTGATGCAAGTGCTTAATTAAAACAATGACTGTGATGGCAGCGAGGAATTATACACGTACATACGTACATGCATACTCGTACATATGAAAAAGCAGAATGTGATAGAAATTTATGCCGTTAGAAAAATGTGTAGGACCAGCCCGGTAAATGAGACACGAAATTTTGTCTGTCTTTATTTTTCTTTTTAAGGAATTTCAATATAAAAGAAACATTTTTATTTAACGCGTAAAAATTTAGTAGAAAAGCAAAGTTAACAGCACATGCGGAATAATATTATTTGTTGCTTTTGAAATTCTCAATAATTTACTGAGCGTTTTTCTATAAGCGTTGAGCTTTTATAAGCTTTTTTGAACTGTGAACGAAATGCATCCAGACATGGTAAACCAACAACAAATATTTTTTTTTAGATTCATAAAGAATAAATTGCAAAAATTATTGAGTGCAATTATGTTTTTAAAGTATAAGCAAGTAAATCTAATTTAGTTGCAATTTTCCTATAATTTTTTAATTGTATTTTATTGGCTGAAGAAAACTGAAACAAGTATGTTAAAACAAAACCTTTACACAAATTTTGAAATACAAAAAGTGATTAAATAATGACACTATCTACTGCAATGTAAAGTGTAATATGTACATTTCCATATACAAATTTGTATATCTGCGTATGAAATAGTTCAACAAGATCATCCATAAAGATTTTAAAACCAAGGAAAAAAGGAAAATGCATTCACATCTACACCCAAATCTTTTGCATATATAAAATTTACGCTTTGAACATCTGTCAGGTGTAACAGTGTGTGTGAGTGTGGTACCCCAAATTCAGTGTACTTTAAAATTTTAATGGCAAGCCAAAAGTTAAGAAGAATCGCAACAGCAGCTACACACCATGGTGTCGAGGGACATTTGTGTAACCACTTGCATATTTAAGGAGTTTTTAGCGAAGCCTTTTGCTTTTTTGTTTTGTTGTGTACTTTGCTGCCACAGTCTTTTGTTGTATGTAGCACAACTGCAATGCGACATTTTAATGATTCATATTTTTTACACAATGCCTTGTTGCTTGCTCCTGTTGCTGCTGTTGTTGAGAGTTGATTCTATGCAACAAGCCCCTTAAGGAAATATTGTTGTATTTTGTAGTTTCCGGCTCCCGCATTATTACAGCGTGGGTAATTTTTTCTCTATTTTCGTTTCTTCCGTGCTGTATTTATAATGTTGAACTGATATACTAAATAGATGTACGAGTACATACAAAATTGCTTGTTACAGCTCTTGAATTTGCAACTGATTTGTCGTTTATGTGGTCAAAATACTAACAAGTGCTGATGGGAAGATTTAATATCGCTTATTTAACACGTTTCAAACTTGTTGTTTGAACTTAAAGTTTACATATCGCACACTAAATCATAATCAGTAACAATTAAAAAAATTTCAGATGCTGAGTAGTGGCAAACAACTGTTGATAGTGTACAACACAAGCACAATGGTATTTTACATTCTTCAAGAAGACTGTATTGCAAAAATAATTGTTGCGGTGGTTAAGGATTTGTTCAAATAATGGTTTTTGAAAAAAAAAAACAAAACCACTTTGACAATTTGAGTTGTGACTCTTTATGATTTAGTGTGCGATATGTACTCACATACAAATGTATACTCATATTAAATGAACTTTCGATCTTGTAATATTGCTATATTCTGGTAGATTTTTAATATCGTTAACATTTACAAGGGTTACGTGAAAAGAAATTTGGTGGGAACACCTGCTCAAACTTTAAAAAATTTTTAAAATCAAAACAAAAATAAAAAATTTATTTTTCCTCACAACTTATCTAATTTCTTTGAAACTATTAATCAGACTGAGTTGAGATCAACTTAATTTTTGGTTTTTGAATCTCTGGTAATTTGAATATGCAGGCCCATTGTTTTGGATATTAACGCATATCTCGCATTGAGCACACTTAGGGCCAACTTTACAGTCATTCTTTAATTATTAGTAAAACAAAAATTATAACTATCACTTAACTAGTACATACTTCATACTCACAGTGTATTGTTTGACTTAAGTTCTTAATATGAGCAAATAATGGTGACCCTATCAAACTACTGAGTTTCAGTAATGGCAGCTCTGTTATAGCATATGGTTTTTGCGAACATTTGTTCGATAAAACAGTGCTCGCTTGTCTAACTTTACCGTGCAAACTATTGAAGTAGTGCTGAAATTGGTTCGGGAAAACTCAAATATAAAAGAAAATAAAAAATAATGTGTTCCAGCTAAATACAAAGAAGATGCTTGACAACGTATGTGTGAAATGTGTTTAAAAATGTGAAGTTTAAAACGAATCAGATGTTGTCTAACTACTTACTAACCATTGACATTTGGTGGTTTAACTAATGGTAAACAAAGAGTTGTGAGTCAAATATTATTGGTTAACTAATGACTGTGAATGTGGGCCTAAACTATTTAAGAAAAAAACTTTTTAATTCGAAACTTTGTATATTTGTATTATTATATCAGTATATTTGAATTTCTCTCATGCTTATGACAATTCATCCATAAGCAGCTCTTTTAACATATTTCGAAAACACTCAAACCTTGTATGCTGACACAGAATAATTTTTTTAGAGCCCACAAAAGTGTAGGAATTTATCTTGCCGACAATTTTTTATTTTCATTACTTTAAGTCTCACCTCTACAGCAAGTAGAGAAATATGTAACTTATGTCGAAAACACATCTGGCATTTCTTGTGATGTCATTTTAAAAATGTGTGCAACGCCGTTCCCATTATGTTTTATTAATATCGGAAACGACAAACGTTGTCAGAATACCCTAGAAGCAGGCGTTTTCTCTTTTTGTAGAGATATCACAACACTTCTTCAATATTTTCTTTTAATCTTTTCTTGTAGGTTATAATCATGAAATTTTGCCTCTTCATTATACTGCGTACCTGCCTCGCTTAGAAAACGAAGTTACTGTTATAACAAGCACCTCAAATTTACATCAGCAACAATCGTCCTCTCATCCTTACAACTACCAAACGCCTCCGCCTTCGAAAACGTCGTCACCTTCATCCTCGCCCACGACACGCAGCAGCATTTTACCTTCGTCATGTGAACGTCTAAGTCCGCCCATTATACGCATTAAAACTGAATCGTCTTTCAGTGATGACATTGATGCGAGTGGCACCGAGTCCCGCAAGTGTTATACAAGTACGGGTGCCGCTTTATCTTTGCCCCCCAAGAAGAAGGACATTTACAGACCTTATTCGTTGGATGATAGACCCTCAAACGATCGCTTGCGTTTAATACAGCCGGCTGAAGAAGATTTACATGCAGCTCACGCCATATTGGATTTAAGCGCTTCTACAGCATTCCATCCGCCCACACAGCCACATCAACTGCAGCAGCAATCAGCCACTCACCAACATTTAACTCACCAGCCTTTACATCCACTGCACCACATAACACATGCTATTCAGTTGCAACAGCAACAGCAACAGCACCACCATCATCTACCTCCACATCATCAGCTGCAAGACATGCCACTGTCGGTGGCCACCACAACACCATCCATAGCCGATTTGGCTTTAGCGGCAAGTGTGGCGAATGAAAATCGGCCCCGTTCAAATGCTTCCATGCAAAGCTTACACAGCAATTCAGACAGTGAAAGGCAACCTGGCTCTCCGGCCGGCAGTGTGCAAAATGAAAACAACAATACGACAAACCAATTTCCTAGAACGGGCTCTGTCGGTGCCTCTGTAAAAACTGTGGCCTACACCTATGAGGCGTTCTTTGTCAGCGATGGCCGATCTAAACGCAAAAACATCACAGATCCACAGGCAGTGCTACAACAAGAACAGCAAAAAGCTAAATACACCTGCAGTGAATGCGGCAAGCAATACGCCACCTCTAGCAATTTGTCACGCCACAAACAAACACATCGTTCGTTGGACTCACAATCCGCTAAAAAGTGTCATACCTGTGGCAAAGCCTACGTCTCGATGCCAGCCTTAGCCATGCATGTACTTACGCACAAGCTTTCACACAGCTGTGGGGTCTGCGGCAAACTCTTTTCGCGCCCCTGGCTGCTGCAAGGACATCTAAGATCTCATACGGGCGAGAAGCCTTATGGCTGCGCTCATTGCGGCAAAGCCTTTGCGGACCGTTCCAACTTGAGGGCACACATGCAAACACATTCCGTCGACAAGAACTTTGAATGCAAACGCTGCCATAAATCTTTCGCTTTGAAATCGTACCTTAACAAGCATTTGGAATCGGCCTGCCTCAAGGACGAGGCCGACATGCAATTCGATAGCACCAGCGACAGCGGTGGCATTTCATCTCCTACTCCCACTGAGGACTACAATCATCCCAGTTACTCTCAACAAGCACAAAACGGTTTTAAAATAAGTCACATACCCCAACCAGTGTCAGCTGCGGCCGTTGTTAAAGTAGAGGCCACTTTTGCGGGTTGAACAGCAACAACAGCAATAACAGCAACAACAACCACAAGAATATATTGTAAGTAACTTGACAAAAAGATATACATAAATACAAACATATA
This sequence comes from Nowickia ferox, assembly GCA_936439885.1. Lineage (NCBI taxonomy): Eukaryota > Metazoa > Arthropoda > Insecta > Diptera > Tachinidae > Nowickia > Nowickia ferox. The sequence goes on along the minus strand of OW387024.1, from coordinate 123,541,448 downwards.
TAAATATTATCAAAAAGGAAAATTTAAAGGTATTAATAAAATACACTTAAGTTAAAAACAAAAAGAAAATAAAAGAAAAGTTACGATTTTGTTTAACAAAAATTGGAATACGAGTACGTTCTACTTTTGAAAAAGTAACATGGACAATATTGTTACAGACAAAACACTTACACATTTAGTACATAATTATGTTTATTTTCATCATATATTTATAAATAATTTTACACACATGTATAGTTACACTCTTTCACATTCACCCACCCCACCCCGCACCACATTAATTTTAACGCTTACATTATTATTTATTTTAGTTAAATTAAATTCATATTTTGTAACACATCTAACGACACAACACATCATAATTCGTCCATTTTATTTTAAGCAAAACTGCAAAAACTCAAGTCGATGATTCTTGAGCTTTTAAAACTAAGATAAGCAATCTCATACAACACAGACTCGGAAAAAGCAATCTCTAAGTATCTCTAACAACTTGAAAGCAATCTAGTATTATTTAGTATTTCTAGTATTTCTAGTCATTATAACTAATCACGCACTCAGTCAGTCAATTCACTAACCACTCACTCACACTCTCACTTTAAATATCATCACCCTCATCTTACTTCTAAGTCACACTCTTCAACGAAAAAAACTTCTTAAGAAAACTTTTTTCATCTGTTTATGCAAAAAAAAAAAAAATAAATAAAAAATTAAACAACAAACTAGAAAAGTGTTCTTAAAGATTACAACAACGAATATTGAAATTGTGAAAATCTGAAAAATAAATCAACGAAAAGCAAATGTTTCTCAAACAACGAATTAGGCCATAAGTCAAAAAATAAGAAAAAACTAAATAAAAACTAAACAGAGTATATCTATCTATCTTAACAAAGCAATATTAAAATGATAAAACCAATTAAGCAATTATTGTTAACAATATAAAAAAACGTTAAAAACAAAAGCATCGAAATTATCAAAAACATTCCTCAAAGCAATAATCAACATTTTTCACGAGAAAACAAACAGTCAATTACTTGAGTCATTTAATAAAAAATATACATATGCAACATACATATGTATTTACTTATGTATGTGTATATGTGCACATCGCTTATTTACCCCAAAAATGCCACAACTGAACAAAGCTGGTTTTGAGTTCAAACTTTTCAATTCAACATTCAAATCCATGAAGATACAAAAAATAAATAAACAAGTATACAAATCAATTTTTTTTTTGAGTTTTCTGCACTACACAAAATATGATATGACGAATTATTCTGCATTATTAACTTTAAAATATAATTTTTCTTCAGCCATGACATGGTTTGAGTAAATAAGCGATATGTATTATTGTAAATTCTATAATTTAGTTTGTGTTACAAGTTTCTCACGGTGGCAAAATACTCATGAACCGCAGGTACATTGAAGGAGAACTACTCGTATACGATTGTTTAAGTTGACTGTTTTAAGTGTGGAAACTGAAACGTCACAGCTTTTTGTAGCGGCATAAGCGGCGTTAAAGTTTTTATGCCTTTTCCTTAACTACACCCATTGACTATATTCCTCCCTTTCCCCTCGCCTCCCCACCCCTCCACCCCTTTTTCGCTATATTCCCTAACTAGTCAATTATCGTATAATTTTAAATCAAAGCCCAGTTTTCGAAACCAAAAAAAAACAAAACTTAGCTTAATCCAACTAGTCGCTGTCGAACAGCTGTAAATAATAATTTAAATCCTTAATCAAATAAATAAAAATTTTCAACATTAAACTTCAGGACGTTGTAACAAATATTCCCAGTTCAATTGAAGTTGAAAAACTAGTTTAGTCAACGTTTAACGATTTTTTCTTTCTTAAGTTCCAGATTTTGTCAATTTACGTAAAACTAAATCTATATGCCCTTAAAAACTTTACCCGTCATTATAATGAAAACAATACTCTAGTCTTTGAACACCATAAATGTCCTCTGTGCATTTTAAGAATGCAGTTTTGCCTTTTTCATCCTCTGCTTTATAGCTTACAAGAGTTCTAAAGTTTTACTTTAAAGTTGACAATCTTTTATCTTAAAATCCACTGAAATGTACTTTAAGTCTTATTTATTATTAAGTAAATATTTTATAGTTTAATATCTAGTCTTAGTTTAAGCGTTGCAGTCGTAATTCTATTTCCTCCTCCTACATTATTACCTAAATTTTTCATAACTTCGCCTAGTACTCTTTCATAATTTCATAATTTCCATTTTAAGTCAGTGCAAATCATCATAATCGTCTACGTCAACAGGATTCAGACGCATTAGTTTTTGTTGCTCATGTTTTGATTTTGTAAATCTACTATCTAATCGTCGCTTTCGTATTCTGATCGTGGAAGTTCAGTACAATAGGAGAAATTGTGTCATGCCATCGAATTTATCATATAAATCGTCTATGATGCGCCCAAAACAATCGTATAAGACTTTTTTATTCTTACTTCAAACGAGATTTGAAGCAACTGCCCTAATGAGTCTTCTACGAATCGCCAAAAAGAATTGCGGAAGCGTCTTGAAACCATCGCCAAAGACACTTGTAACTGATGCTAAAATGTTTAAAAGTGAACTACAAATTAAAAAGGATAGTGTTTTTCGTATTATGTTTATTATGTATTCTTGATTCTCTCACCTCTTTTGGTTTGGTCACCTTTCCTGGGTCGGTCACCATTATGAACAAAATGCATTTCGCAAGACTTTATTCATCCCAGCATCGTCAGGAATTTTGAACGAAAAACAAAATTTCGTAAGCATAATGTTTAAATTCGCCTAACTATCGCCAGAATGCGTAACCTGCAGTTTTTAAGGAACATAAAATACAATGATAGGATTCACTCGTCAAAAAGACTGGCAAAAGCATTTACAATAAAAAAAGGTGATTGCGGTGAAATGAGAATCTCTCAATGGTCATCAGAGTCCAACAAACATCAAAAAATATATTTATGATTTGATCAGGCTAAAGTTCGCATCGCCTTGTAAGTTAAATTACATGTGATTAATTGTAAATATTCTGACGAACACGTAGTAGAACGGAACAACTAGCTGTTTTCGCAAAAAACTTAGTTTCATCTTTCGAAACGACCGTGATAGGCCGGCCATAGTTAGGATAAAATAATGTATGAGAAAAATGCTGTGCCATTTTTTATGACAAGTCTAACATTTTAATGTACATATGTCCAATGCTTGAGCAGCAAAAACTGAAGGGTGTAAAACCTGACTAACTACAGTTATGCAGTTTCTATATGTTATTACAAAAGCTACCATTAACTTTTTTTAATCTAAATTAAAATTACCTATTGTTTTGATATCAAAGGACACTTTTCGTTATTTATTCAACTAATGCAACCACATTGTTTTGTTCAAAAAAAAAAAAAAAAAAGGCAATGGACTGCAACACCGTGGGATAAAGATGCAATAAGTATTTTACAAAAGAATAAAAATATAACCAACACGAATAGAAAATAATTTTGTAAAAACTTTTAATAGTTACACTGTACATACTTACATAACTTTACTCTTAGCTTAAATTACTTCCAACTACTCCCTTTTCTTTCCCCTTCTCTCCCTTCCTTTCTCTGTGGCTTTCCTCTAAAATCCTTAATAAAACTTAATTCTAGCATAATTTTTTAAGTGAAAAATATTAAACAAAAATCTTAAGAATCTTATATTGGAATTAAAGCTGAAGAAGAGAAAACAAAAACACAGTCTTTAAGTGTTAACTCTTTTGCACTCTTTAACTAGTTTTGACTCTCTCTATAATTTATGTTCTTGTACAAAATTGCGTCAATTAAATGTGTAAAAATTTAGCTTCGTCATTTATTTATACAGAAACTTAGTTTTTAAGCAAGTCCCCAAGCCTGACAACTCCCCTCCTTCTAAGTGAAAAATTCCAGCCTGACAACAAACCTGTAGGTGATAACGTTAGGTATTCTAGGTGACATTCTTTACTTAGGCACAGTATTTTCAATTAATAAATATGCATTTAGTTCTTAAACCAAACTTTCCACTGTACATCTCCTCACCCTCATCTTCAAAGTCGTGTCAGCAATATAATCAGTCTGAGACGACAGATTAACAGTCGAGTGTTCTCTAGTCACTAGAACCCCTAGCGTAAATACCTTTGGTTTTACTTATAAAAAAAAAGTTATTTTAACCTTTTTGATTAAAATCAGCTTTTAAGATGGATCTCACAGTATTGAATGAAGCCATAAAAGTTACTTTAAATAGGATGAAGAGATATTTTTAAATTGCAATTGCTTAAAAATCTCTCTCCCATACAGCCAGCATAACCAAATGTATTAAGTATAATATAAGTTTTATTTACTTAGACCTAGTTAAGATACCTTAAATAATATTTAAATAAAATTCGGCTAAAGTACCAAAGCAATACTCATAACGAAAAGTTAAATAACAATTTAACAAAATGTTAATGCCCTTAACTCAAATCGTATAAAATTTTTGAAATATTTACTAGCAATTATTTAAATATATAAAAAAAAACTCCCTAAAGTTAATTTAAAACTACAATTATTTAACCATTAGCAACTAAACAAAGTGTGTATATAAATAATTGGAAATAAACAAAAATAAATAAATAAAAGCAACGAAACTCTGTAAATACAAATTTCAAAGTAAATGCAAAAATTAACAAGTTAAGCTAAATTATATTGCAAACATTCCCCAAATTATCACAAAAAGAAAACGAACAAATTTGCATTATTCAGCAGTGAAATTTATTTCTTTTTTGTATTATTGATTATTCAAAACTTATTTTATTCACGCAATTATTTCCAAACCGAAAAAAATACATACATACATATGCGTTTATACATTCACACATGCAAGCATACATACATACATATGTACATATGTATGTTCGTATGTATATCAAAAGTAACAATTAATTTAAAGTTTTAAGTTAAAAAAAATTAATAATAACTCTTTAATGCCATTTAAATTATTACAAAAATTATTATTCATTACAAATTAACAAAATAAAAATATAATGAAATACGAAAAATATGCAATAGAAACGAGCGAGCAAAAGGCATTAAATCAATTATGATATTATTATTATGGACAAACCTACATGCATACATACATACATACTACATACATACCTGTATTTATTTACACATTTAATATTTATTATTATTTTAAAAATTACACAACAACAAAAATAAAAGTACATCACAGATAGAAATATGAATGATCATTAATATTATTAATATTATTATTATTATTATTATTATTAAAAATATATACTGAATTATTATGAACACAAATTAAAAAAAAAACAACAACAACAATTTTGTTTCATTTCTGTACCATTAGTTTTTCTGTTTCCTGATTCGATGTCAAAATTCTCACTTTTGCAGACAAAGCATCACACAGAAAAATTTCAACTTAAAATCTACGTAAACGGGATTAATTTAATCTTTTTCGGCAACGATTTTGCTTCATATGTGTTTCATGTTAATATAACATGGTTTATACTCGTAATAATTTTCAAAGAAAATGTTTCCTTTTGAAATAACTTTATATTACGTTGATTTAACACTTACTTACTGTTAGAATCAAAATGAAGGATCTTGTTGAATCAAAGTTATTTCAAGTTGAATCAACATGAATTTAATTTATCGTAGTAATTGTATTTTATTAACTATTTAACTCATGTGTGTTTTGCACAGGCATCAGAAAAATGTTTGTTTGTATATAATGAATTGGCTTCTCCGGCTCAGATTTGAACTCGGAACCCATCGCGTAGTAGTCAATGCGCTTAACCCTGCAGCCACAAACACTTTAAACGTTCTTTAGATACACACTAAATATATACCATAATTAATAAAATTTTAATTCAACATAACAACTCACACAACCAACACACTTAGAGAACATATCGAGCCTTATTTTCAATTTAATCGTAAGCGACAAAAATTAAATTTTTCAGCAGAAGGTTTTTTTTAAATATTCAAATATGTTTTTGTACGTAAAGTGTCACTTACGATAAAATTTTATAGTCCATATCTTAGAAGTCATCAAGAACTTTGGCATTTTGATAATTCTATTTCAAACTATGGGTAGGCCCATAAAACTTTAATTTCAATAAAAAAGTCTATTTTCGATAACATGTCGTTTACGATAAATAGAAACAAAGGCTCGATATTATTTCTTGTAAATTTACAAATTTGAGACATTGTAAAAGTATTCGGTCGAATGTTTTCAGCCACCGATATCTGATACAAGTTGCATCACGAGTATAAAATTTGTATCTTTATATCAACGCAAAAGTTGGATATGTCTAATATTTAAGAATGAACATTACATGTTATTTGGATTAAAACTTAATTGATAAGACCCGCTACCAATTTTTTCTCTTGGAAGCCTTGTGCAGGTTTTTGAATGAAAACTGAAATTGAAAAACATGACTGCTCGTCAGTGCCTCCTTTCTGATTTTTTTTATTTCCTTGTCTTTTTCATGTGTATCAAATGAAATATTGGTTAAACGCTAGAAAATATGGGAAATTACAGTGTCGATGAAACCAGCGTAGCCAATAAAATTGCAGCAGCAAAATCAATATCACTTTCCTAAAAAAAGGTAGCGCCTGGTAATAGTAGTAGACATTCATTGCCTGAGATATGTTTTTGCTGTTATCTTTGAAGGAAAAAAATATTGACAATATTTAAGTATATACTCGTACAAAGAATGGAAATATCGAAAATTTGTCAATTCCATTAAATAATTTGATTCCAATTGCAAATTCACGAGCAGTAATATTTCGCGAAATACTCAAAGACTATTTTAATTGAATTGGAGCGGTTGAACGGTTGAACCGATCTGTATTTTAAAACAATAAAATTAAATAAGTACACCTTCTGTGCTCAATTCATGGGCAAATTTTAACCACGAAAAATTCTTTTCTTCGCTGTCGTGAATATAGTTTTATTATTTTTAGAAAATCGGGCGAAATCGCCGATTCAATAAAAAAATATGAAATTTGAAATTTTGAAAATATAATATTTTTCAGTCAATAAAATAATTTAAGAATCAAAGAAAAAGTATTTGAAAAATTTTTATTTTCAATGATCATTTTTATTGTATATTATGTATGTATGGATGAACACAACGTTATTCAACAACTTCTTGCTTGTACAGTTCAATGCTTGAAATTTTGAAAACTTGCAATTTTGATAAGCAATGTGTTTGATTGAAATGCAGAATTTTGTTGACTTCACATCCCATATTCAACGATACATGTGTTTGAATATTGTTTTCTTTGTACCCATATTTATATGAGTATGATTATATTGACGACAGCAGGGCAACACGGCGTCATGTTGTTGACCATGCTGGTTTTGTCGCTCCAGTCCAATTAAACTACTAAACTAGTGCTGCCAATATCATATTATTTGACAGAAAGAACATCCCGAAATTAATTTAAAGAAATAAATTAATTAATTTGGCTACAAGGCGACAAATGCAACTAGAAGTATTTGAAGTCGTGTGTTCGTGTAGCTTGCTGCCTTGAATGCATTTAATGCATAATTTGCTTAACTCAAGAGCCCCGTTAAAGCTCGGCTAAAGTTATATTTCAAAAGTATTTTGCATATAATTTTTTATCTTTTATTTTAAATTGTTTTTTTTTCGATAATTTTTTGTGTGTGAATTGAACAATTTGTTCTTCCCTTGTCGATCAAAGATAATTCATTCCTCTTTCTCACTTTGGAACTGTAGGGCTTGTTCTGCATCTCGGAAATGCTTTTGATGCGTATCTATGATTAGTTTACGATGCTAATGAAAATAAAATGATGTTGATGCGCAGACAAAACGACAAAAATTACTTCATTTGATTAAAATTTCCATTAAAAATAGATAAATTAATAATTAAAACTAAAAAAAAAGAAATTTATTGCTCAATAAATAAACAAATAACAAATGAAATACTAACGGCCAATGTTGTGAAGAGTGTTTGACGTTTTGTTGCTCCTCATATGTTGCGGAGTATGAGTGCATCGGATGCAGCCAAATGATGGATTTTTGAGCAAACTAAATGAATTCTCTTGAAATTTTTAGTTTTTTGCTGCTGATTGGCGCCTTAAAGTTCCTTATTTGAAATAGTGACAATTTATTGTATGTAATATTATTTTCCATTTACATCAATGAAAATTTCAAAGCTTTATATAATCCCTGCCAAAAAAAATAAAAATTGGAGCTAGTTCCAAAGGTTTGCCGCTTTCATTGCAGACCAATCACTACAGGTACTGAATTTAGTATTCTAAGGCTGTTGTTAATATAAAATAATTTTTCTAGACAACCTTTTAAGCGCATACCATTCAGTTATTTGGATCACTTCCGTCCCATGACAACCATGTGTTAAATTCGTTGATGGTTCACCAGATTCACTTGGAGCTGAGTTCATCAATGCTGTAACTAATGATTTGTATTGTAATTTTTTGCTGGGATATGAATCAAATCAGTGAATATCAGTAATTAGTCGGCGACCTCGACTCAATCAAAATTCTTAATGTCAAATCTAATTATTTGTGCTGAATGTCTTGATGTGCACGTTAATTTTGAGTTTGATTTTGTGTTCTTAACATCAGAAATATGTCCAAATTGTGTGAAGCACATTGATGAAAGATTAGGCATGGGTTTGTATCGTTATGTAAACCAAAGAAAAGATTTTTATCTGAGTATTGTTCTAATAACTTTCAAAATAAATTCCGTGTTGTGGGATACTTTATTTTGCAAATTTAATATTTCAAACGTGAATATAAAGTAAAGTAGACTTCAATTTAATTTAACATTTTTTTTCCGATTACATAAAAATTTCATTTAAAATGTGAAACAAAAACAAAAACAAAAAACACGTCAAAATGTGAAATCAAGCATCCCAAAAATCAACATTTTCAGATTTTTCATCAATCATTGTCGGTGTAATACATACAGACTCATTATTGATAAGAATTTTGATAGTGCGCTTGGAAAAATATTAAATGGCGAAGATTTATAAAGAAAGAGTTTGCCAAACCACAAACTGACATGTTCCTCTTAGAATATCGTACGCCTTTCAAAGAAAACCTCAAGGAAAATCTGCTTGCGATTTTAATTTCTAGCACTGAAGAAAATATTTAATATGTGGAATATTTTCTCGTATTTGTGAACATTGAAATTTCATTGGATAATTCTAAAACATATAAACGATACAGTTTCAGAGTAATTTCCTGTTTTTCCATTATATCCAGCTTTAATAGAAATTTGTTTGAATATACACACATAAAATTAGAATCTTGGCAGATAAAAACAACATTTCAAGTATTTTTGCCGAAGTGAAAATGATTTCTTGCCAATACACGCTCGTTCCCTTTTTTGCCGTAAAACTTTGGAAACTTAGAATTTCAATCTAATATATTTTTTTACCATAAAATTAAAATTATTTGTGCAGAACTAAATATTTGGTGCAGCTTACAGTGTGCTTACATGTACTCTAGTCTGCACTCCTTACTCTACTATCTGCCTGCACTGTTTTCATTTGCCTTATAAACAATTGAAGACAAAATATCAATGGAAAATTATAATGAAATTGATGTGTTGCTAATGAACTGCTAAACGTCTGCTATTTTACAAACAAACAGCTGATGTTGTTAAAAAAATACATTAAATTTGCTTTCCCCAGATATGTATCAATGTTTTTGCAACATTTTTATATGCGCACACACATATCGCTCATTTACTTCAATAGTGTCATAACTCAAAAATGCGGTTTTTGCGGCATTTCGTATTTTATCTGGTGTACAATTTTCATATAAAAAGCTTTTACTACCACCTCGTGAGAGAAGAATGTTTTTTCATGAGTTGTGACACTATTGAAGTAAATGAGTGATATCTACGAGTACATGCATATTTCCCACCAAATCGTTTAATTATCGTTTTACATATGCAGACATACACTCAAAAGGAAACTATATATTTATAAATAAAACGCTGTATACTTAAAACTCAGAGTTTGTATCTTAAAATTAACACATTACTTAATAGACTTTATACACATATACAATTAAAAACTGTATACTAATGAGTTGCTAATATAATTGAAATGGGTTTGATTAAAGGTTTGTGTCTAAAAGAAGCTAATAAAGGAGTTCGATACAAGTTAATTCGAGTTATACTCCAGTTACGGCCATGTACTCCTTGTGGGAGTCAAAAGGAACAAATAAATATATACATATAATTCCAGTTGGCAGCTTGTTGTTCACAGTGTGTAAACTGCTGTTGATTTTTTTTACTCTCCACCAAAAATGGTAAGGCTGTTTATAGGTTTGCAGGGTTTTTATGAATGGGGTAGTCGATTAAGCGATGTGCGTACGTCCTTCTGTTCGTATGTGACATCGATTTTGCAAACCGACTAGGGGCCACAAAGTTAACTGATGTGTCATGATTTGTCTAAGCCCGGTTGCTTTGAAAAATAGGCAAAACTGAGAACACGATCGCCAACATTGACATTATTTGATTACAAGCCAATGATGGAAAATGTAATTTTTTTTTTGGTATATAAATTTTATCCTAACAAGTGCATTTGTGTGTGTGACTCAAAAACTTCTAAGACTAATTTTTTATTTATTACAGCCTGTTTGTGTGAGATGTTGACGATGAAAATCTTGACGTTTCTGTAATAGATTAAAGAAATATTGTACAAATTTCCTTTAATGTATTACAAAACCGCCAATGTTTCTAACGTCAACGTGTTACAAAAACAGAGGGTTAATTAAACATTTTGTGTATTTTAGATGAACGTTTACTCAAGAATTATTTCTCTCAAAACTGGTATTTTTATAATTGGCCAGTTTTTACATATATAAAAATGTAATTGATTCGTAATGCTAATGTTTGGATTATCTTTAGTCTAGGAATAAATGTTAGATTCGATGCAGCCCGATATGGAACCCTGGCTTGTTTTTTCAGTCAGCATTCGTAAAGCATTCATAAAGTCATCTTAGTTTTATGCTAAATACCAATGTTATTTTTTTTGCGTAATTATATTTTTTAATGTTCTTTTGAATTATTATACTGTTTATTTTAAATTATCAAATAAACCTTATGATAAGGACCCATGTAATTTAAATCGGTTTGATCACAGGTTTGTGTCTAAAATGAACGAATGAACGAGTTGTACTTAGCTGTAGTGACGACATCTAGTTGTAAGAAGCGGCGTACGGTGAGCGGTTCGTGCTGTTGAAACGAGATCACCCGGTATGAATGACTAAACACATGTCTGTTCACAACACATGGTTGTGTGGCTGGATGTGTGCCGTAGACTTGTATCGAACTCTCTCAGTAGCTCGTTTTAGACACAAACCTTTGATCAAATCCATTTAAATTACATGCGTTTGATTATTGATTATTATGAAGAGTTCGATACAAGTTTAGTGTGCCTGAAACCTGAAACAAATATAACAGAGCGAACATCACAAGCAACGTTTAAGACAGAGTTATCAATTCCTTCAAATAGTATTTTTCTGCATTTATGCTTGTGGTGATGACGCGCTTAGGGAAATATTTTGTAGGGGCCATCAATCCATCCTAATATTGCTGTTAGATTAGTTATCAATACCTCAGAGGGTCACCACTTACTGGGTTTAAGCAATAGCTACTATATCGGTCCTGGTGTTTGCAAGGAGTAATCAATTCCTTAAAATACTCTGAGCACGTAGAGACAACATTTTTCACTTCTCAATGCACGATGAATTACATAGCGAGTTTTCCGGCTACTCGCAGGTAGTGAAACCAGATGCAGACAATCTATCACACAAACAATATTTCGTCACGAAAACCAACTATACAAGCGATTACAGAACTACTGAAAACAACAATAAAAAAATGCTAGTAAAGATGTCAAGTGTTTTTATTTATTTAAAACACGCATAACATGGACTACACGGAACCTTAACTGCAACCAGCGGACACGAGTCGTTATACTATTGATATATTTTACACTGCTTTATTTGAAATAAATGATGATAGTTTTCACATAATTTTTTCCATCGAGTTTTTTTTAAATGTCCTCAATTCAACTAATAGATACCTACAATAATTATTAAGTAAAACACCTCGTAGAATAACTTATGAAATGGTAACGTAGCAACTAATAAGCTTTTTAAAGGAAAACAATTAAAATAATAACAATAACTTAGACATTAGAAGCGTTCTGCGGCAGAACGACATAGCTGGGCGGGATAGTTTTTTATTTTTTTTATTATTACATTAGTATGCTACTAGAGTTTGGGATTTCCCGAACTTCTCAACTTTCCGCGAAATGAGAAAATATAAATCGAGTTCCCAGGATTTCTGAAAATATTGAATTGTTATTTACGAGTAAATCGAACTACAGTGTAACCATACATATTTTCATATAAATGTTTAAAATAAATAAAATTATAAATTTTAAAATGACATTTTAGCACCGTCGATGCATTCAGCGAATCATTTGATAGCAGCGGACATCACTCTTCGCTTCAAACTGGTGGTGCAAATATTGCAGATGTAACAAGCAAGTCTAGAATATACTCGTATGCTATTGAAATTTTCTGCACAAATTCATATATGCAATGCAAAAAATCCATTACAGACTGACAAATGCAAAATATATTAAAATATTGGCTGCGGCTCATTTTACAATAAGTTTTTTAAACGTTTAAAAGCAAGACTCACGCTTTGGATCAGAAGGTTATTGCATACATCTGTGGTTGTCATTAATGAAAACAACGCATATTTCGAGTTTATGATACCAAATTGTTATATTTTAAATGCATCTTAGAAAGTTCGAAGAAATTTTTGACAAATATATATTTTATTTTATTTTTTTATTTATTATATTTTTCTAAAACAACAACACAACTTCTACCTTTTTTAAATAAGCTTGAAAAAAAAACTTTTACTGACTCTTCTGAAGAAATTTGATTTTTGGACATACTCTGTTTTTAATGAAAACCACAGATATATGTATGTATATCCTAAAGTTGAAGATATACAACGAAGAGTGATTTCGACTATTGTGTTTTTTGACATGTAGCCAAATTGCAACTGATTAGCTCTGCCACTGAAATACACCTAAACAGATTTATAAAAAATTTCCAATGTTTTTTTAAAAACATTTCGCTTTACGAAAATATTTGTATAATCTTATTTATATATTTTTTTGTTTGGGTATAGTTTTTTAAATTGAAGAAAACTGACGTTGATTTTGTAGCCAAAATTATTTTATAATTCTGCAAGTAAATCTTAGTCTCAATCGCCAAAATGTAGCGACAGTAAAGGCTAAAATGGAACCAATTTTTATTTTTAAAACATTGGGCACCATAAACCTTATAGATTTTTAGCGATAGCGATATAGTTCAAAATTAGAGAATTATATAAAAAACATGGCTGTTGGTGCCATAAATGTAAATATATCTACACAAGGTTGGGTAAACAAAAAATTCAGCAACATTTTTTATATAAAGATGTGCAAATGTATTGAAAAAGTAGTTTATTTTATGATAAAAAAAGAAATATTAAAAATCAGGAAAATTTTATAAGTTTAAGTTTTTGCGCTTTATATTATGAAATGTGTCGTAGTCGTAGAAACTCACAAAAAAAAAACTTAAATGTGATAGAAATTGTTACAACGAATTGATGTCATATAAAAACAAGCAATAGAGTTAAAATCTATAAACAACGAATTTTAAAGAAAATTTTAAACTGACTCATTAATACAAAAATTATATGTATGTATATTGAATTAAGAATAAAATATCTTTCAGTTTCAACTGAGTTTTCTTCACTTATAACAAATCGAATAAAACGCCACGTTGAAATTCGCTAAAAAAAATTAGTAAAAACAAAATAGATAAAAAACTTTTTCGACCAGTTTGATGACAGCTAAATATAGCCGAAAGTATCAAAAAGCAATAAAACGTATTTATAAGTCAATCAATTTTCAAATAGAAAAAATAAAAAATAAAATGTTTTTTAAGTAAAATCATAAAAAGCAAATGATGTTTTTTTTTAACAAATGCAACATGTAAATTAAAAGCAATTGTACAAATAATAAATTTATTTAAAAACTAAGTAGTTAAATATTGAATTAAAAGAAATATGTAATTTATCATAACCATCATTTACTTATCAAACGCACATCTCTCACAAAAACAAGACTTAAATCCCTCAAAAAATATATTTACATACATATTCGTATACTGACACATACACACAGAAAAAATGTATGTCCTATTAACAGCTTTAATTAAACAAAAAAAAAAAAAAAAGTATCAATTCGAAATTTAATTGTTTTAATTAAACTTTTTGATTACTAAAATGTTTAAACAAAAGTTTAATTGATTCAATCTAATTTACTCAATTAAATTTTTAATTGATAATTAATATTTTTTGTTTCTGGGAATGAAAAAATTTGGCAAAGTCGAATATGAAATGTCCTTTATGGTTCCAGAGGTTTTAAAAATGGTAAATATTTTGATTAAAGTTTCATAAAGAATAATTGTCCAGTTATCTTAGCAGACAAAACGTGTAAATTATGTTTTAAGAGTTAATAAAAAATTATCTACACTTCTTCATCGAGTTTGTCTGCATAGTTATCTGCACCCAAAGTGGCAAAAAATGTACTCGTGCATGCAGCCAGAAGACACAAAATAAATTATTTGAAACTCATGATTTAAGTTCTAGACGTTAAATTTTTATTTTTTTAAACTTTATTTATTTATTTATTTTTTTTTTTTGTTAAACAAAATCGTAACTTCTTAGTTTGCCAATCAATATACTAAATATTAAAATATAAAAACAAATATATACATATAAAACAATTGTTTAAAATTATATAAAGAAGAGATAAACAATAATAGTAGAATGCAGATTTTAAAGAATGTATTTGTACATGAATAAAATTAAATAAATAATTTTAATATTGAAAATATGCAAAAAATATATTAACATAAGAATCATAAGAAGAAAACACGCAAAAATAGAGCAGAGAGATGAATTAAGGACTTTAAAAGCCATTTTTAAATTATCGAACTGAAGTTGCTTGGCCTATTACTGATTAGTGGTTACGTTTTTTTGGGCACATGTGAGATGTAAACTCGGCCTAAGCCTTGCAATATATTAAATTATTTAATTATATCAACCAATAACTGAAGAAATATTTGAAGCATATTTTAAGAAAATTTTCTTATGAAAAATTTTAAATAAAATACATTACAAACTCATTTTAAATTTTATTAATATGCGAATTACTCTTTAATTGCTCCACATTATATTTTTTCCTTTGAGAAAAGGGTAAAAATTGCCCATTTTAGAATCTCATATCCTTCTATGCGAATTTAAACGCAAAACATTGCTTTCACGTGTAAAAATTATATGAAAATTAGCTCATTTCTTCCAAAAATGAATTTTTTAAATGGAATTTAGAACTTTGGTGCAACTATTATACTTGCTTTTGTACTAATTATCGATATATTTTTAATATGGATTCTTTGGAAGCAATTCAAATGTTGTTCCTCATAAATTACTCAGGAATTTTTTACTGGGATCAGTCATACTCCCTTCATAGAAATTCATATACGTGTGCCCTTTAGAAATAAGCGATTTTTTTTCAAACAAGAGACCTTATTTTTTTTCATCATATATGAAATTATATGGCTCTCAGCTCTTGAGTGCTCTCTGCTAAATAATTTTCAACATCTAACGAATATGAAATTTATTATCTGCTTTTTGAAAGGGAAAAATATGTTCGGGTTAATTTTAGAAAAGAAGAGAAGTCCAGGAATAAAGCAAACAAATTTACGGTCTACCAACAGGCTTGCGACTGAATAACGAGCATAATGAAGGACAAGTTCAAGTAGAGAGGAGAATATACCACTAATAGTGGTAAGCAATATCATCTCAATATCCTCAACTAATTAAACCTTTGAAAGAAATTTTTATTTTCTTCCAACCGCATCAATCAGCAAATGCATTTTTAATCGTTGTTCTTAAAGTTATTAAAAATACCATTTGCAATTACTGCCTTTTGAAATGTTCTCTTTTTAGTTCAAGCTTAAAATATCTTTTCTTTAATTTTTAAATGGCATTTTGAAATGCTTTAATTACAAAATAATAATTTATGCTATTGTAAAAAAGACCAATTTTACAAAATAAACAATCTGAAATATAAATTAAGTAATACAACGAATTGGATGCAATAAAATATTTATAAAATCTGTAAATAATGTTATTTATGAATATTGAATTGTTTTATTTTTTTAGTTTTTTTAGTAAAGTTAAATTTAGTATACAAGTAAGAAGTTCGCAAACCTAGAAAGCAACTTAGAAACAAAATCGAATTCATATTATACTTCTGCTCCTTAGCTTAACAAAATACAATTATTCAGACACTTAACTCTTATCCCTAATTCTTAAAAAATAACAAGAAATTAATAACAAAATAACAAAAGAAACCCTTCTCAATTACGTTTTTTCCTCTTATACATATATTTATTCTATCTCTACAATTTTAAATGACTAAAAACATAATTATGTACCTACAATATTTTTATTGCAATTATTACACTTAAATTTGAAACAAACATTAACAACAAGAATTGTAAAATTAAAATTAGAACAGCAAATGAGAATAATTAACCCTTAAAAGACAAACAATGAGCATAAAGTTTTACTAATGTTTAAGATTTAATTATATAAAACTATAGAGATAATTAATTATTTTCACCAATGTAGCACACACACACACACACACACACACACAAACACATGCACATCACAACGAATGCGGAAGTGCATGTGTGCTAAAAGGAAACGAACAAGTGGTTGGTTGGCGGGCATCAACTAACCGGCCACATTTGAGTAACTGTAAAAACTACATACACACACACATACATACATACATACATACATACATATAAGCATATAACATAAAAATTCCAATTTAAAGTCAAATATACATAGAAAAATGAAATGGAGAAAAAATTAAGTAAATCACATGAATTGAACGAAAAATTAGCGCTCTTTTACTAGTTTGTATGAAAGACAAATGCAAACAATAATTTTATATTCTAAAAAATTGTTAAATAATGAATGAATAAAATAATCAGTAATTATAAAAAATATACATGCATACATACAGACATACATACATACATATGAATATGTATAAACATGTAATTCTTAAAGTCAATTCTCAATTTTAAGCAGACAAGAAATAAAATTAATTTTATGATTCATTAAAATATATTATCAATTTGAATTTCAAGTGATTTCTGAGGAAAAGCATTTCATCAAAAATTATTTGTTTTACTTTATTTTTGCTTCCTTTGCTTTTCTTTTTACATAATTTGAAACTCCTTTGTTTTCCTTTTCTTTATTACTTTGATTGATTTTTCATTTCTATTGTATTGTAATAAAATACTTCAATTTTCAGACTAACTATTAAAAATAAACTTGTAGGAAGACAAAGAGACAAGAGAAAAAGAAAAAAAACAACAAATAAAAGTTTTGTAAATTATATTTTCATAACAAAATTATTATAAGAATGAATGAGATGATAAGAAAAAATTAAACAACGAAATAAAACATGAACAAATAGCGTAGTAATGATTATACAACTGAATTGTTTGAATTTTATTCGAAAAACCCAAAACTTGATACAAACTTGTAAGTATTAATAAAATTTAATTTTTTTATACAATTCCATACAAATTATTTTATGCAATTTTTTTTAATCAGCATGTTGTCTCGTATGTCGGTTTAAAGCTAAAGGTCCCATACTGTCAGTTCCATGCGTTGTTGCGTTTTATGCATGTGGCAAAAAAAGTAGAATCAGGCGAATTGTATGTGGCAAGTTACGGAGCAAAACGCATAGAAGACGCATAGGACATATAAAGTAAGTTTACTTTCTACTTTTGCATCCGTCGCATGCATCATTGAAAACGGTCAGCTGGTGTTGATAGCCAAAGATGACAAACTATATTATATTTTCAATGATATCGTTAAAAATATTCGTGGGAGGGATTGAAATTTTGTCTTCTTTTTTTTTGCATTAAAAACGTTTTTAGTGAAAGAAACAGCTTTCGTAATAAAGTTTACAACCATATGGAATACTTAAATATATTACTTAATATAAATTTTTAATATAGTTCTTTCGTGAACAAAATTTGCATTAACTTATCGATTAATTTTATATACTGAGTGTCACCTCAGTTGTGTTTATTGTTGTTACGAAAGTACAATGGAAAAGAATCTTATTATGTATTATTTTTATTACAAAGTATTATGTACGTTAACTCAATTAATTCCACATATTCTTTTAAAGTCATAAATTCACTTTTAATTTTTTTTTCTTCCAAAATTGTGTTTATTTGATAAAAATATTAAAAATACAGCTGATTGCAACAAAAATACTTGGCGCATAAAACGTATTGCATTTAACTTGAGTTTATAATCGCATAGAACGGATGGTATGGACTTTCAGCTTAACAAATACAATTTAAGGTTTAGCATACCTTTCATGATTTAATAATACTTCAAACTTTGGATAAAGTGGCATCACAATAGCATCTACTTATGGACTCAAGTGAGATATGCTTAAGGCGGCTACCAATTCGACCTAAACTATGCATCCACGCTTCTGTGTGTGAAATGTCAGAGTATTCGCAATGTGTAAGGGCTGAAACGCAAATAATTTTAAAAGGTTCCTTAAACAAAGTTTTATCAAATGAACTCATTTTTCTACCAACCCAATCCTTATACACATTTATACTTGTTTATTTATATGTTAAAGCAATATGTATCATTAAATATTATTGGGGTTAAAAAATAAAAATAAAAGAAACAATAAAACCACGCCCATAGCACCGACATTGTTCGATTGAATTAAACCAGTTTTTTCCACATTTTCATTGTTGTTACACTTTTGTTGAAAACACTTTTAAAAGAATGAAATTCAACAAAATATTTAATACAGTAAGGCCTCGATTATCCGTGATTCGATTAACCGGCAACGTCGATTACCCGGGAAAGAAATATTGTAATTGTTTTCTTTTTGTCTATCCGTTTCATTTTTTTTTTTTTGCATCGATCAACCGTGATTACCTCTATTATCCGGTATTGCAAGCACGCAACCGTTTTCAGCCGAAATATTTTTTCCCTTATATTATATATCGTCGGCTTAGAGTGTAACCTGTTTAAAAACATATAACATTTAATGCCATTCGAAGGAGAAAAAGACGCCGCATCGACTGGTTAAAATATTTATTTTAATTTTAAACTCTACATTTCGAAAAAACTTAATGTTTTAGACTAAATTTGCTTGAAGTGAGTTAGCAGGTTTACACTCTAAGCCGACGATATGTATTTATGCATTTTATGGCTAAACACAAAAATAAAATCCATGAATTTTTCTTTTATTATATGCGGTATATACAAAGATGTATAAGTAAGTACAAAAATATGAATAAAAAATATAAAATAAAACAATAAAAGCTGTTACCCCGTTAACCGGGAAAATCGATTATCCAGAATGCTCCCTCCCGGTCCCGACCATTACGGATAATCGAGGCCTAACTGTATGATGAAAAAATATTGTCTGCGTAAACATTTGTCTGACTTGAGCGTAAAAATTAACTTTGTCCTGAATCTTTTCAAATAATAATTTTATGAATACTTCATGTATTGTTTAATTGTAATAAAATATTGCAGATTAAAGGCTTTTACTTTTTGTAAGGACTTTTTTCCGAAGGTTTGTCATTTCTTTTATTTAAAACCATTGACATTAAAATATAAACTCTGATACCGTAGGATAACCTCGGTTCTCGGTTGACCTTCACTTTGGTGCAATCGGTGGGCTCGCCTTTCATTCCAACAAAACGGAATGAATTCTCTTCTCGAGGGAGTGTAATATACCTGATTTCCAATATTTTGCCTTCAACAACACCGATATAGAAGTATCCAACACTGCAAAGTATTTCGGTGTCATTTTGGACCCCACGTTGGGTTTTAAGATAACTTTTCTAACGGGTTTAAGAAAATATATTTATGTATGCTACACAAGGTTCAAGGACTTGACTCATCTGCTCTTCGCACTTCTTCTACGGATGCATTGGGTAGCAGATGTACTATTCGATTTAAAAGGCAATGAGACAGCAACAATTTTTGGAATCTGTCTTCGTTGTATTTCTGTGGAGAGCGGAAATGGCATCATCCACTGCTGAATAGTGTAACCCGAAGCCTGGGGATGGAGAATTGACAAAACTTCACTTCTCCTATACTTCATGACCTGGATGCCATCCCAAGAAGAATCGAGGAAGATTTGGTGGATGGGTAACTCACAGATTTGGCACAAAAATTTCTGCAATATTTTCACTTTATATCGAATATTAAAATTTTTTTCAGCCTTTTTTTCCTTTCAGCATTTTCTTTAGCTTAACACAAAAACAAATAAATTTGTATTTAATAACAAAACAAAACTTTAGCTTCAACAGAGCTCCCGACAAAGAACTCTGAAAGGCTCTTTGTTGTAAAATAAAACATGAAATAACAAATATTCAATATTAAAAGAGTTTTAAAGTTTTTTTAGTTGCACACCTACTTGCTGCTTCATTACACGAATGAATTTTAAAACGTTGCAAAAATGGGGTGCAAAACTTTGTTTTATATATACAAATCATCGTAAGCAAAGTCATAATATTCCTTCATATAAATGTTTGAGTTTTTAATTGGAAACGAGTTGCATTTCACATTATCCTGCATCTTTCCCCTACCCTCCCCCATCCTATATAAATATCTCGCTATTGTTTATTATAAAAGTGTTTCCTTCTTCCATTCGGTCGGTTTTTCTGAACAAAAAAAAATAAGAATATTGTGCTAAAGAAACCAACAAAAATGAAAGAAAGTTTTTAAGCTTTTTCCACTTAAACGTCATCGTCTCAAGAACTTCCTTCCGGCAAGAGCACATAGGGATTTTGATTCGCACCCAACTGCTTTAACTTCTTTTTGAGCAATTATTGCAAAGAGGCAAGAGCAACATGGGCCGTTGTATAAAATATAATAATGATTCTTTGTTGGTATAATCTTTTACTGTTTTACTCCTTCCCATTCTGATTCAATAAGCAAAAAATAAATAGCAAAAGCTGAACGATGAAGGGTGTAGTGTAAGTAAAGTTTTAATGCTGTTAAATTTTGTGCATTCATTTTTCATATTCTCATACTGGAATTTTTTATTAATAAAAAATATGAAAACTTTTTATTCGATTATAATACATAGAAAAGCACACGAAATGCACGTTGTTGCATCTACTTGTGTTGACTGCACACATACGAGTACACAGGCCATTACGACACCAACCATGTGTAAGACTCAATAATATTTTTTACAGGCAAATAACAACAACACACTCTTTGTGACTGAATTTCTTCAATCACAAATCCAAGTGATTTGTAGTTAACTTTTTCATTTAAGTTTAAGTTTCTCAAAAGATTGTCTTCGTGTTCTTCATTGATCTCTGTTACCAGTGGCTAGCTTTGCTAAATATGAAGATCTGTTCATTTGGAAAGCTTTTCAGATCTTGTTTATAAAAATATTTAATGAAAATCCATTTCCCAATTATAATATTTATAAGCTCCAATTATTTGACCTCGTTTATTCCTTATCAAGGGGCAGATTACAGCACGCGATATCGAACGAAATTACATAACATTATAATAATAATATAATATCGTCCCTACCAGGTCAAACTATCCAATATGCAATATTCGTTTTTCAGATTCGTTATCTTGGTACCGTAATTTATACGATACGATTCGTTTCAAAATGCTGAAACTCATCATTATCATACACAAAATATAACTCAATAAGGGCCATTTTAAGCCTGGCAATTTTAGGAATTCGACGACTTTAAGTTCACAATTGACGGGTCTTTGCTCTTTTCTGAAAGGTACAAATTTTCAAATTGGATACTTGGTCAAGGTAAGGACAATATTACCTGCGGTTTAATTGTTTTTCGTAAAAATGTTTTTTTTTTAACAAGTAGAACAAAAAAAAAAGCAAATTAACTAACATGTGCATAATTAGCAAAGAACAAACGACAATGGCAAGACTGTTCTAAATTTAGAGATGGTAAAAAGAGCTTTCATTTCAAAAAAACCTTTCAACAAATTGAAATACGATGAATCAAATACTCGTAATTCACATATTCCATTTGCACTGAAAACTTGAGTATATAAAGTAGAAATGTACATCAACTGACACCACACACAGTAGACCGAACACAAAGAACGCTCATGATGAAGGTGTAGTGACCTTCGAAAAAAGCCGGTTGTTCCATTCTACTCGTGTTTGTCAGAATATTTACAATTAACTTTGGTGTTCATTAATGATTATGACATGTAATTTGGCTTGCAAAGCGATACGAACTTTAGCCTAATCAAATAATAAATATAGAAACAAATGAAGTTCGAACAATAATAATAAAAACTAACTAATTATACGTATAATTTATTTCAATCTATATTTCCTCACTTCTTTAGTAATCTATTTATAATTCTATTGGAGATTGATGGTGATTTGCAGACTGTGTTGAGCTAGCCAAGCGCTTGCCAAGGTCTCATAAAGCGGTTTGAGACATCATCAGACAAGCATCCAGTCGATCGCACCACACATATAGTTCTCTGCCCATTTTCGATTGTCTCCGCGAGAACTTCGCTTATCATTTTTATGAGAGAGCTGTAGTTATCCTTGAGTATGGATTTTAACAACCGGGCTCTAGCATAGTTCATTTGAGTTTTGAACTCTTTTTTCGTGTAAATGAGCTTCCACGTGTAACGTACTGTTTTCTCTCGGATGTCTTGAGTCCAATACGATTCGCTGAAACACAACATAGCTTTCTTACATTCACAAATTAATGCAGGGAGGTTTGGTTACCTTCTGTTGAACATTTCAAGGGCTGTGTTGAGGCAGTTTTGATATTATTGATATTTAACTTCTGAACGTTAATTTTTCTGTGATTTTCTTTTCCTTTATTCACCGCCACAACTTTTAACTTGATGGATTGTAATGGGTGCAGAAAACAGCCATACGTTTGTTTCGCACAACTCAGATAGAACCATGCCGTGTCCTGCTGAAAGCGATATGGCTTTTCTTTCTTTTTCTGGATTTAAAAAATTCAAGTTTTTGTTCCGCATTAGCTTGAAATCAGCAAGTTCTAACTAGAACTACTTAAAAGGTTTTCATGTCCAAACCACCATAAATTGAAAAATATCTTCTGCTTTCATGAAAGTTTTGTTCATAAAACACTTAAAAATTAAAGCGCA
Organism: Nowickia ferox; assembly: GCA_936439885.1. Lineage (NCBI taxonomy): Eukaryota > Metazoa > Arthropoda > Insecta > Diptera > Tachinidae > Nowickia > Nowickia ferox. Next base: position 123,518,079 of record OW387024.1, on the reverse strand, counting down.
AAGGAACTCAAAAAAATAGACTGAATACAAATGCATTGACAAATGAACAAAATTGAATTAGAATTGATTGAAAAATTAAAAATTAATGTAAATGCTTTTGCAGTGTTGCAATGTTTATAGTGATGATGATGATGATGATGATGATGATGATGATGATGATAATGATCAACATCGAGTGTTTCACGCTGTATTAGGCAACAACTATCTGTGTGGTTGTAGCAATGGCAGTGGCAGCAACAGAAACAACAATAACAACAAGGCCACATTTATTTGCACAATTTTTTTTTATCTAGTGCAGCTCTAATACAAACATGAAAAGGACAGACACATCAAAGTCTCTAAAACTGAGTCCGTCTGTTTGTTTGCGTCCTGGTTGGATTGATTGTCTGTTACATGTGAAAGAATTGCAAAATAAAGGAATACGAGTAGTAGTTGTTGTATTCTATTTATTTAATTTTCTGTTGTAGTAAATAGAAAAATCAGTTCACCTGTGAATGCACCTGTAAATTTCAAATCATTCATTTGAGTCTATAAAATGTAAATAATTTAAAATTTTTTTTACTGTTGTACCATTGTTAAAAGTCAATTTGTTTTAATTCTTATTTGTTTTGTTTAAAACCCTTCTTGTTGCTTTCATTGTAGCATTCATGTTTGTGTCAATTTGTATTTGTTTTTGGAAAAGTCTGATTAATTTTATCATTGTTTCGTTTAGTTTGAACCAAATGATATTGAGACCAACATTTTGTTTTAGTTATTTAATTATTTAAGAGATTTTTTTTTAAAGATCTTTCCTTTAGTTGTCGACTTGTTTCAATATGCACTTAACGGTGGCTAGTGTTAGAGCACAAATTATTGATCAACGAGTATTTAAATATATTCTCAAGCAAAAATTTAAATTCACAAATGCAGGTATTAATAATTTTTTTCCTTATTTATATTTAGAATTTTGTAATGTAATGCTGTCTTTTAATTTAAAATCCATCAATAAACTGAAAAGTTATGGGTGAAATCCCAAAAAAAGTCAAGGCAAAAATATTTTGTTTGTCAAATATCGTCTGAGCTATGAAAGATATGGAAACACATTTTGCGAAATTATTTCTTAAGAATTTGTAGCTTAGCTCAAAATGCTTTATCCGATTAAAACCGGATAATTAAAAAAAAACTACCAGCCTCAGATTTTTTTTTTGAGTCCCAGATGGTAAACTTTGTCCCATTGTAACTCCTGTTCGGCTTAAGTCAGAAGGCCTCCAAGACATGTGGTATAAAGTCTAAGTCCTCTTCTAAGGATGTTCGAAGTTTCATATAAATCCAATCAGTAGCTTAGAGGTTCCAGATTTATTACAATTTATTTTGCAAAAGTCCCCACTGTGCAACGCAGAATTCAAAAACGCATGTGAATCAATTGGAATTTCAAGCAAATAGTAAAGCAAATTAATATCGTGAAATAGCAGGGAAAATGCTTGAAGATTTGCGACAACTAGAAGCAAATATGAGTGTCAAATTGCATTATTTGCACAGTCATTTAGATGAATTTTCTGAGGATCTAGGTGATTATAGTGAGGAACAAGGTGAACGATTCCACCAAGATTTCAAAATCATGGAGGAAAGATATCAAGGCCGATGGGCTCGTCATATGATGGCAGACTACTGCTGGAGCTTACAAAGAGATTGCCCAGATTTAAAATATAATAGGAAATCTCGTACAAAACTATTTTCTTAACAACATTTTTGTAATTTTTGTAAATAAATTTAAAATAAATAAAAATTAAAAAATCTCTAAAATATGTGCCACCACTCAATTGTTAATCAAATCAGAATTAATGGAGTGATTTTATTAAATTTGGCTCATTTTATTTCTAACATATGAAGATATTACAATCAAAAATAAAATTTAAAATTTTCTTCAGTTTAAAATTTGAATGCGACTTTTTTAAACGACGATTTTTAAAATTTTTTTTTTTTTTTAAATATTTTTATTTTTTATAAAACTTTGTGAATATCTACGAAACTATAAGACTGTTAAAGCATTAATCCGGGCGTAATTTAAAGGTCAATTTGTTGCCTGTCCTTCTATGTTTTTTTTCAATTAATCGAAGAACTGGTTCTCGAGTAAATGCCAATTATGTGATGCAGCACCCTCTTTTTTCTTTATAACGGAAAATCTTGAGATACAGAGTCAATTCAAAAAAAAAACTAATTTATAGACATTGATACTCAGTATCAAATGTTTACAAATTGACTACGAAACCTTTGAACTTACGTAATAATAAATAATTAACACTTTGTTGACCAGTGTAATCATGTGTTAACATCCAAGTGCTGTTTTTAGTAACTCTGCAATAGTGTAGACAGAATTAACAATTAAATTGGTTGTCCTATTTTACACATTGGTAGTCCTATTTTCATGTAAAAACAAAAAAATATCAACATTTATAGTTTTTTTTTCTTACCCACTCTGTGTTTCACAGGATGATACATTTTTTTTCGACTCGAAAAGTTCTCACATTCCTTACAGAAACGAGCCTTTGGTATTCACATATGAATGCATTCATAGGTAAAAGTTTTAACTTTTGGAAACGCTGCCTGTGGGTCAGTTTTGAATAGAAATTTATTTTAATATAATATAATTCATCGAGTTCTTGTTTATATGAACTCTTACTTAGAGCTCTTTTCGTTCGTATTAGCCCCACTATAAACTTATTTAAATACACCATGTAATGCATTAAGGTCACTCCAGTTACTTTTTGCAGAGTTTATTTGTGATTTGCTGTCAGACGTTCTTGCATCAAATGTTATTTACTTAAACAATTGTGTGGGCTTTTCTAAAAGCATTTTGTAAATTTTAATAGGACGAAAAAAGAAGTCCTTAATTGCAGACAGCAACAACAAATAGCAAACAGTCTGTGGGGTGGCAAACAAAATTGATTTTGTAATTTGCAGTGCAAATGCAATTTTTATTTCAATTATTTTGTGATTGACTGTCGAGACATAACAATTTCACTTACAGCAACAGAGTGTTATGAAATATTTATAAATTTCAAAGTCATGAAATAGAAGTAGATTTTAGGAGAATTTAGTTTAGATTTTTTTTCAACTCAAAACTTAACTGAAGGTAGTTGATCCAATTCCATTCTATAAATATTAATCTAAATAAAATAATATTTCTGGAGAACTACAATTCTTTCACAAGTTATTTCAATTTTTATTGTAACTGCTTAAGATGTGTCCAGACTAAGCAAATATGCAGCAAAGTAAGTTCCAAATACTTTTGGTAAATATCAGTTACTGTTTCAATTCGCAGCCACGTTCCAAATAAACACAACTTTCACTAAATGATTATTTGTTTAAAATAGAAGACAGGAAGACTTTATTGCTGCAAAAAAAAAAAAATAAAACAAATCAAATTTATCGGACAGACTTACTTTCCCTTGTATAAGCAAGCAGTGGTCAAGTATCAGATTTATTTCCCTTATTGTCAGGTAGTATTTGCCACGTTTGACCTTGCCTTGGTAAGACAAATAACGAACATTTAAAAATGTTTCGTCACAACAATCTAAAATTCAATCAATATGACTTTTCAGGTCAACTATGATTAACTTTTACATTGTTTTGTATGTTTAACTAACAAAAAGTTGGCGCTTGTAGAACTTTTATCGAAATGAGCTCAGACAAACAAAGAAAACTTTTCTAGGCATAAATAAGCCAGTACACTTTTCAAACTTAAAATATTTATTGTACGAGTATTTAGGAAAATTAAATTTTCCTATTTGAAGCATGTTGTTCATCTGCCACTTGTGTAATTCGCCTGTTCGATTTTTCCACACAAACACACACACACATGCACACACATACACATATAAATGTAACCTACAGATTAGTTTTTGTTGTACGGACATACAGTTGGCTTTATGCTTGATGGCACATTTGTGCCGGATGTGATTGCAAAATAATGATTTATGATTTTTTGTTTCATTTTTCTTTATCCACTTCTACTACGGCTATGACAACTTTTCTTTTTGTTTTATTATCTTTCGTTCTTACTTGTTTTTGTTTTTCCATACTTCAGTAGTTTCACATACTAAAACAAATCCATTACTTTAAACAGCCGCGCATACAAACGTCTACTGCGTCGAAAACAGTTTTTGAAAACGAGAAACACCTATTTCTTGTTCACGAGCATTTCACAGATACGGTTGTACAATACTTTTTGTTTTTGTTATTTTAGTTTTTGTCAAAACAGGCGCCTCTAGACTTTGCCAACAAAAAGAACATTTTCTTATTTTTCTCCTATTTTTGTTAGAGATAAGGAAAAACAGAAAAACAATAACTTGTGCATCAATTCTACATGTGGCAGATTGAAAAGGAAAGTTCAAACATTAGCAACAGCCTCTGTGACTTCATACGTTTGGATGTTTTTTTCTTTTTGAAGAAACAAAACAGAAAGATTTATGGAAATTTGGGCGTGTTACTGACACACTACTCGATTGGCATCAATGACGCAAGTCATCTGAACAAAGTATGATAATTTTTCTTAGACCTGTTCATAATAAACTACTTTAGTTTGCTCACTCGCAACTTAAATTATAACAAAAATAAGAAACAGAAAATTAAAATGAAACTTGCTTGTCACTTTCAATCTAGATGATTTTGATATTTGAAATGAATGTGGCCCAACAAAGCAAAACACAAAATAAAAACACAACTAATTAATTTGCTTTAGTTTGGGGCCAACAATGAAGTTTTTGTAATGATTTGGTTTAAATTGATTAACACTACAAATATATTATTTTTTCCAAAAATTTTTTGAAGTTTCGATTAGTATTGTCCAAACCGAGTAAACCTTTCCGCATCCACAAAGAACAATTAATGCAATAAAATAGGATAAAATAATACATAAATAGGTTCCTATTAAATCCTTTTAAAATCTAAATCTAGTAAAATATAAATTTATACAAACTCGATATTTCAATATGTCGTATGAGTTCTCTTTCTGTAAATTGAGGGAACTGAAACACTAACTTATGCGTTGTTGTAAAATAAAAAATAAAAAGTAAAATATGTATTTAAAAGACTTAACGGACTAAAATATTTCGAATCGAATTTATGGCTAATGAATTAAACTAAATTATTCTATTTAAATAGGAAATTGTGTTTTTCAGGGCATACAGAAATAAAACTTAAATGCCCAACCTTGTGTATTTAAATTATATTTAAGTTTTATGAGTATAAAATATGTTTTTGAGAGTGTGTGTATTTATTGAAACCACCCTGCAGAAAATGCGAATAGTGAAAATGTATCGATTTACTAGTGACATTGTCAGTAGTACTACTGACCAGGTGTACCCCAGCCAATGTAATCGCCTATTGACATTTAACATTATCTTGTCATTGAAAATCTACCACTAGGCTGTAGCACTACTGACTAAGTAGTTTTTTTGGGATCATATGGAGACATTTCAACCCAAGATTCACTAGTACATTTTAGTGACCCTCGTCTACAATTTTAAAAGTGTTGGGGCAACAAACTTAAATACATACACATGTATATATTTTTTAACACTATTGCATAGCATAATTAAAAAGAAAAACAAACTATTGACGCGTTCATTGACAATGTCACCAGAAATAATCTGGAACTGTTGACTCTAAAGTATCGCTATTCGCGCATAAAAGGAAAGTTGTTGACATTTCCACTAGTGCAATTTTCGCTAGAGAAAAGAGTGTTGACATGGTTCTAGGCTGACTGGAGGGCATGAACAAGGACATCATGTGGTCGTATTAAAAAGAATTTCGTTTAGTGTTCATAAATGTGTAACATACACAATACATGGTTTCATATCATGGAACAAATAAATAGAAAAATTCAATCTAATGCTGGTTTGGTTTCTTAAAATTCTAATTTTCTACATTTTGATAACCTAACTTTCTTATTTATTTTAAACAGCAATTGTTTGGAAAGATTTCCATGTTTGGAAATCTTTTAGTACTGCCGTACTTGCATCGTAAGAACTTTAATTAACCACTGAAAAATTTAAATCGTATTTAAATAAAATTTTGATTTAAATAAAAATTGTCTAATTGCGTACACAGAAAAGTATTCACCAGCTAATGAATCCAATTAAGAACTTAACTGATTCAATTGAATTTTTAATTGTATTAATTAATTTGAGGGGAGAAACTTAATTAATATTATCAAACTTTTTGTAGGTGATATTACAAAATTATTTATATTACTTTTTGTGTGTACTTAAATATTAAGGTAATAACTAGGGATTAGTTTATTTAATGGTGTGCTTAATATTAAAATCAGACGCTTACTAAACAAGTAAAAATCGAAAAACAAAACAACTGATGGCAGAAAATTAAAATTTTTTATTTCGAAGTAAAATATCCTTTAAACTATAAAATATACATAAACAGTTCAATAAAATATAAATCCCATATTTCTACCTTGCACAATTACCTTGCGCATATAAGATTATCTAACGATGTAACGACTTGGTAGTTTCTGCAATTTTAATTTTGTTCGATAAATGCTGTGAGATTTTGAAATTATTCGAATAAAATCCATAAAATAATTTATATTCGATATGAACCTATTTTATTTTATTTTTAAAAAAAAAATTAAATGTTTAGTTAAACTATAGTGAATTTTAATCAGAAATAATTTCTTAGTCGGGCTTAAGTTCAGTAATTTCAATTCTTATTGAATGAAATATTTTTTATTAATTAATGTGAGTTTCTAAAGAAGAGAAGAAAAATTAAATTAATTTAGTTTTAGTGCTACAATTCTGAATTCTGATTTCTAAACAAAAAATGGAAAAGTGGAGAAACAAAAAATGGCGGTATACCTACAAATGCAATTACCAATGGTAAATCAATAATTATATAAGCAACCTAATAATTTCTCATATTCCATTTCATTAAAAATTCATGTTTAATAGCTGATGTTAATAACGATAGAAAGGGGTGTCGATGACGTGTGTGGCAGCACAGAAATATGTCGACATTTCCCCCAGCTAAAAGTTTAGTTGACTTTTTATTCTCGTCCTTAGAAAGTCACATTAATTAATAACACAAAGACTTCATTATATCAGAATTTAAAATATTGAACTTAAGCTGGATTAATTATTTCGAATTAAAATGCACTATAGTTTAATTAAATTCAAATATGTATCACGATATGAGATACTTTTAGAGTTGCACTGACCCTCACATGAAAAAGATCAATGTATGGTTTCTACTTTTTTCATGTCACTTTTACTTTCTCTTTAATAATATATATTTTCTGTTTATTTTATATTTTTCTTGTTTATCTGCATTTTGTATCTTATTTTCTTCCGAAAATAGATGTGTAAGACAGACGACTTTTTAAATAATTTGATTTTAATGACTGAGCTTCTTAAATTTTATTAATACTCGTATGCTTTACATAAAACTTGGTTATTACAATTTTATGGAAACGAAGAATTAATTAAATTAATTTCATACACATTTTAATATTTTCATTTTTGTTTTTATAAAGCTCTTTATCTATTGAACCCATTGAAATAGTTGTCTACTGGGATGATGAAAAGCTGTTCGTTTAAAATTTGGACTTTCTGAGATGTTGCTTAAATTTGAGTGAGAAAGTTAAATTATTGGTTTAGAAGAAGAAAAGAAAGAACAAGAAGAAGAAGGCTAATAAAGCGTTATTTTGATGCACAGTCTCTTGCTTTTCCAGCAGCTTGCTTGTTCCACAGTTTGTTTTATCTTAATTCTTGCTTTGAATAGTTGAATAGATTCCATATCCATTGTTTTTGCATTCCCTCTCAAAAAGGAAAGGATAATAGAATCTCTAAACATTTTTGCCCCTAATAAACTTACGTTTATGGCAAGTCTTTGGATGGAATAAATACTTCTCTTAGAAGACTTATTACCTTTGATTATCATTAACTGAAATATGTACACATTTTCGTGATAATGCATTCATTGATGGTTTTGTTGTTGTTTGTTTTTCGTATAATGGATGGCTTCCAAATCTTATACGAACCGTTTATTAACAAGTCTTTGACCCACTTTGAAGCTTATCTAATGACTGCAAAGGCGTTTCATTAGCCAGCCCATGATAGAACACGTTTTTTTTTTCAAATAAACAATACCCGCTACTTACGCACTTGAAAGATATAACACACACTCTAATATTATTTTTTGTTTGCTTGCATTTTATAGCAAAATAACATACAAAACTATTAGTTATTTCAATTTTAAAAACAATTTTTGCTGTAAGCAAAAGTCCTTAAGGAAGTAAAGATGAAGGCCACAACGGAAATCTTCTACTTGAAAATATAATTGACTCTTACAAGTGGGTAAAATGTAAAGGATGTAGAATGAAGAGCCCCTCTACAAGGGATACCGTAAACAATTTTGAAATTATAATTTAAATTTGTTTTTACACTTTCGACTCCATCCACTTTCCAGCCACTTAAAAAGCTTAAGCAGCCAAACAAGAGATGAAAAAGAGACAGTCAATTTCCATATTCAAATAAATATTAAAACAAATATACACATATAAATATGTATGTATACACGTACATATGCATATGTATGTATGAATTTGTGTATGTACATACATACACATTTGGATAGTGCTGTACAAACACAAAGAGATGCTTCCTTCCATTTATTCATAAAAAATAACGAACTATCTATAAAAATGAAGTGTTGCATAAATTTTATTTGCACGTCAAATAAATTGAAAATAGCTCGTTGCTCCAACTATTATTATTTCAGAAAACTTTTACCCCATGAAAATATACAGATTTGCCTTCCCAAATGCTTGTCGTCCTTTAGCAGTTGCTGCTCATACGATGCGATTCCTGCTAATACTTGTTTCGCTGCTGCTGTTGCTTGCCTCAGCCATTATTTTCACAATTTTGTCATTTGTGTTACTGCAAAATAAAAATAACTCATCAAAACGACTAACAGTCACTAACTTGTTCTATGATTTGCATGGCTAAGTGTTCTACACTGTGAAATTAAATAGTTGTCACAGATTCCGTAGTAGTACTTGTTGTTTGCATAAAGTTCAAATTGTATGTCTATTTATCAATGTAGAGTTCAGTTGATGAGCGGTCATTATACATGAGAGGTAAACATGTTTATTACGATGATTAATTGCTGTCGAGGAACAAGCGCTGGCGAATTACTGAAACGTAAACAAATATGTGAAAGCTTAGGTTAGGTCAGATTAAGTAGAAAACGTAGTGGCCCCACTACGTTGATCCTATCCCATGCGTCAATAAACCGATGGCGCCTGGAAACCAGGATGTTCTATGTATTCTCCAATCAGAGTCCCTAAGGTCCAAATTCGCAGTCTATAGTTAACTAAGTCCCGTGGGTTAACTAACGATTTTTCCTATCAATTTCATTGGTTAAACTAACTTCATTAGTTAACTAAAGATTGTGAACTTGAGCCTAATGGTAGAATTAGTCGATTCATATCGTGTTACTTTTGAAGTTGTCGTATCGTTTAAATCTGGATGTTAGTTAGTAAATATGTAAGGCTGCAAGCGAACGTGTTAGCTGTTATTGCATTCCTCTTTGCTTCATACATGTGTGTGTATGTATGTGAGAGAGAAGTTAACGTTTGCTCCGTAAAAATTTATTTTCTGTAGATTTCTACCTCACATACGTTACGATACACATTAAATAAATAGCAACATGTTTTATTTATGTTACAAATTTTGTCAGCTGATTCGTAAACTCACGATACGAATCGACTAATTCTACCATAAGACATTCAATGGCGGTACGTCGTTCCCATGTAAAATTTGTCTTCAATTTGTTGTCTCCCTCCTCGCATACTCTGCATGTGATATTCTTGGTCCATCGTATGCGTGATAGATGAGACGTGACATCCGTATGGCCGGTTGCCATGCCAACCAGCTTGTTAAGTGTCTGTCTATTCTTTATTATACGAATAGTTGCATTAAAAAAATATGAACCAAAGAAGAAAACTACTTGCAAAAATTTAGGAAAAATAGACAGTTTTTGGCCCTCCTGAAAAATTCGAAACAAAAAAATAATTGACCCATTCTAGCGACTAAGCCAATGACTAGTAGTAGTATTTTTGTATACCAAAATACTTAGACCTCTATACATGCATGTTTATATATCTATGCATACATATGTATACGTATATATTTGTATGTGAGCTATAGTAAATATACATAAAGATATAATTTAGAACTACTGCTACATACTTTTATTTTGTCCATTTCAATTTGCACAACAGCTTAATAAACATGAAATATGATGTTGAATGAAGAATTGAATGAGTGAGTGAATGAATGGAAAACTACAGCAAAAAGTAGTATGATTGACTGTCTAAATGGATGACTGACTGAGCTGACGGAAGGGTAGCTGGAATAAATGAACAAATGAAATGGATAGTTGTCCCTATTACGTACAAAAAGGCATAAACAATTATTTGTGACAAATTAGAATTTTTCTACGCTTTTTCTGTCCATTTGTCTGAACTCTTTACGATCGTGTAGGACAGAGCAGCTCCCGTCTGCTGTTTTCAAACAACTCAATTATTGATGTGTAAAAGAAGAACGGTCTTCACAATTTTGGCAACTTTAAATTTTAATATAAGAAGCGACTTCTCGAACAAAAATACAAAACTGCTTGAATTTTAATTTCAGACATTTGTAGAGCATTCAAAAAGCTTTCGGGTATGACTTTATCTTTATTGGAAAAAATATAATAAAAGCACACTAGGGTTGTTAGAAGAATAGTGTATCTGAGGATGTGAAGATCTGTTTTTTTTTTTTGAGAAGTAGTGATAGAGAAGACAGGTGGTGAAGGAAGAGATAGAGGAAAACTTCATTATTTTACTATTCTGCTTCTTGCAGGTTATTATTTTTTAATAATGCAGAGTTGCAGCGCCTCTGTCGTCAAGGAGGCGTATTAAACTATCGAAGTTGTGCTTAGTAGCCATTTTATTTTTTCGTTTACTTTTCCGATGATTCTGCTACACAATACCGACGAAGGAGGGAGGGCGCTATCTTGTTACATGAGGATTAGTATCAGCTGAAGTCGGTATAGTTCAGTGACCAGTGACTATGTCTACATCACTTGAGCTTTCCTACATCAACCGATAGAAATGGACACTAACGCACATCAGAAAAATGCGTGGTGTTGTTATTTACTGACTGTTGGATACCGGGCTCAAACCCAAGACCTTCAGTTTTATAGTCAACGCCACCCCTAACCAGATATTTGGTATCGCAGGTCGTCAAAAACTTGATTTGTGGTAGAATTTGCACGAAAGTGAAAAATTCTGAATTGCCAGTTTTATGCTTTTTATAAAAGAAAAATTGGTTTCCATCTTTAACTTAAATTCGATTTCCTTTTAAGCCGCATGAGAACTGTTTCTCAAAAAATTAAAAGAGGATGTGTTCGTCTTTTTCATTGACACATTGACTTTATCTTTACTCGTTATTGTGAGTGCATGCAAACGTGCAGTATATCTTAACCTTGACTTTAAAATACTTCTTTTTTCTCCAGGAAAAATAAATTAAATAGTAAGTGTTTGCTTAACATCTCCCATTTTAACGTCACTTTAGCAGAGAGAACAAAACGAAAAACTCAAATAAAACTTTGAGACAAACGTAAAAACGCCAGATATATGATGAGGATGCAATGCATTTTTTTTATGTGTGTAACATTAGTCTAAGTAATGTGTAATTTCCTCATACACACACTTGATATATTTTTTACTTTCTTTTTCCCAAATTACTTTTTATTCGGCTGCTTCTTCTTGTTTGTGCTCATAGTTTTGCAAACAATTTTGAAATGGCATCAAATACAAATATTTTTGGCACAGAACTCATGCTATGAATATGCAAAAGTAAAAATATAAGAAAATATAATTTAAAAAAATGTTATTGCATGTTATATTTGGGAAAAAGTTGTTAAGCTCATCTGCATTAAAGTGATGATGCTTTTGTTTTGGATCTTGTGCAAGAAGGCAATGCAACACAAAAAAAATAAATGTGCGAAAGTGTTTTTAAATGCAAATTTTCAGCAAACTTTTTTTGCGACGCAGTTTAAAATACAATTAGAGCAGATAACGATATCGCTGATTTATTTCACCAAGATTATAACTCAAAAATGGGATTTATGAGTTAATAATAGAGAACTAACGCCATAACCTTATTCATATTAGCCCAATTCCGAATCTAGTGCAAATAATCTTGCATCGCAGCACTTGCAAAGTGGTATAGCATATTTTTACTCTATGTTAACAATATACGCAGAGATGCTCTTGCTACTTCTGTGTAAATATACAACACTCAAAACCATAGTTTAATGCCCTAATTCTGTTCGACGATTGTATCGTCTTGTCTATGGACGAAAAAAAGCCGCAATTGTGATTCTCTAAAACAATTATTATTTATTGTCCATGCTAGAAGGTTCGTGTATTTGCTTTATGATTTTGTTCTAAACATTATATCCAACACATATTTTTTCAAATATTGTTCAAACTATTGTATAGTACTTAAATTCAATTTTAATGTTTTAAAAACATGGTAATAATATTTATATTTTTCATTATCAAAGACAACAACCATTTCTGAAGAAAATAATTTATAGAATTCAAAAACAAGAATTCAAAAGTATTTTCAAACAAAAACTTACTGAATCTTCCTAATGAATTAGAGCATAAATCTGCTCTAGATATCGTTAACTTTATCAAAATTTTTGCATTTTTCGATGCAATACTCGTAGATGTTTTTCTATCGACATATCAAAAAATTTGATATCAAAAAAATAAAAAATTAATTATTTAGGGCTTTTCCTATATTAAGGTAACGATAACTAAATGCAAGCTGAAAATGAATAAAATAAAAAATTACAAAATAGAAAATGAAAACTGAAAACGTTAAAACGCGAATAAAAAGGGAAATATCAAATAAAAACTGGATAAGAAAAATCTTTTTTTATTCAACATATCGTTGATTTTGTATTTTGCATCATTTGCAAGGTAAATCAAAAATACGGTATTCACAATTAATGTGAAATGTTCAAAGTTGCATAAGCTTGCATTTTCAAATGCACATGCGTCTATGTTCTGGCTTCCACATCGTTTTCACATGTTTTCCTGTGAGTTCTGGTGTTAAAACACATGCTACACATGTTTAAGTTGAAATTTAGAAAACAAAAATTAATAGTATCTGTTCTAGCATCCGAATTGAGAAGAAAACAATTTGAAAATTTACGATTTCAAACTTTTAGTTTTTTCGTTTTCACTTTTTAGCAAAAAACAAACTCGTATTCTTTTCACTTGTTAACAGTCTTGTGGATGCCAAAACATAGACGATGATTTTGAATTGGACTATTGTGTAAAAATTGCATACTCGTACAAATATATTTAGGGTTCTCATGAGAATGTTCAAAAGTTTCGCAAACTGTGCAATTGTGCATTTTTTGACACTCTCGTAAATAAAATGTCAAAAATTGTATGGAAATTTATTTACACAAACCTGGTAAGTTTACCCAACAATTCGGATTCGTAAACTAAAGCTGTGCAATTGTGCATTTTGCAAACAACAACTTCTTGGTTTTTTTTGGCTTTGTTTAGGAATTTTTAGACACACACACACTTTTTTATTTTTATAGAAATATATAAATATGTTTTTAAATTAAAAATTAATTGAAATTTAATTCTTTTATTTTTATTAAATTAATTTGTTTGACACAAAAGTTGCAAAAGGGCTTCATGAAAGAAGTCTCGCATATTTGCCCAATTGCACAAATGGCAATTTTAGGAGTTCTCATGAATATCTTAATTATTTTTTCATTTATGGAGAGAAAAATAAAATTTCCTTTCTTCAAACTTGTTTTCTTTAAACTTGTTTTCTGTAAAATTAGTTTTTCTCATTGAATTAAATGAGCAATATGCTTGTAAATTTTTATAATTTTTAAAATACGAAAATTTAGATAGTTTCCATTTCAAGTAATTAGTAATATGATTGATTCGCATTTTTTAATAGTTCTTCTGAATATATTTAGAGCAATTTTTCGCTAAGCTTTAGGTGTGCAGCCATATTTTATTGAGGAACAAGGATAAGCTTTTTCTTTGCATTAGTATAGAGCATGATTATTAATTAATGTTGGTACTGTTCAGGGACCAATACCAGTACCCTTTTCACTGAAACACTACAACAACAATTAAAAAAATGGCACACCAGAAAAGTGCGTAATGTTGATATTGTTGCGATACCTTAAACTGAACTAGTGGTGTCTTAGTCATGGCTTTCTTAAGCCATCAACTCTTTAACTGCTCAAAAATAAATTGAATTACTAATTATTTCTTTCGAAATTTGCCAACATGGAACAAATGTCGAATTTTTATATTTATGTTTTAATTGAAAGTGCGGTGAGAGCAGTGACCGAAAAGTTTTTCGCATTGAACAATTTGAACACTTTGCCTTCTTAATAAATGGGAGGTCTTACATTTTTATTATTTATTTGCTTGTACGTCAGACTATAAATTGCAAAGTGTTCTTATGATTATTTTGGAAAATCACCATGAACAACGTTACGCTCCAGCAGATTTTTAAATAATGAAAACTTATATTGAACATCAGCACTCTATTTGGTGAACTTATAGCGCACCTCATGAATTAATTGATAGACAAGATCGTCCCTGTAAATGTGCTTTTCGATGAATGATGTCACAACTCTTCACCATTTATTCAAAATAAAGCAAAAAGGCATTAATGAGACAATAAAATGTTTGTACTGGGGCAACGATAACATCTGGGGGCAAATTACGCCATTCGATATCGTACAAATCTTCCTACAATTTTAATTGTGTTTGTATGGAAATTTCGAGCAATAACGAATGGCATAATTTGTCACGTGCAAGTCGAAGTGTTGACAATGAACTCATTTTTAAATTCACTCAAATAACTTTACGAGTAAAACAATAGTTTAATTCCCATGCTTAAAAAAGTTTACTGGCATAAGAATTGAAATATTTGAAGAAGTTGAATCAAATAAGAAATTGAATAAAACTCAATGTCAGCGAAAACTATTAAACCAAAAGATGAAACAGGTGGCAAAACTGGGATTAATCGCAGTTTGTGTTCGTTGCTATTTTACAACATGCAACTAGGTTGCACATATGTTGCCTTAAACTTACACCAACACATGTAACAACAAACATACTTTAACTTATTCATTTGAACTAATATTTGCATATGCAAGTGTTTGTATGTATGTGTCATTGTGCTTGGATGTCTGTCTATTCAAGGGGAAACAATAGACAAGACATGTTGCCTATAAATCGGATTAAAAAGCCTCTTAAATGAAAATTAAACCCACAGTTTTTTTTCTCCTGTTTCATTGAGAATTAAACAGGGGGAAAAGATTGCAAAAATTACAATTTTAACCTCCAACTTGTACTTTTGTCGGTTAAAATATGTGCATTTATGCAAACAGAAAAGAGACAGACTAAACGTGAACGTTTATTAGGGCGCAATATATCGCCAAAGTAATTATAGAAAAAATCAAGCCAAACAATTTGTAGCCAGTCAAGTTAATTATTTTGGGCTAATAGATTTTAGGTTTTCTTTTCTTATTTTTCAAGATGCAAATTTAATTTAATTTTAATGATTCATGTTAATGTTACATTCATATTATATTTCTGTTCTGAATCTCACCAAGAAAAAGAACCTGAGGTATAGATCCAAACAAAAACCAAAATGGTTTTATAAAATTTCTAAAGATTTTCCTCTTTGTACTTGAATATTTTTAATAAACACTGGCCCAAAAGCAGTAGCGTGTTGCATAATGCAAAATGACAGCATTGCTGTGGATAGTTTTTAATTTTTCGGTTTGAGGCTTTATCTCCTGAGGCCTTGCTTTGCCGTTCATGTTGCTTTTTGGGTGATGCACTTGAATATTTTTTAGTTTCATTACAATAATCTAAAGTTGTATTAGTGAAATTCTAAAAGTGCCTAAAACCAATAAATGGCTCTACAAATGGGGTTGCGGGGCGTATTCTTTATATAAAATAGTTAAATATCACTCATACTTACACATTCACTTGTATTCTATTTAAGAAGTACTTTGTGCTTCAATTATTCAATACAAAAAAATAAAATATAACACGCAATATTTTATTCCAAAAAATGCTCTTGTTATGACTTTCAGTTAAATTTTTATTAGTTTTTACAAAAGGAATTTTTGTGACATTTAGCTAGAAGAACAATTTTCTCTTCATTTGTGGATTACACAAGAAATGCGACAACAACAAAAAAATGGCTTTTAAGCTTTTAGAAATGAGTTCTTAAACTATAATTAACAATTCAGGATAAGCCATTATATGCGAGGGGATCGTTCGGTATATGTGTATGTATGTACCTGCAACACAATATGTCATCATTTAATTATTTATAAAATATAATAAAACTTTTACCTCCTTTGAACTAGCAAGGAAGATAAAACAAATATAAACAAGTTCTTAAAATCCAAGGGCTGGACCACTGAAGCACAAGTTCAGATTATTTCGCATTATGTTTAACTCGCCTTTCTTGTACTTGCAACAATTTCTCTTTTTAACCGTCTTCATCGCTAGTCGAGTGCCAGAAAATCCTGAAGGATTACGTTAAATTTTACATTTTTGTAATAGGAGTATTAATGCGTATGAAATTTTGTTTATTTGCAAGGAAAATTAGTCAATTATGTTTCAAAAAGTTCCGCACGTAATTGGCTCATTTCAATTTTCAAATCGGCTTCACGAATGGATCTGTAATCGATTAAAATGTACTCTCATTCCTAATCCATTAGTAGATCGATTTATCAATATTAACTAATAAGTACAATCCCGCAGAGCCCCATACTATTTAAGCCATTCACATTCACGTATTTTGTAATGTTACAATTGTGCGCCTATTTTAAGGGCCCATCTAATTTCAAACGTACCCATAGACGACTACACAGTCTGTAGTTTTCAATTCATTTTAATTTACTAATATACATACATAAATGTACTTTTAAAAGGCAATCAGCAATAAATTGTTGCTGGAATTGTTTGTTTGTTTTTTGTGCACATACAACGACATTAATGGGTTACCTTGTACGAAACACCTGTGTGACATTGTTGAAACAATGAACGAATAAGGCCACTGCACAAAATTAAACAAACGAGAAAAATTCTGAAAAAAAACATAAATAAAAAGCGAAACAGAATGTTTGTACATGAAAAGCGATTTCAATATCATCACAAAATCTTTTACGAAGCCCAATAGCAACAGTCGCAAAAGCAATGTTGAAAGCACACAACGAAAGAGCAGCAATATTGCAAAAGAAATGGCTTTCGGATTTCAAACTAAAAACAAATTAAAAAACTTAAATGCAACAACCTTCCTCTCGTTTGCTTAAAACATCAACCACCACCAATATCAGCTTGAGCTATATTCTAACATTTCTTGCGACTACTTATGGATTTATGTTGTACTTTCAAGAACATTGCAACAATAGCATTTTTGCAATGTGGGGTAAGCTCGACATCAGTGTCTGACGCGGCTGGTTATGAACGAGAATAAAATAAAAGAAAAGGGTGACAAAATAGAAACAAATCTCAATGATATAAACGCCAAATTTAAGGTTGACAATAACTTTTATAAAAACTCATCTCATAAACTTTTTATATATTCGTCAACCACAGAATTTGACGACACAAGGTGGCGCTTCTAAGCCCAAAAAAGTGGTAATAAATATGTATCTTTTGAACTAGTGGTCCAAATATAAAATGACGTGCATCAAACAAGTACGAGAGGACCTAAGCTTTTTAAAAATGTATTTATTGGACATTTTGTTAGAATGTGTGACAAAGTTGATCGCCTCGGGTTATATAAACTTTTCAAAACGATTAGCTCTTACTTATCTGAAGCGATTTTAGGGTTTTTAGTTTTTTATAAAGCGAATAAAAAACATTCTTTTAAGATATTCGAATTTCAATTATGTTAGGACGGGTGGTGCTATAACACACCTCCACTCGGAGACCCATTTGAGTCCATTGTGATGATGATAATGGAAATTAACAATATAAATTTGTTCATCTTGATTTAATTTAGTTTTGCACTGGGAAAAGTAAATTTTCTTAAAGTTAAAAAAAAATAAAAATGAAAAAAATCATTCTGTTTCTTCGTTTGCTGAACTATGAAGAAGGCCTTAATTTAAATCGTTTTTTTTTTTAATTGAAAGTTTTTGGAAAAATATTTTTTTTTAAATATTTGAAAAGAATGGGTCTCAGAAAACATTATTAAAGAAAATTTGTATTTGTAGTTAATGAATTCATTCCCAGTAATTTCTGTAAATCTCTTCACAATTATATATGAAGCGATATGTTTTATTCTATTAAGATTTATTTGAAAAATTCAAAACTATCGCATATTTATTTCAGTTTGCTCAAACATTATACCAAACTTAAGTTTTTCTGCAAATTTTTTTCTTAAGATTAATAAGAAGAGATTTGTTTTTTTTTAATCAAAACTGCACCTAGCAATACTATTTTCCATGCATTATTCAGAATTAAAACTTAAATTGGAGATGACATGAATTACAAAGTTTTAAAATTCAAGAAATTTATTATTCGACATATTGTTATAATTATATTGTAAGTGAAATTTAATTGCTGGTGCTTATATGTCTATATATAATTATGACAACAATGAAATGCATATAGACATCGCTTAACCACCAGCAAATAAATTTCACTTACAAAGTTTTAAAATTTTTAGTAGCAAACATTTTTTTTTATTTGAGTAAAATTTTTTAAAAATTTTAGAATGCACTTAATTACTTGTTAGTATTATTATATAATACATCCATATGTATTGTTTTAAATTATAAGAAAAATAGCCTAAAATATGGACGTATTTTAAAATTTATGCTTCATTTATTCTTTTCGATGTGAGTACGTATGAATAATAAATTACTATTCATCAGTATTACTCATACGTAGCCACATCTAAGAGAGTGAATGGCAATAAATTTTACTCTTTTTATCAAAAAAGGAAAAAGTGCTTGAGCCGAGATAATCTGCTTTTGAGTTAATAGCGCCTCCGTAATCTGCATATTTGAAAGTGCCCCTGGTAAAAATCTCAATCTCGCACTATGAGTTGCGACTTATATTTTTTAGACTTCTAATATCATTTGGAATAATAGCTTAAGTTAGGTTATACTTTAGTATATTTCAACTTAAATTTATTACTTATAATGTGAAGAACGATATTTGCTTTAAAAAATAGTAAAATATGACTTAAGTACTTTTTCCTTATTGCCACAGATTAAGTAAAATGTTACTGAATATTGAGGCTCATCATTGATGCATTTCTCAGTCGGAGATACCGAGCAAAAATCATGTCTTGAGAGTACAGCAGACTGGTACCCTCCCGCTTAAATAGGCTCCTTTCAAATTGATGATTGTATTAAATCTACATTTATACAGTGCTAATTATATATATTTATATATTTACAAAGTATTGATTTCTAACACTTTCCTCTCAGTGTTAATTAAAGTTTCAGTTACCTGCAGATTTCTCCATCATTTGCTTATACTCGTATAGAAGTAATGAGCTTGCATATGTTTTCATTAACAGTGGCGATGAACTGCACAACCCTGTATCAGGGTGCCCACAAATAAATAATTTTTTACACTGACTAATACAGATTTAAAATTTATTTTCATTCCGGCCACAAACATTTTTTGACTTTTTTCTTTGCTTCTTTTTTAAAGCCGTTTTGTGTGACCCAAGTGCAAACAATTTTCATATAAAAAAACGTATCAAGTATATCAACTTTTTTATGAACTCAGTAATACTTTAATAATTTTATATATTACCTGCAAACCGATCCATTTTAATTGATTATTATTCCAACAAGTTTTCGTACTAACGTGCACAATTACCACAACAAATTTTCTAGTAAAGTTAAACCGAACATAAAAACGCAATTACTAATTAATTGTTTTGTATGTCCATTATTTCTTTCATTTGCTTGTGGAAATAATTAACTAAAACGTTTAAAATACAAATAAAACATTTCCTTCTGTCTTTAGAAAAAATCAATAAATTTTTATGTGTGCGTATTTATATGTGCTTGTGTATAAAAACTATTGACAGTAACTGCTTAATTTCGAAAATGGTACGACGAAACGTTCTGCCAATTAAAGCTTTCAAACCTTATTTGCATCATCCTTTCAAAAACTTCGAGACAAATTTAACAAAAGCACATGTCATGGCCAAGAAGTACATAAATGTCTCTTAGTAATTTGGGAACTAAAAGAACAAAAATATCGATTAATGTGAAAACCATATTTGACTAAATTGTGACATTTTCAATCTTTTTGAGTAATTAACAAATGAAGTAAAAGAATAAACTTCGCATCCCATCCCATGTAAATGAGAACTGAATAAACTACAAGGCCTCAAATAAAAATAGATATAAAAAAGCAAGATGCCACAAGTGTTATTCCATAAACATGAGAGAACTTATAACAGAGTTGGGTTCTCACACAGGTACAATAGATAGTTTATGTTTTTCTTGTTACCAGTTTGCATATAAAACCGTATACGTACTCGTACATACACACACATACATCGACATTGCTTCTTACAGCCGCATAAACATATTAACACGCACAATAACGTATGAGAAAACAGGAACTCTACAGGGAAAGTCGAGTAAATATTAATCACAATGCAAACGAATTTATACACAAATCCTTCAAAAACACACTTGCTTATGTGTGTGTATTTATGTATGTATGGTTGCTTTCATGTGTTAAAGTTACACATGCAGACTAAAGCAGTAAACAAACTTTGGCCGTAAATAAACCATAAGCGATGTGAACTTTGATTCAACAACATCAACTACCACAGGGGCTACAAGGCAAGCAAATCGAAGCAACAACTACTACAGCAGCAGCAACAACAAGAACAGCATAGAAACTTATAAAAAGTAAATAACAAAGTTTAAGTTTGTTTGGAAAATATGGCCACTTCCATCTA
Organism: Nowickia ferox; assembly: GCA_936439885.1. Lineage (NCBI taxonomy): Eukaryota > Metazoa > Arthropoda > Insecta > Diptera > Tachinidae > Nowickia > Nowickia ferox. The sequence continues at coordinate 123,497,008 of OW387024.1, read as the reverse complement.
CGAGTACAGACGACACCTTTTATGGCATCTCACATCATAAAAAAGAAAAACAAACACAAACGCACACACACACACACACTCATACATACACATTTATACATACATATGTACATATATATAAACCAACAAACGCATACAAAAAGGAACTAGTGCAGCAACGCAAAACGACCGAAAAATATTTTACAACTTTTTTATATTTTCATGAAAACATTCTCACAGGACCTCACGATATCTGTAAACAATTTACCAAAGTGAGTTTTAGTTTTTCTCAGTTGATTTCTTCCCAAAAAAACAAATTATTTTTCTTATTGAACAATTTTCTTAAACATTAAACGCAGATTAAATAATCCAATCAAGTTTCAAAATAAATTTTTCAGCTTTTTCAAATCACAAACTTTGGTATTTGAAAAAGAAGTAACATTGAAAGTTAGGACTTCATTATGGAGTAATTTAAGTTATAACAGTAAACGATAAACACTTAATTATTTGATTTCTTAATCCCTTTTATTTTAATAATCAAAATTTAAAATTATAAATTAAGAAATATTCCATTTGTTAATGTCAATAGTGATTAAAAATATATTTTATACAAATTTCTAAAGGATTGTCTGCCTCTCTTTTGACAAGGATCTAATACACAAATATTAGTTGCATTTGCTATTTTTGCCACAAAAATGCTTTCAATACTCAACCATGAATTTAATCTACCTACTTAATACCAGAGTAGCAGCAACGATGCTACAAAAATTAACAAAAGTACAACAGAGTTATAAAACGAGTTAAGAGATATTTATAATTTAATATTTCACCATCTGTCCCCCTTTCACTATTCCTCTCCTAATGAAGGTGCGATGGATAAGTATATTGATAGCTGAAGTATTTGCCACCTAAGTATTTACTTTTCTTAAAAGACAGAAAATAAAAGCAGAACAGAGAAGAGAGTTACAGGAAATAAGAAGAAACGAACCGCAACAGATACCTCCACGCGATGGGATAGTGGGTAGAGTACAACTTGTCATCATCAAGCACTGTATGCAGGGTTTTGTTGGCTGACTCCGACGCGTAGATCCGTTCTTCTTATTCTCTCTCTACTTAAAATTTTTGTATAAAAAAATATTCTAAGCCATACCAGCGGCATGTAGTCTGTATGAGGTATTTGTAGTGCCTTCATATATCTTCATATACCTTTATATCTTTTGAAGTTAGCTGAACAAAACAATGAAAACAAATACGAGTGGCAATCTGTCCCCGTATTCAGAAACTCGCTAAAGCTAAATCTCTATCGCTAAAAATCTATAAAACCAATTTATCAATTTTCGGCTACGAATGCAATTTTTAAACGCATATATTGATAAATCAGGCAAAGGCGTAAAATGTAATTTGTCGAAATTTTTAATTTTATATTTGTTCAGCATTTTAGCGATCGTATTTAGCTTAAGCGATGTACTTGTGATCAAGACTTTAACTAAAGATGGCTCTGGCTTACTTTATTTGAAAAATACTTTCATTATGCCCCACTGAGCAAGGAAAACATAATTTTTACAATTTTTGTTACTTTCGGAATCAGATAGAATAAAGAAGATTCTACTAATGATTTTAAGGAAAAACTCAATCATACTTTCCAACACAAAGCTAAAGCAACCCGATTCAGATATTTCTGGCAAAACAATCCAAATCATGATTTAAATAAGGGCCAAAATAAAAGTCTTACACGATCCTCATCAGGCGTTATCAAGTCAGCGCTGAAATGGAATTAAGATGGTAAATTGCACTTTATCGCCAGTCACGAACCAAAGCAAATTTGTTTAGGCCTAATCTTTACGAGTAAAATAGCTTATACGTATGAATTTTTATAGGAATGAACTTAAGTAATTGTGGGGATACGAGGATATCGTTGTGCTTGTCAATGGATATTAATCCTTGTTGTTGTTGCTGCTTTTTTATGTTCGAATGATTGTTCACATGTCATAAGTTTTTATGACTTTATTAAAAAAAGTTTTGCTAAACAAAAACAAAATAATATTTTTAACTTTGCTTTTTCATGGCAAAAACTAAAAAGCCATCATATTCCAAAGCGTTAAAAATCATAGAAAATGTTTACAAAAAGCAATACACAGGAACAATTGGGGTGAAAAATTGAAGCCAGAAGGAATGAATATTTTTTTTTAAAGCGACACAAGAAAAGGTTCTGTGCTTCAAAAAACCTAATTCGAAATAGTGATGTCACTTGCTGTGATTTAAGCAAAAGTTATACGACTATTTTATTGTCGTGCTATAGAAAACGAGTCGCAAGAGTCTAACAAGAATTTTCCCCCTTTTGCATTTTTATTTTTTGGCTTTCAGTTTCAGTTCGTAAATTGAGTCTGTAAATTTTTGATTATTTTTAAACTTTAAAGTTCCCATTTAACTGTTTTTAGGATTTTTGAATTTTAAGTCAATTTAAAAAAAATGGTATTTATTGCCTGCATTCGTTTGCGGCAAAAGACAAATCAGATGGGGAAGGGAAAAAGGACAATGACAAATTTATTTGTTGTTTAACCTATTTTCTGTACTTTTATTCTATTTACTGCTCAAGCTTAGAAAGTATATATAAGGAACGAAATCTCTCCCAAAAGAAGAAAATTATTTTTAAAAGATACAAAAAAACGACTTTAAATTTATTTGGATTTTGTTTACAAGTATGTGCTCTTTATTTCATTTCTAATAGCAGACAAGTGTTAAAATAAAAAATCATAAAAAAACTTTGAGTGCTGCTTTACGACGATGCGCTCTTTTTTATGATTGGAAAATCCTTTTTTATATGTTCCACTTCTTACTATTCAATAAAGCCAACATATAAACACACACGTTCATATGAATATATAACATTTAAGGACACACACACACACACACACACACATACATACGTACTTATGCAATAATACTCAACACAAATTCTCTAGTAATATTTTATTACAAGTTTACACGACCTCTTGACAATTTGCGCCAAACAGCTGCAAGCACTTGATAAAATAGGGAAAAAAAAGAAGAAATTGTACGTACTTCACAACAACATTTTCGCCCATAACTGCCAGAAAACTCTCCAGAAGCAAGCAATAGAAATGAAATACAGCAAACACAAATCGTCATCATCGGCATACTTATGGGTTGACTTTGTGAGGATTATCGCAATAAAGTGTTAAAATAATGATGAGTTGACGTATTCATAAGTGGCGGTTCAGCTGTTCAGCCTTTATTACGGACAGAACATAACTGCTAATGTTTTGTTGCAAAAGGTCCTGTCTGCAACATTGCAACAAATAGAAGTTGATGAGAAATTTCTTGGTCAGAGCACAAAAATGGCCTTCATACAGAAACTAAACTCGTATGAAGTTGAAATTAAAAATGAATTTAAGCATATTTATTGCAAAACTAAAACAAATCCTATTTAACGATTTTGCATTTTTGCTAAGCAAGACTCAGGGTTTGTAAAAATATCATGACTTTTGCAGGTCTGCTGTCTATTTGCACTTTTATGAAATTCTACTTAGTCCAAAAAATGAGCATTGAGCTTTTGCAAATAAACGGTTTTGATATCACATTTTGTTTTTAATTTCACGATTATATATTTGTTTGATCTAATCAAGATCAGCCAAATTTTGAGTGATAATAGTTTTAAGGAACAAATTACACCAAAAACAAAATAACTAAATAAAGTAAGAGTGCTAAACCCGACTGATTCAATCCAAGGGCTTGGGATTTCCCAGCCCGGGAATCCCCGCGATTTTTATATAAAAATTGGAAGAATATAAAATACTATTGGTTTTATATACCAAGGAAACAGTTTAAATTTTCCAGCCCTGGAACCATTTTTTCTATTTTGCTAATGCTCAATACCAATCTCTTACTTTCTAAAATAGCAAATGTACCTACTTAACTAATAAAGAAAACAACTTTTACGTAAGAAAGTTTAAATTCAATGAAACCATTTTGCTGACCAGTACAGAGGTTTAAAGCCTGCAAAACAGCGGAAAGTATTAATTACTTCCGAATATCCTTGGACAATATTTTCTGATGCGTGATCGCAAGCGATCCCTTGTAAAAAAAAAAATTAACTGGAAAATTAAAGAGCACACAAGAGGCGAGTAAATAATAATTTATGCAACTTTTGCGAGGACGACAATGATAATTTGTTTATGATTTAATGAGCGAACTTTCAATCAATTGGCTGCACTGCATATACCATGTAGACAAGATCAAGATTTAACGTAGGCAGAGTTGGGCAAAATACATGGTCTACGGTATTTAAAATACAAAATACTTTAATTTTGTGCACGTATTTAAAATACAAACTACTTCCACAACATGTATAAGTATATGTATTTAATAGGGTATTAAATTAATCTGGTTTTTGTTTTAATGGGCTATTCACTCGATTAACTAATCCAGGTTTTATTAATTATTAATTTATATTATTCATTATTTTGAGATTTTATTAATGAAAAAAGGATAACATAACAAAAATAACAATTTTGGAACTAAATCAGACGGAGAAAACTTTATATACATATGTGTATGTATTAATAAAAAAAAAACAAGTACATAAGTGAGTTTTTTAAATTGTGTAATAGATTAAAAATACCTTCTAAAATAATCTTTTAGAAATAGTATTTAGTTCAAATGTTTAGGTTTTAAAAGATTTTTTCATTAGTTTTAATAAAACTTGACTTAGAAAAAATCCTTCCACTAATCGTTATCGCATAAAACAAAATATTTTTCGGTTATTTTTTTAACTTTATTATAAAATTAAATGGGAGAAAACACTCTTGACTTGTTAAATGAAATGAAGCTCACTGAAAATACTTCTTTGTTTGCATGAACACCAATTTCACAACATATATTCCTTTTGTTTATGAGCAGAACAAATTATTTGCTTCATAAAAAATATATCTCCCAAAGCAAAAGCAACCATGTTGTTTTTGTATTGTTAGAATTGTTGTGTCGTAATAGTACCACCTGCAAATAAAACGCCTTGTGACAAGATGCTTCAGAATTGACAACTGAATTGTGGTGATGCCAACTCTAAGAGTTGGTATAGTTATGTTTTCTAGCGATTCTAATTTTTTTTATTGGTTTGACGACTGATACATTATAAATTCATTATAATGCAAAACACCAAAAATGTAATGTATTTTGTAAATTATGTATTTAAAATACAAAATACAAAATACTTCTACGTCATGTATTTAAAATACAAATACAAAATACGTATTTGTATTTTAAAAACGTATTTCAAATACATGTATTTCAAATACTGCCCAACCCTGAACAATTTGATTGAGGACACTGTTCGAAAGAGTGTTGACATCAAGGTTTATGTACAATCGTTGCCCTTCCGGTGCAATGTGAGCGTTCGCATTGCCGTTAGTTGAAGCACGATGAAAATTAGAACATTTTTCCGACAGCAACAAGCTATGGAAGTAAGACATGGCTCACACAAGTCAAGTTTTCTTGCTCAAATTTTAATTTTATATAAAGAAATATATATCGTTTATCGTTTATACATTCTCTCTTTTTCGCACTCAGTATAAAATGTAAACTTGTGCAAGAAAACAGAATCTGCGTACATCAGTACCCGGATTCAGTAACTTTCATTACAATAATCGTATCGCTACAATAAACATAACGAAAATATATCGAATTTGCTATTCAGTAAGATATTTTAACGATATTCGCTGCCACGTGATATACAATTAAATGGTGAGTAAAACACAGATGTACACTATTGTTAAAACGAAACTACAGAATCACATTATAACAATAATAAATATATCGATAAATATTACGATTTTCTGCTCGCAAAAAGCTACTGAATCGATATACAGTAGTGCGATTCAGTAGCTTTTAACGATCCGACGACAATCGCAATTTTTGTCTATATATTTTGTCGCTTGCAATAACGATTATGTGATTCTGTAACTTCTTTTCAACGATAGGACGCAGCACATAAATTATTGTCGCTTAAATAACGTCACAGCTGACATTAACCTACAGCGAATATCATTAAAAAAGTTACTGAATAGCAAATTCGATATATTTTCGTTATAATTATTTTAGCGATGTGACTATCATTAAAAAGGTTAGTGAATCGCACTACAGTTCTGAGTGAGGCTAAAATACGTATTTTTACAAAATCCGATTTTGGTATACCCAATTCATACTTTTAGGGAACAACAAGTATATATATACGAGTATATGCTGCTTTAGCTTTGCGTGTTTAAGAAAAACGTTACTATTTTTAGTAGAAGAAAACTCAGCTGAAAAAAAAGAAGCCATAAATGTTAAATAAAAGTACTTATGCGTGCATAAATTGTGTCGCAATGGTTAGAAATTGATTGAAATGTTTAGAAATGAATTAAAAAAGTTTTGATGTTGCGTAGTTTTTCAAAATATGTACGTGTGTATGCATGTACTATGTATGTGTGCATGTGTGCATGTGTAGGTGTGTGCGTGTGTGGAGGATTTTTGATAGCAAAGTATTTATTTCTTGGGAATTATTTATTTCTTTTGAATTTTCGATCAAAATACATTGAGAGAAGAATATTTAAGTTTATTACCACAGCACGCAACTTTCTGACAATCTTACATACAAGTACATACAACAGCTGTTGAACAAATTTGTTCTTTGTATTAATTCTTAAGCTATGTTTTTCGTACCAAATACGATATTCTCGTATATTAATTGGCAATTGGCAATTGAAGAAATTCTATTTGTATTTAGACAATGGCAATAACAAGTGCAACAGAATGACTACTTCAGTCGTTTTTTTTTTCAAGTCAAGTATTAAAGAGAAGAGCAATAATGATGCCGTTCTTGTCGACGCTATTGAGAACAGATCAAATATTTGCAAACTAATTACATGGGAGTACTTTTTTATACCATTTTGATTTTTTAACTGCTAGTGGCACTTAATTTGTTACATTTTTTTAGTCCACTGTTTCATAACTAATTTATTTAATCACTTTCTTTACTGTAATTTCAAACCATATTTGTCAGTGTTCTTATTTATTTTATTGTCCAAGAAAAATTTAGGCTTTTTATAGTTAATGCCAGCCATGAAGAGAAAGGAAATGAATGCTGCTTATATTTTTCTTTTGTAGATTGCTATTAAGATAAATTTAAAGCTGGATCGATTCGCTTAATAGCCACAATTTCTTAAGTAAATGGCAAATGAACTCTTTTTTTCATTAATGATTCTAGTTATATTTTCTTGGAGACTTTGCCTAAATTTTTTTATTCTAGATATTAAATGTATTTTTTTCGTCTTCTTTGCATATAGAAAATCCGCCCCCTACCCGGGATATAAATAAATATGTTCGTGCCCTTACGTATTTGTCTGCGTTTTAAGCCAAATTACTTTTACAGTTAGAAAAATTATTGTCTCATTACTCATAGGCTGTCAACAAAACAAAAATTAAAAATAAATAATAACAACGCAACCAGTATAAATATAAAGGTGAATTGTATATTGTATAACTTTTTTTAGAATAAGTTACAAACCTGCCCTGTGGTGCTGCAATGGGTATCACAGGTGAGGCGAGAAGCACACCGCAGGTGGCCTTGGACTATACACATGTCATGTTATATGCAATCATAGTCCTCGCTGGGCAGAAAGTGGTGCTATTTGGCAAATGAAACTAATAGCTGTAATTGTTAGTTGCCATACATAATAAAATTTTGGCAACTGGCAACGCAACTAAATGTTAGTTGCCATCGACAATCAAACCATGGGACTGCCGATGAATTTGCAACATTGGCATCATCATTAGATAATGCAGTACCAGAAGCTTCGGTGAAACCACTGATTAGCCAATTTTTCAGGAAACTCAAAAACTGGGTCACAGAAGTAACAAATCATTCCTGAATCTGTAGGAAAGACTGCAGGATTTCGTGGTTTGACTTTGCAATATCCCAACTAGAGCAAGGATCAGCAGGTGGAAAGCTGACATCCCAGATGAGGGGAGTCAGAAAACTTGAAGTACATTCTATGACATTGCCCGCAGTTTCAACGTCGCAGACTTAAAAAGTCGAGTAAAAGTTTTCAAGAGATATCACTAAGTGTAAGTCATGGCTATAAAGTGGCTTAATGACAGGTAGTGTTTGCATTGATTCCTATCGAGTCTGAAAAGAATAGAAACTATTAAGCACTACCCTTCTTATTTTAAATATGACTGCTCATGTGTGACGTGATATCTGTTCTCAGTGCTTCACTTAAAAGTATAAACTCCATACATTTAGTATTTCACGTGGCCTAAATTTTTACCAAACTAACTTGGACCTGCTCTATGCTGTGGTGCCGCACAGCTTAGTGCGAGATGAGCCATGCAAGCCCGATTATTTCTTGCTGGGTAGATCATTTGGAATTTGGATCATTTTCTAAATCTAATGAATAGAAATAAATGTTTTCTTTTTTCCCATTTACTTTGCTAATGGAACACAGAAATCAAATATTTACAGTCTTTGATATGTCTTTTGTTAAACTGTATTTTCCTTTCAACAGAAAAAAAATCATTTCGCAAACTTACTCCTTTTTTATCTATTCTTAACTATCTGAGGGATAATTTATAAATATACGAGTATAAGAGTAAAAAAATAAATTCGTTTACTTAGAATTTATTTGGAGTTTTTTATTTATTTCATTTAGAGAATATTTCTAGTTGACTGGGGTAGTAAACATTTTTGCAACAATTTAGTGGTTTGTATGTACGTTCTTTTTCCGCCAAGGAGTGAGAGAAAGTGACTAAGGGTTTTCCCTGCTTTTCTTGATAATTTTGTTTATTGAGCCATTATTTTCGTTGAAGTTTATGATAAAAAACGCGTTTTATTTTTATTGCAATAAATTTTGGAGAAAAAATGTAAAGTGAAATATAATCCAATTGTTTGCTGTAACAGACAACAAACAACCCACCATCATTATTTTTTTCATCTTCAATTTTTAAAGTTATCAGCAAAATAGTTCATAGAAGGAAAAATTTTAATTTCACTTAAATTTTTTATTATTTTCAAGAGTTCTTCACGAATCTGAAACAAATGGAAAGTATGGCAAAATTACAACAACATCAAAATAAAAACAAATCCAACTAAATAATTTATTAAGCTTCGTTTGCAATTCACAATCAAGTTGCTAACATTCAAACAACAAATGGACATCACCATTATCCTCAATAGAATTTGTATGCATTTTCTATAGAAAAACCGCACTATGCGCCCCATTGACTGGCATCGGATTTTCTCGTTTCGGTCAATTAAATTGCCGATGTTATTGCGGTAAACGGATTGTGTCTCTCACATGATTGTGTTCATACAAAACTTGAAAATGGAATGAACAAAGATCCAAAAGATTTAACAAAAATGAACAACAACAACAAAATCAACATTGCTGCATGCAGTAACGTATGTATCTACACATGTATGCATACTCGTATAATAAAACAAAATCTCAGAAAAAAATATTATATAAAAGGAAAATTCAATACTGTGTGTGCAAATACAAGTTGCAAACATAAACGTGTCCACAGTTGCACAAAGGTAAACACACACACACACACACACAACTATAATTTATTTGTTGTTTACTGCTGAGTAGGAAAATATAGCGCGGACTTAGTGAAGGAATGCAACGAATGAACTGTGGAGGAATTGTTGATTCCAGCCCGCCTTTTTTATTTTTTTGCAAGTTTGATTTTCCTATCCAATAGTTATAAATAAAAGAAATATTTGAAAATATTGGAAAAAAAATTAATTTGAACTTTTTTTCCAACCTTGGTCCACTGTTTTGATAATGGCGTTGTCAAAACTTGTCAGATTTGCGAAACGAAGGTTTTCATAGATTAAGAACAAAACTTTAAAAAAATTTCAAATATTAGACGAAAAGCACGATTTAGTCAAAAGTTATACGCAATTTAACTTAAAATTTAAAAGAAAATTTCGCGGTTTTTTTGCATAAAAATGTGTGTTTAATATTCTGCAATTGAAAAAAAATCTGCCTGATTACCAACCCCATATTTATACTTATTTAAAAGGAAATACTATAAGATATATTACAAAAAGGCTTTTTATAAATTTTCGTTATTGACGCAACTAGATCATTTCGAAATATACCTATTTTTGTTATAAATATATAATTTTAGACCTTTTTCTCAAATTCCAAAGCTAGAACCAAAACCATTATTTCCATTAATATTATCTGCGGAACTCAGAAAAAATTTAATTTGTTTTTATTTTGTGTGTATTAATATGTTATTTTACATGCAAGTCCTGTAATGTCTTCTCAGAACTAATTTATGTTAAGAGGAAAGTTTTTGAAAAGCTGTAACTAAAACCAAAACGAATTTTCTGATTAAAAGTATATTCCGATTGGCTTGATAAGGATATGAAACTCAGTATTTGCTCATCTGGTCATGGTGAAGGCGATTTAATATGTTTCGTGTTGCATAACTGCGCAGTATTTGAGAAAGAAGACTTGCACAAGGCCGATTATTTCAACAGGGAGTCTGTGTATGAAATGAATATAAGGAAACTTACTAATTCTTTTCATGTATGGTATTATTCTTTGGCTATTTTCAGAAATACAGTAGATAAGGACACATCACCATATAATTAAAGTTTCTTAAATATTTCTCTTAATTTTCAAAAAACAGAAAATGACTAAACACACAAGAGCAAAGCATAATTAATAAATTAACTCGAAAAATTATGAACTTAATTTTATAAATGTAGAATAATTAAAAAACAGTAGAGAAACATCGTAAGCTCGAGCCGCAAAAGTAAGGACACACCTTATATTTTATGGGGATTTAGTTTGAAAAATTACAAAATTTATGCAAAATATTACTTTTTAAATACTTTGGTGGCTCATAATTTTTCGAGTTAAAATTATTATTTATGCTTTGCTCTTGTGTATTTACTCGGTTTTTGTTGCTTAGTTCTTGAAATAAAAACAAAATTCGAAGAAACCTTAATTATATGGCTGTCTGCTGTAAGGGGTCCTTCGTCGAAGGTATTCAAATGCAATTCGATTCACAACAACGAATGAAATATTTACGCAATAGGGATTACAAGCTCTAAATCGCTATAACAACACATATTAAGTTACTTCATATGCTTAAAAATTAAATTGTGAAAAAATATGGTTTTTCAAGCAAAGATATGGCTGGTACTATATTTTCGACCGCAACTGCAATCCTGTTTGTCGCGTATGCAAGCAACAGCTTATAAACACATAGGCAGACTTCAACAGTTTGCATGTACTCGTACATATTTGATTGTCGATATGAATGTTCATGAATTTGGAAATGCATATTGTTGCAGCCATAGAAGTGGTTGGTAATGGTTGGCAGGCATCGGCAGGCAGCCTTTGCCACCAGAGGCATGAGTAATAAGAGAGTATAAAAGACTTTATTCACTCAATTCAATTCAGTTCTGAGTTGTGGCGCTCGGTCAGCAGATAAATCAATTATTGTAAGAGGACTTAAATATTTGCTTTTACTTCTGTTGAAACAGACTAGAATTTTGGTTTTTCTCATTTTGTGCGGCGTTTGTTATTTTTCAGTAGCAATACCAAATTGGAATATTGCAATCGGCAAAGAAGAAAAAAGTGTATGCAAAACTGTCATATTCAGCACTTTGTTTTGTGAAATGCATGAAAGAATGGAAAATTTTAAATTATTGAAATATGTGCAAGCCCGAGGTTTTAAAATTATTGTTGAATGCTGAAGCATATTCAATTTTGATAATAAATAATTTATTTAATTTTATTTCTCAACACAATTAATAGTTTATTTTAAGAATTATCTTGGCAAATTACTGTAGGGAAATATAAAACTGAGTTTTCAGATTTAGCTTACACGGATCCAAGCGATTAGATAGATCACTTTGAAGCTTTATATGATCTGTAGATTAAAATAGACTTGTTAATTTATTTTAACTATAAAGAATTAGTTACGAGTCATTAGAAGTGTGGTCAACTAAAATATTCAGACTCTCTAAATTTGAATCAAGCCTTAGTTAATTATGATGATGATGATGATGACCTTGAGAGCTTAAGGATGTTTTTATAGAGGTATAAAACTTTAAGTTGGCAACACTATTTTAGCTGGCGGCCAACTGACTTATGTTTAGTTTGGTTTGGGAATTCAACATGAATAGACTGACGCGTGAACCACACTTCCAAATTGTGCAAATTTATTTTGAAAATCCATGGTTCTCTTTGAAATACGTATTGCGCACTACGTCCATTTTACGGTCAACATAATCGTTCATCAGACCAATTAATTTAATTAACTATAAAATGCATCCACATAGCCGTCGTACAGAAGAAGTCGTTGCTGCTGTAGAGCGTAGCGTAGAAACGTTTGGTAACAAGATCGTACAATTTAACGCCGCTATACTATTTTCTGTGGGGATATGTGAAGTTGCTAGTCTACACCGATAAGCTCGAAACGACAGATTACTTGGAGCACAACATTGGCCGCTTTATTGCTATTATACGGCCACAAATGTTAGAAAAAGTAATGAAAAATGGACCTCCAGATTAGACTACGTCCGAGCCAGCCGTGGCGGTCATATGCTAGAAGTCATATTTAGATTATAATGCCAGAAGATTATCTTTCGAATAAAGTAAATTTCACGTCAATTTGCTTTATTTCATTTAAAAGTTCTACACCTCTATAAAAAACACCCTTTATAATGCAACTGAGAATCTTGAAATTTAATGGGGATTACTTTGAAGACAAAGTCTGGTAGAAAACTGGTTATTTTTTAAGTATAAAAAGTGCAAAGCTCTTAATTTTGGCTGGAACTACTTTTAAAATAAATTCGCTTCGATTATGAATGACAACCCAACCTTTAGTTGCGTTGGTCACTGGCAATACTACCTAAAATATTGAAAGTTTTTTATATTGGCAACCGCAAGTATTCTCAGTTGCTGCACAAATTTTAAAGCAAAAAGATGATTAAACTTAAATAAAATTTTAAATAAAATAAATACTTTATGTCAAATAAACATACTCCAGTATTTCTTATCAAACATATAAAAATTAAAATTCAGTTAAATAAAATAATAATTCTCTGGAAAGGTGAAATTAAAAAATTAAATAACACCTTAATCCTTAAAAATAGATTCTTGGTTAAAAGTTTTTTAGCAGCAATACCATTTACCCACAGTGGAGGTAGCAATTCTGAAGAATTTGAACCGGCCCTTAAGTGACGTCTTTATAGATGTCACATTCTATATTTCTCTTCATGGAAAAATAATTGCATTTAATGATCATACGAAGCATTTTTTAAGCACTTTTACTTAACCGGTTTCTTTCAAGCACTTCTATTTCTTGTATTTTGAAATTTTGTTTACATTGTTTTCAATTCCCAATTGGTCATAGTTTTATTTAAAAAACAAAGTTGGCAACGAGAGCCACTAGCCACCATACATAATTACCATACAAATAGACAAACCACAGCAGAACTGCACAGTGATGGTCTTTAAATTTGCTGTTGATATGGGAAATAATCAAAGGAATCGGTAGAGCAATGAAAGTTATGATAACTATTCCATGTAATTGTTGCTTATAGTATATCTGTGGCAATAAGGAAAAAGTGCTTAAGTCATATTTGACTGTTTTGCAAGAGAGCACTTTTAAGCGTTCAACTCGATTTTTTGAAATTTATTTCTTTTACAGTTAAATAGGGAAATTCTCTGTTAACCTTTATTTTTTATACAACCATCTTTCTACACGCTATAAATAATACATTCAAGTTGAAATATACTCAAGTATAACCTAAATTTAGCTATTACTCCAAATGGGATTAGAAGTCTAAAAAAGATAAGCTGCAAGTCATTTTGCTATAACTTCTTGGATATTCGCACAAATTATTTGGGATTTTGCCCAGGGGTACTTTCAAATAAGCAGATTACGGAGGTGCCATTAACTCAAAATCAGCTTATCCCGACTTCAGCACTTTTTCCCTTTTGCCACAGATATAATAGAAAGCTATGATGGCAAGAGTCGCAAAATATTGTGCATATGTTATTGTAATTGCAAAATTCGGTGTTAAAAAATTAAACAAAACACACACTTAGGGCCTGTCCCACGATGTCGAAAACGTTCGACTTGTCGCACACTTACATTCAAAACAAAAACAAATTCTAAAATGTTGTTTTTGTTTCAAATTTAAGTGTGCGACAAGTCGAACGTTGTCGACATCGTGGGACGGGCCCTTAATTTCTGAAGATGCTACACAACGCACCAGCGAAATATTCAAATAAATAAAAACAGAATTGTTACTGCTCATTGCTATAAAAAACCGACGTTGTGCTTAGAAACTAAATGCAAAAATAAATATATAAAAAGATAAAAAAAACATTGAATAAATTCTTATTTCGGCTTTTGCTTTAGTCACTATGACAGCAAACTGAGCCCACTGTGCACGTAAATTAGATTTTTCTAAGACAGCAAGTTGGGAAAAATCTGTAAATTAATTTCATTGAAAAATCTGAGTATGTAATTCACAGGATAAGAAAATGATAAGTAAAAGTTATTTCGAACTTTTAGCAGCTTAAAATCTCAAATGAGAGTTACATGAAATTGAAAGTTATATTAAATTATTTGTAACAAATTAACTTGTCCTCAAGTATATTTTAAAAGGAAATAAAATGATCTCTTTGTACGTACGTTCGAATGTATGTAATTGCAGTTTTTTTTTCTGAAAATTATTTATCGTAAAATAACTTTACAAACTTTTATGGTCACGTGGCCACTGGCGGTGTGAAGCCAAATGTAATTTTTTGTTTGATTTGTATTTTGTGTGTTTTGCCGCCCACAGCAGTAAATTAAGTGTAAGACATTGTACACATGTCCCCCCACTAATCCCCTTAATAAAGTCACCAGCAAACTTTAGTTTAAAAATATTTCTTCTTACACGTTTCCTCAGATGTCGCAAAAAATTTAACACAAAATGCGACCAAAACAATATGAAATTGCCAAATAAAGACGACGAAAAATACTGGAAAATTGTTGTTTATCAAAATATGAAAAAGAAAATAAATTGAAACAAAATAAAATCAAGCGAATTTGTGGCACAAATCCATCACTTTGTTAGAGAAAATGGCCCATCAATTGTATCAACAACCACCATTACCTCCTCGCTACCAGTGACATAAATAAATAAATGAGATTAAGGACAATCATTACAGGATTCATATTCTTAGCTAAAGCACTCATCCATGAGTATAAAGTAGACAAAAATTAATGTGTCATCCTTGAGGCAATTAACAACTCTTATTTCTTTAAGTTTGAGATGAATGCAAAGCCTCGTTGAGCAATTTACCAGTGAAAACATTTTTTATCATTTCAGGAAACACTGGATTATTAAAAAAAAAATTATGATTTTTGTAAGTTTATTATAGTCTGAGCCCCTAATCGTATAAAACACTTGACCAGGTGAAATTGATATGAAAAACGGAAATAATTTTCTTTTTTTAATTTGTTGTTGTGTTGTTTAGGCATCGGAATTTTTGTAGTTGATGCAAAGAAAAACTTGTCTAAAGTTAGAAGTGTACAGAAAAATTTAACATCTTGAGAAAAAAAGGAGTTTCCAATTTTTTAGAGTTTTCAAACAATAAAAGGTTGAGAGCTAATTTGAAGCTTTTATAAAGAAAATGTTCGTTGTGGAAATTTGTACAAAAACTACAATTAAAATTCATTTTTGGTTTATAATACTTCAATTAAAATAAATATAGTGCCAACAAAAAGTGTATCTAAATTTTATTTTACAGCAGATAAAATAAACAGAACACAGAGCTGAATTAGAAAATTTCTAAAGTGAAGTAAAGAAGTTCAACAATGAAAATGATTTTTTTTTGTGAAATAGCTCTTTATAGAAAATAAAAATTAGCATAACAAAAGATGCTTTTAAGCACAAAAAGAGTATTAATTAACACTTTGGTTACTTTGGTATTCTCCAAAAAAAAAAAAAACAAACAAACAAAAAATAAAAATCTTCGCTCCAAAAATAAATTGAATTGATTTATGACTGAACTGCTGGAAGCAGATAATTTTAAAAGCTTTTATCTTCATTATTTGTTTTTATTTCAAGAACCTTTTAGGAATTAATAATACGAGTACGAGCAAAGAAATGGAAAAGAGTTGCACAAATGAAATTTTTTTATACAAATATTTTTTTGTTTTCATTTATTATTAAAAGAAGAGGCCTTAACATTTGGCCACGCAGATCAAGTTACTCGTTGATGTGGCGCTGACCACTTAATGGTTTGTAACAATGGCTGAGAAAACAAGTCAATTTGTTAAACTAACTGACTTTTTTCCAGCTGCCTCTATTGTTGGAAAATTAAGAAAACTAAGTTTTCAATTTATTTCCTTTTTTTCCGTCAGTCCTTTTTCAAATTATTTTGGTTTTCCTCCCTTTTGTTTGTTCATTGAATTTTCTATTGTGTAATTCTATTTTAACTTTTAATTTTTTTATATATGAAATCCTTAAGAAATTAAATAAATCCTTCAAAAATTTTATACAAATAAAACAATTGCTTAGCTTAGCGAAATTTAAGTCAATCTCTTCCCCGTTTGCTCTACACCAACCCTTGGCAAACGTTTAACATCATCTGCAATTGTAATAGGAATCAATATTGCCCCAGTTGCTTGAATCTTGAGCAACATTAGAGTGCACATGTATTAAGCAGTTTGCAAAAGAGTGATTTCGACTTATTTATTGATTTAATGCAAATGTTTTCAAGTTTAACGATGTATTCCGATCCATAACATTTAATGGCCAACAAATAGAGAGAGCATAGCTGAAACCTTTTATATTTACTCATTGAAAAGATCAATACTTGTTAGTAGTTTTTCAATGGGAGACAATGTAACAAGTTGTACTCATCCATCTCATAGATATGAAAAAACTACCTGTGAGTAGTGAATACAATTAGTTTTTTTTTTCAATTATTATCCAATAAGAGGATTGCTTTGTTAATTTAAAACTCGACTGTTTTTAAGCAAAATCTGCAGATGCTTATATAATTGTAATTGTGCGCTAGTGCAATCTATTCACTGTAACAGTTGTTTCAGTTTCATGTTCATGAGGGTGGCATTGGCTGAAGTATTTAGCACGCTGACTACAAAACCGAAGATCCTGGGTTCGAGCCCGGTCTCCAACAGTCCTTAAGCGACGCATTTTTCTGATTTGCGTGCATTAATGTCCATTTGTATCAGTTGTTGTAGGAAAGTTCAAGTGATGAAGACATAGACACTGATCACTGAACTACACCGCCTTCAGCGGATACTAATCCTAATGTAACGTCAGCGCCCAGAGACAGAACAAAATTGGTAAATATTGCACCGCTATTGCTCTACCGCAAAATACGTTGATATGCCTGAACATGGAAATCGCACGCATTTACCAAAAACAACAAAGAATTTGGTGAATTTTTCACAGTTGCTCTGAAGGCGTCATGTTCATGTTACGTCCAAGTCGATGGCTCGTGAAGGCTTAATGTAATACAGTTATGAAGCTACTGCAGTGCCTGCTTGCAATAGAAAAATATGTGCATGCATTTCCGTTACAAATCAGCTCGAGAGAGGACTTTATATAAATGAAAAATTATAAAAAAAACATTCCAGGCCAAGAACTGTTGCAATGACATACTTAAGCACCAACGAAATGCATCTAGACATCCTTACCCATCGACAGATAAATTTTTATAATTAGTATTCATTTTGACATGCGTTAAATAAAAAAAAATATTGATAAAATAATTTTATATTATGCAACATTTTAATTCAGAGTTATATTAGTCTCGATTAGTACAAATTTATTTAATATTTATTAAATATTTATTGAGATTTTTTTTAATATTTATTTAATATTTCGAAGCCACAATGCACATGGCTTGCATAATTAAGGGCACATACATATGTACATATGTATGTATATGAAAAATATAAAAATTATCTCAATCCCAAATTAAAAATTAATGTACTTCAAATAATTAAAAATGCAATTGCTGAAATTAAAACTGAATCATTTCGAGTCCCTGGTTTCGCATCACGAGCATTGTCTGGTTATAAAGTGATGATTTTTACCCTGAATGCAAGAATGAAAAAAAAACAAAAAAAAACTTGAAGAAAAGAAACTTAAATGTCAGATAGCCACACAAACAGCCAGCCACACCATTATCCTCGGTAGTAAAAAAAAAGAATTTTTCTACACACATGCAAACAGAGTCCACCCGCCATCTGGTCGTTGGAAGGTGTGAGTGAGTATGTGTGGTCGGGTATGAGAAAATGATTGGATTCTCGTTGATGTTCAATAGACTCGCATTTTCAAGAAGCAGTCGTTGTAGTAATTTTTGTTTTTGTGTGTAGTTTGTTGTACAAACTTTGGACACATGTAATGCTGCATTGATAAATAGCACATACACATACACATACACATCCCCATGCAAACGTTTGAATTTGTGTATGTTAAAAGTTGTTTGCTGGTGGCTGGGTGTGTGTGTGTGTGTGTGTGTGTGCGTGTAGCTAAGTGTCCGTTAGATAATACCATCAACATCCTTAATGGATTTCTATATATTTCGATTTACGCATTGATTGCTTTGTGGTTTAAGATTTCATTTTCACTTTAGTATTTAGTTTCACATTTTTGTTGTTATACTTTTACTAATTTTTTTTTCTTTTTTTTCATATGTAATATAGTACATTATAGTTTTTGGTTATTTGTTTCATTTCTCTTGCCAATAATGTAAATGCAGCAACAGTTCTGTAAGTTGTTTGTCTATAAGACCAAAGTAAAAGCAAAAAATTAAAAAAATAAAAAATAAAAATAACTTGAGAATATCGAAATAATGTGCTTCTCTTCATTATATTATCGTTATTTTGATTTTCATGATATGCTTCAGTATGGTGTGTGTTTAAGTAAAATTTAATATCGGAGAGAGAAAAAAGTTCATTGTTTATCTCTACTTTATTTCTTTTCCTTTAAAGACATGTTCTGATATTAGTCAGTCTATTTTTGCTTCGTTTGGACTCACGAATATTGTTCGAATATGTACTGCATTTCACTCAATTTAAAACCAGAAGATTTTCATAGATTCACAAATTACAAAATGTAAGATTTCGTTATCAAATAAGATTTCAAAACATTTCAATTAAAATTTAAAGAAGCTGTATGTGGATTTATTTAAAAATTAATTTTTGAAATAATTAGCTAAGTTATTGTTAAAAAAATGTATTATGTATGTGCATATCGCTTTTTTATTGCATCAGAGACATAACTCAAAAAAAAGGCTACTTTTTCAGAAAATAAGTTCTAATTTACATACAACTAAATGCAGATATAAATATATTATCTTTTCTCAAGAGTTGGGTGTACAAGGCTTTTATATTAAGTATTTACAGAAGATTAAATATGCTAATACGATTTGTCTGCATTATTAACTGGGGACTTACGCCTCTACTCTAAGAAAATTGAAATGACACAAGAGGTGAAGGTAAACTGTCATAAGCAATGACATGTTTTTGCTAAACGGGACCAGCAATAGTCGGAAACTAACCGTTACTTTCATCGGAAAGTCACATTGAGCGACCGTAAGTCTACATACAAAGTTGTCAAATTTGGGATTTGGGGTCGTCATGATATCAAAAGCATTGAATACATCCCTAAGAAGTCACTGTTTGATGTGGAGTTTGGAATCTGCGTCATCGGTCTATACTTCTTTGAAAATGAATCGGCGTACGCTATAGCACGATGATTACCAACTCCTTTTGGTCAGAACCAAATGATATGGATACCAGTAACATGTTTTTCAACAGGATGGCGGTTCTTGCCACACAACTCATACCACAGTGAACACTCTGTACAAGCTTTTTGAAGGTCTGGTCATCTCACGTGGATGTGATGAGATCACGCGATTTGACCCGATTAAAATTTTTCTCGTGGGATTTTCTAAACCGACAAGTCAATTTTAAAAAGCAACGAGCCAGATCAGACCTCAAAACCAACATAACCCATGGCATTGGTAAATTTTAAGTTGATTTCTGAGCCAAATTTATGTTAAATTGGACATTTCGGATGCCCGTAACCCACCGAACTGCAGAGGATATTTGCGCGATGTTACACTTCATACATAATGGCATCCATAAATTTTTCAAACGAAAAATAATAATATTTGCAGATATTCCACAAACACTTTGTTCTTTTTAGACTAGAAGATGTAAAGTGCATCATGAAAGACCCCTCATTAAATAGTACTTTGGTAAATACATGAGTGTTTATTTATAGTCGCTCCAAAAGAATACGAGTGTCCAAATATATTCTGCTGACAGTCTAAAATATATTCTGTTCCCGATGTAGACATACATACTTTGCTTTGAATATTTGTTGGCAAAGTCGTCTGCCAGTACATGTGAGTAATTTGCCACCATTTAGCGCTTGTTGCTTGCAATTATCCGAAAAATTAAGAGTTTTTTAATATTAATTGTCGGACTTTGCGTTAAAGTTTACTGATTATCTTGACACCTACGAAATTATATGTAATTTAATTTTCTGCCTCGAAATTTATCATAAACTTCCAATTTTTGCATTTAATTGTTACACTGCAATTAAAGATCTATTAAGTAAAATTTATTGAGTTCACGAAGAAGTTTTAGTTTACCTTCTAACTTTCTAGCCTACTGAAATTATTTGCAAGAATGATGTGAATGTTTCAATTGCATGATTTACCCTATTTAAATATTTTTTTTCGAATATATATCTAGTCAACTATTTTTATTATAATATTTTATAAGTTGTTTATAGTGATATAATTACGGGTTAAAAAGCACATACGTGTATGTACGTTAAACAGTAATTTTCGTACGACTACATTTTGAGTATAAAAAAGGAGTCCTTTATTATGTAAATGTGAGCAGGAAAGTAATCAAGTGAGTAAACTCTGTTATTAAGTATCCAACAAATTGTTTTCTTAACAACGTGTAACTGACAGTTGAAGCAAAGGAGGGAATTAAAAGTGAATTTATGTCTTAAAGATAAGCCAACATGAATTAATCGTTATGATAAAGATGCACACACACACGCACACACACACATAGACACGCACTCACAGAGAAAAATGAATGACTGAGTGAATGAAAACTAACTCATCGTCTCCTCGTTTATTCTCGGTACGACAAGATTTTCATTTCTCGTTATTTGCACTGAATAAAATTTATTGAATGTCTTAACTAAAACACTCCAATACAAATAATTGAATTCAATGAGACGTAAATAATCAGTGACAACCTTTAATACAAATGACGACGATGATGGTTTTAGTTGTGATGATGATGTTGTTGCTTTCGCTTTTCCTGCTACTGATGATGACTCTGATGAGACTGATATTGATGTTAATCCAGGGAAATGGAAATTAAATGGGAGGGTTAAAAGGAACATTAAACAACTCTTTTTGATTAAAGGCAATTTTTTGGTGAAATGATTTGAAAAAAGGACATGAAGCAAATCCAAATACAGACAAACAGTTACAATTATAAATAAACGAACTCAAATCAGTCATACGCAATGTAAAAAAATAATCAACGGAGTGGCTTTACATTTTTTTAATGAGAAGCAACACTTTGCTTGTAAAAATTTATGATGGTTTGTTTGTCAGACAGAATTTTTTGTTTTTTTTTTTACTAAATCCCACCCAAAAGAGTTCTTCTTCCACAGCTCTTCATTATAAAATAAATACATATCTACTCCCTTCACATAGAGCTACAACAAAAACAATTGTTTTGCTTATTGAAATAATGTTGTTAAGATGGTGTGTAAGTGTTAGCATGTGAATGTGTGTGTGTATGTGTGAGTGTGCAAGCGGAATGTTGTCATAATAAGCAACCCTTGACAATTTTAATTACACAAGTTAAATCGGCCCATTAAGCGATACAAGCAATAAAATTTCAAACGCCAACATACGAGTACATTCGTACATCCCAGCAAGCTTGCCGGCTCCAACACAAGCTGCTTGGGCAATCACTCACTCATTTTTCATACACATACATACACACATATGAAAATATTTACTAGATGTGGTGGTGGTAATGGTGGTGACGACCCTCTCTCCACGTACTCATGTTTTTGGTGGCATGAGCTTACAATTTGTCATTAATTTTAAAATAATTAATTACCCTTAAGCGTTGTAGCGCAGCAATCAACTCCACCGCTGTTGTGCAGCGCTTCCAAATATTTACATTAGGATTTTATAAAACAAGTAAATTTGATGAATTTTAGATTTTTTTAATAAACAGTGTGACGGATGTGATAATATTTTGCTAGCAAACCCTTCAATTTTCTAAAAATATACTCACATCCCTGATTCACATCGATTTAACAGCTGAATGGAGTTCATGTTCGTAAAAGCCGATGCCAATACCATAATGGGTCAGTTAAATTTAAAGGATCAGTATTTCCATGCTTTCCCTGGATTTTTTTCTAGATGTAAGAGCGTTTAAATTTTTTTCATTCC
The DNA here is from genome assembly GCA_936439885.1 of Nowickia ferox. NCBI lineage: Eukaryota > Metazoa > Arthropoda > Insecta > Diptera > Tachinidae > Nowickia > Nowickia ferox. Next base: position 123,474,458 of record OW387024.1, on the reverse strand, counting down.
ACTGTAACACATTTTTTTCTAAAGCACATATACATACGTTAGTTAATTGTCAAACCAAAGATAAAACTCGTCTTATATTTCTATTTAAATAACCAGTCACACCCGGTGCACTTCGTCACCCCCATTGTCATAATTTAGTGGATACCATTCCGTCAAAAGTCTTCCACGAGTGTAACACACACAAAGTTTGATGACTCTTGCTGCAGTTTTTCTCGTCATATACGATTATTAAAAATTATTTCGGAAATAATTCCATTCCATTCCAAGAACCTACAAAAATTTGTAGTACTCCAATTTCATGAAAACTTCAAATGTTCTAGTCCACCTGATCTATGTTTACGTCCGCACCCTCAAGCAAGTTTGAATACTCTTATATCCAGTTTTCAAGATGTAGGCCAACTTAAAAAGGAACCCTCAGGAATTTTTAAGGCTCTGAATATAGCGTTTCTCCAGAGATATGTGAGTAGATGTGGGATATTTCATTATTTTCATAATGATATTTATTGTGCACTTAAAGAGTTTCATATTGTGCTGCTACAGATATGGGATAGGGATACTCCCCTCCCCGCATTGTTCTTCAAAACGATCGGTGAAGCTGTTTTATCTTTACTAAGAAACAACCTTACAAATATGCAAACACAGCTTCATTTTTATGTACTCATGTACTTATGTATTTACATACTTACATATGTATATGCATAAAATATAAACAGCAACAGCTCATCATAAGCTGACTTGCCTCACTGCCATCCTCTCCCGCTAAACATGAACAAACATGCCCAAGTGTGTAAGTGTGAATGCTCGCGTTTCTATTTATAAAATGTAATGTCGTGTCACTCATCATCATTGTCGAGCATCCGGCTTTACTGTCAAAGACTGCGTGAGAGTGAATGTGCATCAGAATGTGTAAACTCATTTATAGTTAAGAATGAAAGATTGGTAAATTACGAAACTATTATTATTGTTGCCTTCAAACCATAGTTGATGTTAAATGCTAAATCTTATTTGTTTAAAGATAATGGATTCTTTAAAAGACTGCAGATGTACAAGTACATAGAATAGATACGTAAAAAAGAGAGGGAGTGCTGGAGCAACAAGGATTTTAAAGGGTAAGACAATTTTTGGGTTGACGTTTTAAGTAATTTCTCGGCAGTTAAATAAACATAAAGTATGTACTTATTTTTAAATGGTTAATAATAAAACGTATTAGTGTTTCTTTTTTTTTTTTTGGGAATTGCTACAATTAAAGTTAGACATTTGTTAACGCACTAATAATTCGAAATTATTATTTTACATATTCAGTAGAATATTTTTTATTAAAAATAAATTGAAATTGATTATTGAGGGGTTTAGCTGGATCCTATGCGCAGTTCACGGTTGCTAATGCAGAAAGTGAAAGTTTAGCATAATAATTCTAGTTGTTTTAAGAAATTTTGGGTAAATGTTCTCTGATGATCTGCATTAGCAACAGTGGTGTTATATTTCAATTTATTTTTAATAAAAAATATTTTACTGAATAAGTAAAATAGTAATTTTAGATTATTATTGCGTTAACAAATTAACAACCTCCTCCTTTGTTTGAAGTTGGTCAAAAATTTATTTCATTGCAATATGAGAATTGCAAACAACAAATTATTAACCCTGCAGAAAACATGGGGTTAAGTGTCGACTATTTTGGTGACATTGTCAACAGAGCGTCTATTAATAATGGTTTTAATGCGTAGAAAACATTTTTTCAGATAAACACAACTATGCTTCTTCTTAATGTTTTATTGGTTTGTTGCAAATAAACGTGACGTCAAGCAAAATTTAAGTGATTATAAAAATTATTTAAGAAATTTAATTAAAAGGCTGACATAAATGTATTTAACAATAATTAAAAACATAATACACAAACAAATATAATAACAATCAATATTGTATAAAAATATAAAATGTGAGAATTGAAGAGTTTTAAGTGAAAGGTGCCAATTATGGAAATTTTGACCCTGTGGAAGATTTTGTGCCATCAAGTAAGGATTTGTCACATTTTAAGATCCATACGTAAGTGTTTGACTTTACTAATTCAGCGAAACATACAATTTTTAATTTTAATATACATATGTATTTAATAGAAATGACAAACAATTTCCTGCAGTATAGTTTTGCTACGGACATCGAGCGAGGAAATATCGATATTGTAGACTAGAGCCCCTAAAATGTACTAGTGAATCTTTGGTGCCAATGTCTCCATGTGGTCCCAAAAAACTACTTAGTCAGTAGTGCTACAGTCTAGTGGTGGATTTTCAATGACAAGCTAATGTTAAATGTCAATAGGCGATTACATTGGCTGGGGTACATCTCGTCAGTAATGCTACTGACAATCTCACTAGTAAATAACTACATTTTCACTATTCGCATTTTCTGCAGGGAAGCAATTTATGTGTACGTTGGATGTGTGTATTGTATAACATGTATGTATGCATGTATATGTATATGTGCATGTTCGGCGGCAATTGTTATTTTGATGTTTTTATTTTAAAGATTACGATAAACTCGTTTCACCTCTTTCCTTCAGCTATTGCTTTTTTGTAAAGAAGTGATGAGCTTCCACTTCCTGTACCGAATCATTTTCTTATGAGTACGTACGTGCTTGCGTGTGTGTATGTGCATCTTTAAGTCTCCACATAACAACAAAATATTATTATTATTTACGGCATTAATTTCATCTTAAAGCATCACATTTTATTTCTTAATTTGAAAAATGTTTACAAAATGTTTAACTTTTTAGACTACACACGCAGTGCTTAAAGGCTTCATTAAAACTGCCAAAAACAGCGAAGAGGGTTACACCAAACAAGTTAATATACGATTAGATATGTTATTATTTACTAAAATCTCATGACATATATGCAGAGAGGAATTCTGTTACAAGTTGTGTATTGCCTTAACGAAATATAGGGTGTTTTTTTTAGAGGTATAGAACTTCGAATTGAAATAAAACACAAGAAAATCGTTTTAATGTCCATCAATTTGGCTTTATTGGAAGGATAATTTTATGCCATTAACGTTTAAAGATGATTTCGGGCATGTGGCCGCCGCGGCTGGCTCGAATAAAGCCAATTCTACAGGTCCAATTTTCAACCACTTTTTCGAGCATATGGGGCCGTATGTTGGCAATAACGCCACGAATGTTGGCTTCCAAGTCCCCTAACGTTTCTGGTTTGTTGGCGTAGACGAGCGACTTCAGCGGATGCGTATTATCACATAGAGTAAACGTAGTGCGAAAACGATCCATGGTTAACCGAATTAATTGCTCTGATGGACGATTATGTCGACCATAAAATGGACGGAGCTTGCGGTAAACTTCGCGAACTGAACCATTATTTTCGAAATAAATTTGCACGATTTGCAAGCGTTGTTCTTTTGTCAACCTGTTCATGATGAAATGGCAAACCAAACTAAATATTAATCACTTGACAGCTGACAAAATGGCCGCCAGTTAAAAAAGTGATGCCAACTTAAAGTTCTATACCTCAATAAAAAACACCCTATACTTACGAATTTTAACACATGTATATATGTATTTATTTTACTGTCGAAAAGATTGTGCAGCACTTCTCCTTTCTAAGAGGAGGAGAACTTCCCATTGAAATCCAAGCAGAAAATATTTACAAATTAAAAAACAGTTTCGTGATAATAAAAGTTTAATATGACACAGCTAATGCGCATCCGATTTTAGATGCAGGGTTCTTATTATGCCAGGGCATCATATCACATAAATAATGAAAGCGACATAATTTTCGAACTTAATTTTTTGACCAAAATCGATTATTTGCGACCGTTAATAATCAATTTTTGTGAAAAAAACGAAGTCTAAAAATTGTGTCACTTAAGCTTTTTTAGCGGTTATGGCTCGCAATGTCTGCAACATGGGTCAATCGTAATCATGTTTCGCACCACAATGCACAGAGGAGTTTGGGTATAAATACTCCTTTTTCTCGAACATTCAGTTTAAAAAACCCCATGATGAACTTTTGTAGAGAAATGTTTAAATATAAACTGTGCATTTATGGTTTAAAATAAATGGAAATGTCTTTCAATTAAAAATAGAATTAATTTCAGAAACTTTCGGAAACATCGGTTAATATTTTCTAAGATTTGCAATAGAGTTTCGCCAAACACTGATATTTTCGCCATTTACTTACTGGTTTCATCAAACTCTTTTATAATCAGCTTATGACATCAGGTTTAGGTGAAACAGGATTTCGAATGTGACGATGTAGTCAAAGAAATGATAGATTAAGAATAACAAAAAAAATTAATTAATTAAAATTTAACCAAACAAAATTGTTATTTATATTTTGTATGGGTTTCACAGGCTGAGGGAGTGCGGAATTTTGATGGAATTCAGCCTGCGTCTGTTTTTTATTTCTGAAAAATTTTAAGCCGTGTTCATGGCCGAATTGATAGAAACTCGGGATGTCTGGCTTTTTATGATAAAAAAAAAGTTGTATTCGTAAAAATCGATTTGCATTGTATTTTTAATTTCGTCAATGCAATGCCAACTTTCAATGATTTAGAACCACTGCTTATATTTTTTGCACAGAAATGTAATGCAAATGTAATTTTTACTAAGATGTGTATTGTTAACTCATATCAAATATTTGAAAGAAATAAAAAAACCCACCCAAAAATTTTGAACTTATAAATTTTACTATTTAATTTTATTCATACATACATATGTACGAGTATGTACATGTACATATTATATTATTTATTTACATACTCGTATGTATACAGACTTGCCGATTTATTCTCTCAATTCGAAGTTTTTTCAAATAATTTTTTTCTAGTATCATAGAGCTGGAAAAATATCTTTTTGGTGTGTGTATGCCCCTTCAATGTATTTTGAAAATTAAAGATACATTATTTGCATACAGTGAATATTTTAATTTGTATGCAAACGTGTACGTAATGTATGAATGATGGTTTGATTATACGCTTTCATATGAAATAATTTATGTGCAACCATAAATGTAGCGGAGAGCACTTTTCCACACTGATGTAATAACTTTAGGCAATTATCTGTGGCAATTTATCTAAAGCGAACAGTACAAAACTAAACTAAATAAATACAACCGATACACTTCAATAGTCAGTTTACCTTGTGAAAATAGAAATACTTGTGGCTATAAAATACAAAGCAAAGCTTTTACACGCAATGTACGTTTGTATGTATGTGTATGTGTGTGTATATATGGCTCTGTGTGTTTGGCCGAGTACGAAAGTTAACCGGAAGTCTTGGTATTCAGTAGAAACACAAATTACGAAATGAGAGAAAAATAGATTTCCTTTCCTTTTGCGTGAAACAAAAGCAATAATAATTTGCTCGACAGCAATTGCATGTATCTTCTGCTTGTGCTTTAGTTCTATTTTATTTACGAGTATATTTCAACTTTTCGAATCGAATTGCTTCAAAAATATGTAATGTATGTACATAAATAGTCATTCGATTTCCATTTACATCGCGAGCAGGAGAGCAAGAGAGACCACAAGTGATGCAAATTAATTTTATTTTTAGGTTTCATATAAAAAACAAGAGTGTTAAGCGGCTTTAATTTTTTCTTAACAAAACTTTCATACATACGAGTATATAAATTGAAAGTAAAGAGGAAAATTTAACATTTTAAGCTGATGGTTTTAAACATGAACGCAACACTTCCGGCTTTTTCTGCGGCTACTCTGGCGGAAAAGTCGAAACTCTGCCCAATATTTTGCTTTCATTTCCTAGCAAGAACGTATGTGTGTGTATGGCATGTGTGTGTCCTTAATGATTCTACCAATAAAACCGACATTTGAATCAGTGCAACAAAGTGCATAAATTCAATTTAAAACCACAACAGTTGAAGCAACAACACAAAACAGAACACGATTACATATGGACTGACGGTATACTGATAACTATCACAGAAAATTGCGTAAGTTTTGGTACGGTTTCGTTTTAATTTTACTTAAATTCTATTTAGTTTTTGTTGCAACAAAACAAAACCACAAGAAGGACGTTAATGTTTCTACTGGTGCAATGAATGAATGGGTGTCTATGTTTAAAATGTCAGTGTAAGTGATAAATGTTTTTGTTTTCCGGTGATTTTTTTATTCCATTTTTTGTAGGAAGATGAAGCGCAGGGCACTAGGAAATACATAAATATATGATTGTACCATATGCATTTTAATTTTAACAAAAATATATATTTTTTATATTGGAAGTAACTTGTTCTCTAACACCTCGCCGCTGTGCCATCAAACCAAGTCATCTTAAATTTTTCTAATACTGACTACTACTGTCCAGAAGAGTTCTAACCCAGGAATAAAGAAATTTTTACATTCATAAATTTATTTATTTTAATCTATACATTCCTTTATTTTTTATAGTGTTGAAAAAAAAAAAGATTTGAAAAATTTAGAACGGAAGTTCCACTACTGAACAAAGAAATGAAATTATTACTTTTTAATTTTACGACCGGCACATTTTTTGGACGAAAATCGATTATTTACGATATCAAATAATCGAATTTGGTTAAAAAATTAAGTTCGAAAATTATGTCGCTTAAGCATTTTTGACGGTTATGGCACGAAATGAACAGCATACACAAACATACAAGAAAATTTGGAAGCAAACATCTATGCATAACATCAACTAAAATGTTGTATCTTGTATTGCTGCTTATTAAGAAATATACAACCACACAAACGCATAAACCAATGCAGACGAAAGACACAAACAACATTAACTACAATAATTTTACTATATAAAATCTATAATGATGTTCTTTTGCCAACGTACATACACACAGGCCAACAATACGAATAATACACGATACAACAATACACGAACTACGACAATACGCGAACTATTGAGAATCCGTTTAATGTGTGCTGAGATTTTCCGGACTTTGCTAACATTATTCTAGAAGAAGTATGTCAAGTATATATAAAAAATGTGACGGGTCTTATGAAGGAACAGTTTTGTGGTTGAACATTGTCGGCCTTATGTATAATCAAAAACTGGCATGAAGTTAGCATAAGTGACAAAATTTAACTACGTGTTGACGAGTTTCTCTATACAATTTGATATTAAAAATCGCCGCATAATATAGTTTTAACACACGATTACATCCTAGCATGATTTTTAATGTAAAATTGTATGGCAAAACACGTTAAAACCATGTTGAATTTTGCCACTTATGCTAACTTCATGCCAATTTTTGATTATACATAAGGCCGTGTGTATTTAAAAGCTCTTAACATCAGTGTTGAGTAGATAAAGATTTTTGATTTAACGAGTTGCACACTATGGACTTTTGATTTAATTGCAAATATTTGAACTAAAAGGTAAAAGCGTAACATTATAGTGATTTTTTTAATGTTAGTACTGGACCGACAGACGCAACTCTAAATCACCTGGCCCCTCATTCTGTAACTCGCTAAAGCTAAGTCTCTATCTCTAAGTGTTTTATGTCACCGCTAAACAATTTTTAATGATATTTATATTCATACCTACACATTTAGTCATTAAGAATATACGAGTACTTGCCAAATGGGGAACCCTTAAGGAACACACTACTATTAATACAAGATAGTTTTTAAAAATACTTAAATTCTGCATAACGAAAAGCAACTATTTTACATACGAAGGACAGTATTACCTTCAAACATATGCTATTCCAATGGGAAACCCATTATCCCTGACGATAGCGGATATTGATTTGGATACACTTTTGGACTACGTTATTGAAGAATTGAGAGCAAAAAACATTTTCACAAAACTTATATCTAAATACTTTGACGATTTATTTGCGGTTATCAAGAAGGACGACTTGGAAACATTAAATTTACATCACAGGAATATACAATTTACGCTTGAAGTTGAAGAGAACAATGAACATGAAAATAATTAAAGACAACAAAAAATTAATAACAAACTGGTATGCAAAGAAAATCGCATCTGGAAGATTAATTAATTATCACTCTACCCAACCGATGAACATGCGATGAATCTTATTGGCAAAATTTTCAACTTTAGTCACAAACTTTTTAGAAACAGCAACATGACAAATAACAACTATGAAGTTTGTGGATACCACTTTTTTACAAGACACTTGACACTTATACCGGGTATTTGTTTCAGAGCTGATAGCATAAGGTTGGAAAGTGTATTGTACATAAGCTCTTTGCTAACTTCATGACAACTTTTGATTTTGCATAACACCGTTATATTTTAATTTGAAATTTTTTGTAAAGAACTAAAAACTACCTGACAATTAAACTCACTTTGAAAATAGAAACAAATAAATTTATAAAGCATTCCTTGCTCTTAATCGGATTTGATTTTCAAAACTGTTTTGCTTGCCCTCAACTGGCATTCGCACTTTCTTATCTAAACAAATGTATCTCTAGATTTTGCAGTTGGTGAGAATGGATGAGTGTGTTTTTTATTCTGTATTTCATGCGTTTTTAAATTGTTGGATTAAGAGTAATTTCGCGGTAAAGCCCATTTTTCGCACGCACATTTTTTCTCACCTTGTTTCTGTTAGTTACGTGCCAGCAAATAAATGTTTCTTTCTTACTAATTTGTGTCCATGTTAATGCGTGTGTGTGTGTGTGTCTGTGTGTCTGTGTGTGATTTTTTTTAAGGATATGAACCCACATATTACGTTTTGTTGCTTGCTTTCTTGTTTGTCTTGTTGTTACTACAATTTGATTTAAATTTATTAGTTTAATTTGACTTTAAGCATTTAAGTATGTTTGTACACAATTTCACTAGATGTCCGATGTGGAGTGTGCTATTATTATGTTCCTTTTGCAAGGATCTTTTCTGTCTTTAGTTGTTTTATAATTGGAAATATGTAAGAAGCAAGAGGAGTAAGTTTAAATTAAATGTTGACTTACCGGATTAAATTACTGCTTGAGTTTCTGCTGGATACAATGATAAGGAAGATTTTTTTTGCCTTTTAGTCTGTAAATAGAAAGAGAAAACTATTTAAGGTTGCAAAAAAAAAAATAGTTTAATACATGTATAGGGTGTTTTTTTTAGAGGTATAGAACTTCGAATTGAAATAAAACACAAGAAAATCGTTTTAATGTCCATCAATTTGGCTTTATTGGAAGGATAATTTTATGCCATTAACGTTTAAATATGATTTCGGGCATGTGGCCGCCGCGGCTGGCTCGAATAAAGCCAATTCTACAGGTTCAATTTTCAACCACTTTTTCGAGCATATGGGGCCGTATGTTGGCAATAACGCCACGAATGTTGGCTTCCAAGTCCCCTAACGTTTCTGGTTTGTTGGCGTAGACGAGCGACTTCACATATCCCCAAAGAAAATAATCCAATGGTGTCAAATCACACGATCTTGGTGGCCAATTGACCGGTTAACCGAATTAATTGCTCTGATGGACGATTATGTCGACCATAAAATGGACGGAGCTTGCGGTAAACTTCGCGAACTGAACCATTATTTTCGAAATAAATTTGCACGATTTGCAAGCGTTGTTCTTTTGTCAACCTGTTCATGATGGAATGGCAAACCAAACTAAATATTAATCACTTGACAGCTGACAAAATGGCCGCCAGTTAAAAAAGTGATGTCAACTTAAAGTTCTATACCTCAATAAAAAACACCCTATATATACTAATTTTTCAGAAGTTGGAAACTAAGCCTTAAGGGATTCAAGGATTTACATATTTCATCTGCAATCAATACGCACTGATATTTGATGCATAGTGCTTCTATTTTAAAGGTGCTAAGGTTTGTTCTGTTATTGGGTGATTATAAAAATAAAGTGTCTATAAACAAATTATAGTACTTTTTTGTTGAAATTTTTCACGAAATATTATTTTGTGTGTGTGGTGAGTGTCTTTTTTGAATAAACAATATTTCTACTTGAATCCAAATAATATCATGCCGGGCATTTGCGTGTCTATCGCAAATATAAACTACATCTACAAGCATTAGAAAATGAACAGCAAAAAATATATTTTTTAATATGTTGATACATATCGTTACTTTAATATAGAAAAGCCCTAACTCATTATTTTTCGATACATTAGATGTTATTCTATCTAAATAATCAGTAAGGGCCTTTCTATATTAAGGTAGCGATATATAAATATAAAAAATGTGCAAGTATTTACATGCTTTTGTATATCGCCGTTGTAAGACATTCTTTTACTTTGGTTTGTTTAGAGAGACGTCTATGTTTATGCTTACCAAAAAAAAAAATATAAGCTCAAACTCATTAATAGAAAAAATTAAACAGTTCTTAGTACGACATCAATATAAATATTAGGCAACTGTAATATATTAGTACGGCCGTCGTAGCCTTTTCTGCAGATTCATATGTTTGATGACAGATTTGATTGCTGAGAAATGTTTGAATACGAGTATTGTCTCATAGAGAAAAGGAAAAAAGTCATATAAACATATTACAACTTGATAATTGCACACACACAACACATACATACTTTTACATTTAAATCTGTGTTGCCAATAAAAAATAAATTGTTGCCATTTTTATCGTTAAGTGCCTCAGCAGACGCAAATATACTTAAAACAGCAACAAACAAGCACAACATAGCCGAACATTTCACATCAACATTTATACCCATTTCAAAAAAAGTCCAACTTATTCTCATATAAATAACAGCAACAAAATGAGAGAAAAAAATGTAGGGAAAACAAAGTTGTTGCAGTTAAAATACATCAACTCTATAAAATGAAATAAAATAATAAAAATACTTCAGAAGAAGATCGTAATTCGCCATTGAAGTAATAACAACAACATTATCCCCGATGTTTCATTATGGAAAAAAAACGTTCGCCCCCAAAACCCCTTGATATGCGATATCGCACATAACTATACCAACAACTATTGCAACTACATAGACACAACAACACACACATACACACCACCCATATGCATATACATATTTATATCGATATAAGAAATGTTTCATCAAAATACACCAACCCCTGCTTGAACAATTTATATGACTGTTCGGAACATGTGTGTTGGTTGTTGCCTGTTGTTGATGATGATGCCCCACATGGGCTTCAATATAATGGCTGACTAAGGATTTCAAAGATGATTTTGATTTCCTTCTTTTTGTTTTGCATTATACTCACACACACAATTTGTTTTTTATTTATTTATTTACAGCTTTATGCTTGTTGGCGCGAATGACAGTGGGAGTAGTTAGAAAATCATAGAAATAATGAAATTTTTTCTCGTTATATTTTATATCAGATATCTTAAGCAGTCTTAAGCGATTTGCGGACACCCTTTTATGAAAAACAATTCTGTGGGAATTTTTTTCTCTAATAGAATATTCCGGGATTGGGAAACTCTTCCTCATAGGCTTATGAATGTCAATTCTTGCGAATTGCCCTGCGAAAAATTGCAAGGGAGTTATACCAAAAAATTTAAGTATTTAATATCTCGGGTGCTCGGATAGCCTATTGGGTAGTGTTCTGGGCTATTTCACTATATTCTGGTCTATTTCACTACAACGAGTGAAGGTTTTGTTGTTATGCTCTTCAAAATAAGTTAATGTAACTATAATTTTTAGGTGTATTTGCGTCATTAAATAAATAAATGTTGAGGTCTGCTTGGTTCCACAGTAAATACTCCGCTTAAAGAGAGTATTCTTGGTATCTTAACGCACCAGAAGGGTCTAAGTAAGTCCGGCCTTCAACTGACACCCTTACCTATAATACACCTTGAAAACAGGAGACTAGCAGCTACACTAAGGGAAAAAACGTGTTGAAATCAAGATTTTACGCTCAAAATCAAATCATTTCAATTTTAATAGTCTCTTAAATGCGAAAACTCTTGACTCAAGAAGGAAATCACTTTTTTTCTTAAATCGCATTTGAGATTATAAAATCTCATTTTAAGATCGAATTAAAGATTTTGTTTTTAATAAAATTCTCAAAAATTCAAGAATATAATCGTAAAATTAAGATTACGTTCTTGATTTTTAGAATTCATTCTAAAAATTAAGAATGTATGCTTAAATTTGAGAACGTCAATCGTACTGACCAAATTTCAAGATTGAAATCTGAAGATTCCTGCAATCTAAACTCAAGAATTTTGTTCTTAAATTTAGATCGTCATTTTTCTCTTAGTGAAGGAATTTATAGACCATTTCTTAAGAAAATTTCTATAATAAATTTTTTTTGTCTGAGACAATTCGCCTTCAATGTTGGTCTAATGTGATAATGCTGCGGTGAGTTTTAAAATGGAGTTCCCCAAAGTGAAAGCCTTAAAGAAGCAAGCGGGCTTTGACAAGAAGAAATAGTTTTGAGGTTGAGGCGAGCCAAAGTGAATTAAAAACTACCGACAAGTTATTATGTTCCTAGAGTGTCAAAATTCAATTGTGTAGAATTGGTTAAAAGCGTTGGTGGCAAACATAATAAAAACGAATGACATTAACAAGGTGAAATCATAACGAGATTATTCGAATATATGAAGAAAAGCTCCTTTGTTTTATTTTGGCGATTTCGATGAGGAAACTAGTGGTATCATTGATTTTCTTTCTTATTATATTTCTCGTATTTAGTTTTATTATTTTTGTAACTTTTAAATGTTGGTGGCCCACAGTCAACAATCGGTGATGTTATTACTGATTGTTGTTTTGTTTCAACATACATACATATGTACATAAATGATAAAAACTTATAAAATGAATTTTTTACAACACACACACACACGCACACGTGAGTATGTGCGTGTATGTTTGAGTATGTAACGTTTTGTGACTGTTGCTGCTGTTGCTGCTGTCGCTTTTGTTTCGCTCGTTTACAGTTTTTAGCTTTTGGCCATGCTTTTCCGCTATGAAACTAATAAAAATTTTATTTTATTTTACTTTTCTTTTTTGGAAAAAGGGGATTCCATTTTTCTGCCGATGGATTACTTTTGATATCTTTTAAGTGTTGGATGATATTGCTGCCGTTGTTTGTTAGTTTGTTCAATCTTTTAGCCGTTGCCTTGATTATCTTAATGGCCTGAGCAGGATGGGCTGAATGCTGAAAAAAAATATGTACAGACATACTCGTATGTATAAAAAAATAAATGCCAAACAAGAAATAAATAAATAAATTTCCTATATAAAAATTGTTACAACAGCAATTTCAAAATGTAATATCAACAAATAAAGTCATAAATTTAATTTGACAAACCATTCTATAAATTCACCGACAAAAACAAACACAAAAACAAACAAACAAACAAAAAAAAATAACTGACTCGTACATCGTCTGTCTCCTTTTGCTGGTTTTGTGGCCGTTGAGTTTTTATTTGGTGCTTATAGATGAAATGACTTTTATCTGTAGATTTTAGTCACTGACATGTCTAAAAGAAATTTATTTTATTTAGCTTTTGAAGAAGCCACTTCGTACGAGTATAATCGTATGAGCAGAGTACACAGAAATAAAATTTTTGTTCGAAGGATGACGGCAAAATTAGACATCACTGCTCACTTGATTAAGACTTTGGCTAATTAAATGGTACACATGTAAGTGGAAAGGAATTAGACATACATAAATACATACACACATGCATGTGTACATAAATATATAATTACATATGTATAAATTCAAAAGTGATTAGTTTGTTATTTCTGTTCACTGGATCAACATGTTGACATTGTCTAGATTTGAATAACGACTAAGATGTATGCTAAAGAGTAATAAATTTATTTTACGAGGAACTTAGATAAATTTATTGTTCTAGGCCAAGTAGTATCCACACATGCATGTACGCACGTATGTATTTGTGTAAATAATGTTTGCTGTACAATCCATAATTGGCAAAAATAATTCGAAAACAGATGGGATAAGTTGAGTTATTAGTAGAAAAGATAGTCGCAGTTTGATATAGAAAAATCTGTTTTATTTAATACATTTTGGAAGCAATACAGATCTGCGAATGAAAACTGTCTCGAAATGTAACATCGAAACAATATTGAAAGGTGCTGCAATAAAAGTGTATGACTAATTTCGGGCATTTAAAAAGACTTTTGTGTGAAAATGATTTCGGGTAACATGCAGCGAAGTATTTGAAGAGGTTTTAAGTGCATTTAAGTGTGCAGTAGCCCTTCATTCATTGAATTAAAGCAGATAAATGGCAAATAATAGCTGTAAACGAAAGCTTTTCTTCTAAAAGTAAAATTTAATTGTTAATGACTAATTTTGGCATTAAACTTTAAACACACCCAAAAAATGTCTTATCTTCATTTATTTTTATTTGTTGATATATTGTTAACTTATTTGTTTGATAAAAAATTAAAATGTTCTTGGTGAATTTAACCGATATGTAATTGTTATTTCATTGTTGATGTGAACTTTTGAAAAGATTTAGATGAACGTTATTTAAATTTATTTTGTTATGCAAAATTTCTCACTCTCTCTATTCATGTTGACTTTTGCTTCTTATTTAACTTTTCCTTTTAAATATACATAGTTTTAATTTTTTACCTGTAATTGTTTCTTAAACTTTATGCAATTTTTTGACACATTCAATAAAAGTGCTTTTAAACAATCTGTGCTCTTGTTTTTATTTTGACATCTATCAGCCACAAATATTAATATAAAAAAATTAAACACATTCACCTTCAACCCATTTCCATTAGATTTTCAAATTATGTTGTTACATATTTAGAATAATTCGGCGTCCATGAAACCTATTTACTGCTCCTCATTCTTTTAATAGAAAAACATACATTCTTACAAACTCTTAACAAAAACTACAAAGAAGCGCATATAAAGTTCAAACAGTGAGACAGTGACACACAAACAAATGATTTCAATGGTTTTCACAACGAAAACAGTGTTTAAGGCAAAACCAAAATAACCACTTGCTGCTTATTTTATTTCACAATTTTAATCCTAAACAAACCTCTTTAAAAATTTCGAATATTACGACAAGTAAATGTCAGCATTATATTTGTCACACCTCCCACACCTCAACGCGATAAAGGACTTAAAAAATTCTTATAAAGAAGCTCATAAAGTAACTTGACAGTCTCTCTTTTTTCAAGACGAGGTAAATAGTAACGCTACATACGTGAAGAGGTGTATAAAATTAACCTCCTGCATGAGCACACATAATCCTCCATGTAGTTGTGTGGCAACATAAGGTTGCATATCTAACTAAAGCTATGCGCAGACGATTGTCAGATCTTACAATATTGTTAGTAAATTTTACTAAACATTTCTTAGAACCTTGTAAACTGAGAATTTTTGTCCAACAACTTTGCCAGAAACAGCATTGTCGGTCATGTGTACACATTTCGTTGCCAAACAGAACAACTTAAGATAAGTTTTTGTTTGGTCAAGCAGGATTTTTTAACTGATTTTAAGTTTTATGACGAATTTTGGTTTCTAGTTTTTGCGAATTCTGTAATGGGTCTTATTTCAGTAAAAATATGATTTGATTTTCCGAATTTAGTAAATGACACCAAAAATAATATTCTTTCTGTGCATTGTCAAATTATTGTCCGATATTTGTTAGAATTTTATTATTGTCAGATGTGCAAAGAGAATTATTTCTCTTGGCAACACTGCACTCCCCTGCCTTTAAAGACAAAGTCGGGCAAAACGTGGCAAGAGATCTAAAAAGTAGCAAATTTTTGACTGACGATCGTCGTACAATCATCTGGCAAGAAATTGTAAGATTTCCTGATAACCCTTTCAACTGACAATCACATGGTAGATTGCCACATCTGACAATGGCCCTTATTATGAGCAACTTTCGATCTTCGACTGTAGTCGAAAACGAAAAAACGAAACAATAATGGCATTTGCCAAATGTACCCATTACCTATGCCTTCTAGATTATCTGCAACCAAAATGCACCTCCCCTTTGTCGAATTCTACAAATATCGTATCGTTTCAGTGATTCCACTGTGTTCAACACAAGTTTTAGCAAGTTTGAACATTTCGTTTTGTCGGGAGAAAAGGTTATGTTCAAAATGAAAATCGAAAGGATAAAAGTATGACAAAATTTGTGTCTTTCTCTTTATGTTTATGTACTAGAGTATCCACTCGATTATTCGTTGTTCGATTAATTTTATTGAATAATGAAAATTGTCAATAGTTTCCTTGGAATTTCATTCTGGTTCCATTGATGATGTGGGTTTACTGCCTCCGACGCTGGAATCAGGGCTGCTGGTTGTTCATCCAGACATGCTTAGAGCAAAATATTTATTCTATGCATAACGAATAATCTAATGTTAGTTAGCATATGTGATGAAATTGAATTTTATATTAAAAATTAGTGTATAATGTATTAAAAGTAAGAAAATACTGATCGAACGAATTTTCATTTGGTATTATGATGAGCATTCCACAAAGAACATGGTTATTGTGAATAAATTCTACAAAAAATAGCTTCCAATATGTGTTTGTGTACTTAAAAATAAACATTGTTTGACACTTAGATTTTTTAACTATTTTTCTTACTAAAATACTTCATCGAAAGCTAAATTCTGTTTTCGATAGAAAACTCGTTGCTCAGCGAGATTTTCGATGCTTATAATATGAATTTAACATTCGATTTTCGATGTTCAAAACCCAGCGAAAATCGAAAATCGAATGCAACTCATAGTAGGGCCTATAATTACAATCTTAAGGCTTCATTAGTTTTTACTTTTCGTTGCCGTTCTGTGCAATTACTCTTTCTGTGAAAAAAATCAGCTGGCAACCTATAGAACTGAGTACACTTGTATACCAAATACACACTTTTGGCTGTCACTTAACGTTTAATTCTATTTTCTACAGATTTTTCCGCAACAGAACAGAACGAAAAAGGAAATACAAACCACACATACAGATTTTCAATTTCACAGAAACAAAACAGCTGATTCTGAACGGAACATCACGTACAAACTAATTCTGCCTTCAGTTTTGATATTTCTGTAACTTTTTACTATTGATTGGTTCATGGACAAGGCCATTAATTTTAATTTTTAATAGTATCCAACGCATGCTAATTCGTAATCAATATGTATGGGTTATCTTAAGTTTATGTACATATGAATGTATGTAAACTTTATGATATGTAAAGAGGTACATCAGATTTAGTAGAGCACTCTTACTTGTTATATATTATTAACTTTTTGGGTTTTGAACTGTGTACAAAGTACAAATGAATTGTTCATATAGTTGGGGTATTCACACCAGTGTCTTAAGTGTCATAATGTCTTAACATTTTAACACGTTTTAAAAAAATTGTTGTTGTAACTCAAAGAAAAACGTCATAAAATTATAAGACTTTCTCAGCTATGTTTATTGTTTGTCACATGTAGAAATGCGTGAGAGTTTACAAAAGGAATTGAGAGAGAAAGAGAGAGAGAGAGAGTAAGTAAGTACAAAGGTGCTAAAACCAAAATACAAATAAGTACAATATTTATAATTGTAAATTATTGTTAATTTTAATTGTTAATTTTTTAACTTCACTTTTGTGTTATTGCTTATCTTTGTTTATTAATATATGCATGTGTATTTTTTAACAGGACAAATTTATTCGAAAAACTTTTTGAATTGTTTGAGTTATGCGAGTTATTCGAACAAAAAAAAACAAAACCGTACTCGATCTAAAAATCTATTAATTCCTTACTCCAAGAAAACCAAAACTTAAATAATTGGATACTCCTTTTTATAAACGTTTGCAAAATTTACTTTCAGTTGTTAGTTTTGCTGTTGTGCTGGTCTAACAGGTTGCTTAAAACAAAATGTGCTAAAAGTGAAAAATATCCAAAGATCTAAAGGCGCTAGACGAACACTAAAAAAATGAAAATGCCTCGAGAGTTGGCTTAAGAAATTTATATTTACATGAACTTGAACCGATCGATACAGGCTCAGTTATCAGCCTAACGGATGGCCGCGTAATTCAACGCATTACAATAATCAACAACATTAACGCACTGCGTAGTCTGTGCAGAAATTTGTATTTTCAAAGTTTTCAATTCACATACAACCCAACGAAGATATAAAAAATATTATTCTCTCAATAAGTAAGATATGGCGAATTTTTCCGTGTATATCGCGGCTAATTTTCGATTTTATCGTAAGCGACATGTTATCGAAAATATACTTTTTTATATTAATTTTATGGATTAGATTTTAGAGTGTGTTGCCGGTTCCAGTGTTCCATTTTCAAAATATACATTGAAGACCTCCTGTTGCTTGTTTTTGTTATTTTTGTTGCTAAAGCTGTTTGATGTTTTCATTCTGCCGATTTTGCTTGCGATGACGATGATATGCCATTTAAATTCTTTATTTTTTTTCAACTTAATGAACCTTCATAGTGAACAGACGTCTTAGCGGAGTTTTTTTTTTTTCATATACATATTAAACAATCAAAAAATCATACAAAAAATATTCGTAATACATAATAACAGTAATACATATTAACTTTGATAAATAAGCAAAGCAAATATTGCTGATATTTTATTTTTGTACATAGCAAGAAACAAAAAAACAAAAACAAACAAAAACCGCAAACAAAGTGCCCTTGAGGAATACTCTACATGAGTACCTCAAAAACAAAAAATTGTGAAGTGAGTTCAAACGGCAGAAATGCATATTTTACTGTGAGTTCTGAAGCTCTTAATGTTAACAATAAAAATAAAAAATCTGATGATAGTCTTTTTCTAACGGCAAAGCCACTTTTTCGTCAGCGATCAACTTCGCTTTGTCCAATGCCAACTAGTGATTCGTTAACATTACAATTGCCTAGTACTTCTTCATATAAGTCAGCGATATCATCCCCTTCGGGCTCGTATACATCACTTAACAAGGTTATCACTACAGATAACAGTAGCACTAAAGCCAAGGTCCAAGTCGGAATGGATAGGTATATAACTGTGGTAAAGCGTGGGCGAAGCCCAAATTCTTCAAAAATTTCATCTGCTCCAAAGATGTCTAGGGATAACAGCGCATCATCTACTAATCGTCAAAATCGGTTTTCACTATTGCAAGACAATAACGACAAGCCCGCTGCATTATCGCTAAAGTCTTTTAAGCCACCACCTATCTATCTGAGAGAAAAAAACTCTAACGCGCTTTTAAAAAAACTATTGTCGGCCATTGGTGAAAATACTTTTCACATCATTCCAATTAAACGAGGTAATATTGATGAAACTAAGATCCAAATATATGATGAAAAAGATTTCCGGAAAATTATTAGTGAATTTGAAAAAAACAAAACAAATTTTTACACCTATCAACTTAAAAGTGCTAAAGGCCTACAAATAGTATTAAAGGGCATAGATTCATATGTTGACCCCGAAGAAGTAAAATGTGCTCTTATCGACAAAGGATTTAAGATTAAAAATGTTACTAATATAATTAACAGAGAAAAGGTCCCCCAACCCCTATTTCGGGTCGAACTGGAGCCGAATGACACACAATTGAAAAAAAATGAAACCCATCCAATTTATAGCGTAAAGTTTCTCTTGCACCGAAAAATCACAGTTGAAGAGCCACGTAAGCGTGCAGGTCCCGTACAGTGCCACAATTGCCAAGAATATGGCCATACTAAAACTTACTGCAAATTACTTACAGTTTGTGTTATCTGCGGTGAATTGCACGGTTCTGCTAGCTGTACGAAGGCAAAAAATCAAGCTGAAAAAAAATGTAGTAATTGTGGAGGTAATCACACTGCTAACTACAGAGGATGTCCTGTATATTCTTTCGTTAAAAAGACCATGGGACAAAAACCTAAATTAACTCCAGTTCAATCAGCAAATGCTTTCTCCGCCAATTTTCCTCCAATGAGCCAACCAAGTACTTCACGTGTATCATATGCCGATGCTGTTAAGACAAATTCTTTTCCCACGCAGAAAGTGTCTCCACCAAGTAATTCAACAAATGCTAACACAAGCTTTAATTTCAGTCGCCTTGAAGCCACTATTGATAATCTGGTGCAAACTATAAACAACTTTACTACAAATATGACTAGCATGATGCAAGAAATGCTGCGAATGCAGAATACTCTGCTTCAAGCATTAGTTAACAAACCATGAACACGTTAAAAATATGTTTCTGGAACGCAAACGGCATTCGCCAACATAAAAATGAACTTGAGCACTTCCTCACGGAAAAAAATATTGATATAATGTTGGTCTCAGAGACTCATTTGACTTCGAGAAGTCTTTTTAAAATTTCTGGCTACACCTTATATGATTCAAAGGACCCAAGAGAAAGAGCATGCGGTGGATCAGCAATTCTAATAAGGTCAAGACTCAAGCATTATATTATTGACAACATTTCTGAAGAACATCTACAAGCAACGAATATTTGTATTGAAAATTTTTGCACTAATTTTGTAATATCATCAATTTACTCCCCTCCCAGATTCGCAATTACAGAAGATCAATACGAGGATTTCTTCAAATCTCTTGGCCCTTGTTTCGTAGCAGCTGGGGACTATAATGCCAAACATACGTTCTGGGGTTCGCGTCTTATCTCACCCAGAGGTCGAGCGTTGTTCAACACAATTTCAAAAATGGGCTTGGACGTCATTTCGAGTGGGGAGCCCACTTACTGGCCTACAGATTTACAAAAAATTCCGGATGTTATAGATTTTGGCGTCATGAAAAATATCTCTAGGGATTTAATTCAAGTTGAAGCTTCTCTAGATCTCTCGTCCGACCACTCTCCCACGATCGTTTCAATTTGTATCCCATTAAGAAGTGACTTACCACATCCTTATGTGAAGATGATAAATCGTGTTAATTGGCTGCGATTCAAAAAATATCTTAGTAGTCATTGCACAGAAAATATTAGGCTAAGAACACCCGATGATATTGAAGCTAACATTACCAACCTTAATGAAAATATTAAACAGGCTGCTGAACATGCCACTACCTCCCATCCGCAGACTGGGTTTAATAGAATTTATTCTACTGATATTGAACGTCTCGTGTGTGAAAAAAGAAGAGCTAGAAGGGAATGGCAACAGCACAGATCACCTCAACATAAAACTAGGTTTAAAGAGTGCACTAAACGACTCCAAGAGTTGCTTGCATTTGAAAAAACTGCATCTCTTAAAAATTATCTGGAAGGTCTTGATGTTACACCAGCATCTAATTACTCTTTGTGGCGCGCTGCTAGAAAGCTTAAAACACCCGTCGAGTTTAAACCACCTCTGCGCACATCTACCGGAGGTTGGGCAAGAAGCGACTCTGAAAAAGGTAAATTATTTGCTGAGCATTTAAAATCCGTATTTACCCCAAACTCATGTTCTGGTGCTGTTGATTTGCCGAGTGTAGTTGCGCTACCCCCTCGACCCATAAAATTTAAGACGCGTGATGTACAAAAACTAATTGCTGAACTCAACCCGAAAAAAGCTCCGGGTATTGATGAAATTAGTAACCAGATGCTGATGAAGTTGCCTCGTATTGCAATTAGAATCCTGTTATTCATTTTTAATGCCATTTTACGTCTGGAGTATTATCCAAACAGCTGGAAGCTTGCCAAGGTTAAAATGATACCAAAGCCGGGCAAAGATCTTACCAAGGCTGAGTCATACAGGCCAATAAGTTTACTGTCAACAATGTCAAAGCTCTTTGAAAAGTTACTCATGATAAAATTGTCCCCAATTCTAACTGACAATGAGTGCATACCGGACCATCAATTTGGTTTTAGAAGTCAGCATAGCACCATTGAACAAACTCATAGATTGGTTCAATTTATACGAAAAACTTTTGAAGAAAAGAAATATTGTTCTGCCCTCTTCATTGATGTTTCTCAGGCATTTGATAAAGTATGGCATGAAGGCCTTATTTTAAAATTGAAATCATACCTACCAATAAATTTTCTGAAGCTATTGGAAAGTTATATTACTACCCGGCAGTTCACGGTTGTTGAAGGAGACTTCATGAGTGTGCCCGAATCTATATCATCCGGTGTGCCACAGGGGAGCATATTGGGGCCAGTGTTGTATTTGATTTATACTTGTGATATGCCTTTGAGCAGCAATATCCATACATCTACATTTGCCGATGATACAGCCTGC
The DNA here is from genome assembly GCA_936439885.1 of Nowickia ferox. NCBI lineage: Eukaryota > Metazoa > Arthropoda > Insecta > Diptera > Tachinidae > Nowickia > Nowickia ferox. The sequence continues at coordinate 123,452,393 of OW387024.1, read as the reverse complement.
CTTAGTATGCACGAAAACCCTCACGAGGCTTCCCGATATCTACAAGAACATATTACACAGCTGGAACTATGGTTAAACTTATGGAGAATTAAAGTTAACGAACAAAAGTGTGTTCAGCTAACATTTACCCTGCGAAGAGATACTTGTTCCCCAATTCGAATCAACAATCAAGTTGTTCCTCAACATTCACATGTAAAATACCTTGGTATACACCTTGATCGACGGCTTACATGGAAACACCATATTGACTCAAAGCTAACACAAATGAAACTTAAATTAAATCAGATACATTGGCTGATTGGTAGAAATTCAACACTCAGTCTAGATTGTAAACTTTTAATATACAAGTCGCTTTTGAAACCCATATGGTGCTACGGAATACAGCTATGGGGCACTGCTTCAGCTTCCAATATAGAGAGAATCCAACGAAGGCAAAATAAGATTTTAAGACTAATAACATCGGCTCCATGGTACATCAAAAATTCAAATTTACATCGTGATTTAAATATGCCACTAGTGACTGAAGAAATTAAAAAATACGCAGGCAAATACTTAACAAAACTCCAATCTCATCCTAATCCACTTGCTCGTAACATCTTGAATTTTACTGGACACATCCGCTTAAAAAAGAGGGACACTATGGCTCTAATACTCAACACTCCAGATGAAACAGCTTGAAAATATTTTTGTGCTTAATACGATATTTATGTATTATTGATTACTATCACTAAGTTTATGCCTGACACTGGTTGGGCCTAATTATTATATCTAGATTTAAGATTTGAAAACTTATTGTTAGTTCATTTTTTGAAGATACAATAAATAAATATACGCATGAAAAAAAAAAAAAAAAAAAAAAAAAAAAAACTTAATGAATAAAAACACATTAACAGCAAACGAAAAATTTAACAAGCAGCAGCAACAGCATCTAAGCATCAGCAACAATTTAAAGGCAACATACATAATGTCAACCGTAAAGTACCGCTATTAGTTAAAAGATGTCAAAAACAAAGAAAAAGAAAAGGAAAGGCAGACAGACAAACAAGCAAACAATAATGTTTCGTAGACGTTTATGTTAACGTTGATATTTGAGTTTCACTTGTTTATCCAAAGGATGCTGTCGCTTTCATACAGACGGCAACAAGAGGAGAAAGGTGGAAAAACACGAAAATAAATAAACGCTTCAAAATGCACGACAAACTTGTTTGAGATATTGGGAAGTTGAAGTTTGTGTGAGTAGATACATGAATGGCAAAGAATGTGCCATAAGTCTATTACTAGGATGTCACATAGTTTAGCTTTAGAAACTTGTACATATTGCAAATATACAGATATACATAGTTATCACCCCAACATTTGCATCAAGGCCCGGTATGGAAAGTTCTGACTCTCATTAAGAAATAAAATAAGCGACACGTTAGTTCATTTACCCGGAATAATTTGCATTTTTAGAGAAGTACGAATATACGAGTAAGTTCATCATTCAGCATTCAAATAAATTTTTACTATTTTAATTTTAAATTAAAAATTAGCTTGTTCGTTGTAACGAGACTTTCTATAAAAAAAACGTTCCTCACATTATATGAGTATAGTGAAAAGAAAACCCATGCACACATTTATCTTTACGATACATTCAATTTGAATTAAAGGCTTCTATTCGAACCCCTGTCTGTCTCTAGCAGTCAAGATTTGAGAATTGCATTTAATATCCAGTGATAAAATGAAACGTGTTACTTCATTGTTTGTTGGGTGTACACGTTGTACATTTCTTTTATGTGTCAGTTGTGATGTCTAAGCCGACATTGATGGCTTTTAAAACATCAGACTGAAAAGTTGCTAGTAGAATGTAGAATGTAGAAAGTGTGATACAAGAGTAGTATATCACAAAAAATAGGACAATGAACATTAAAGTAAATGGGTAAATATTGTCCTTTGCCCTCTTCTTCTTCTCGCTGTATCGTTTGCTGCTGCTACAAAAAGAAACAATAACTAAAAAATCGTTTACGATAAAGTCTACATAATTTAGAGAGAACAAATCCACACCCACACACATACACACGCACACACACACACACACACACATGCACACAACACACAACGTAACATCAACAACAGTTCTGTTCAATTGCATGTCGTAACAAGTGACATGACAAAACATTCAAGGTAATTTAAACATAAAATGCTCATATTTTTTATATGAAAACTTTCCTCTTTTTGTATGTATGTGCACACGATTGTGGATCAGGAAATTCTTTTAACTTTATGTAGAGCAAACATCAAGCAGTTATTGTTGTTTTAAATCTCATTAGTGGCAAGATAGTTTTCCTTCGCTTTGTAAACAATTTTCTGATATTTAAATTAGTGACAAAAGAATTTGATTCATTCACTATAACAAACTTTAATTGTCAGGAAGTCAAATATCTGTGGTTTTCATGAATAAACACTTAAATCGGTTTTCATACATTTTCAGTTATTGATGCAAAATTACAATTTTATACCGAGTCCATAATTTCCAACAGATAATCTTTTGGCGTATTCAACCATTTTAAAACATTCGTAGTTATTCATGAAAACCAAGATATATTCTATACCTCTTTCCTTATCATATCGAGAATTTTATATTACTTGATATCGCTGAAGTCAAACGACTTTAATTTCAAAGAATGATGCGTCAATAAAGTGAAATTTTTATTGCCTTGTGCTTAAATTGAGTTGAGGACAAATGTACTTAGACATTATAATTTAACGTTGATGCATCACGTGGCACTGGAAATGTATGTAAATCACTTATATGGAGTAAATAATGCAAATTTGCCCAAAATTACTTTGAGTTGAATTAATCAATTATATGTTTTATTAATAAGAGTGCCTCGGTAGGCTAGTGAATAGTGTGCTAGCCTATCACTGTGGAGGTTGTGGGTTCGATTCCCACCATAGACTCTGGTCTGTTTCACTACAACGAGTGAAGGTCTTTGTTACTATTCTCGTTTAAATTAAGTTACGATATAATTTGTAATTGTATTTGTAACATTTAATAAATAACTAAAAATGTTTTATTAACTTTGGTTAATAATACATTTAAATGAATATTTGAAATTTCAGATACATATATTTTACAAATATGTTTTACTTTTTCTTTCAAAATCATACTTTCTAAGCTACTTTAAAGCCTTGAATATGAATTACAATAAATTTTTAAATTTTAGACTTCAAATTATATATACATTAATTTAATCGATCAAACTTTAACCCTTAACAATCCAGAAATGTCGCAAGGTCACATTTTTACGTCTACTCCCAAGGTCTTAAGAATACATTCATATGTATATGAATAAAAACGTTTTAACTTTTATAGCTTAGGATGTGTTATCAATAAATAAACAAAAGAAGTAGCGCATCAACCCGGATGTGTCAATAGACACAATATATAAAAGCTATCTGAAATTGTACAGCGGTCGTCGAAACGAGTGCGTGAGAAGAGGGGAGAACTTGAAAGTGTCCTTACTGAAGATGATAATGAAGATGCTTCAGGTTTTTAAATTCCTAACGACGAAGAGGAATAGTGGTATTAAAACCTATTCTAAAAGCGAGAGCCGCTCGCTAGAGCCAGCATCTGAAAATCGAAGACAAACACTTGTGTAGTGTGGATGATGAAGAAGAGAAAAATTTTGCATACAATGTATTCAATGAGCTGCGTGAACGGTACTTCCGAAGCAGCAGAAACGTTATCATTGACAAATATGTGAGACTATGAGAGAAATATGGCTCGTATACCGGAAGTTTTTCAACGTAACGTTTTCGGTTATTATAACAATATGATTTTTGAATCATATGTACTCAAAAAGAATTTTTTTTTTAAGGAAAAACGAACAAAAATTAGTCTGAAATAAATTTAGAACTCCATACACTATATGGTTCGACATAAAACAAAAAGTCTGTTGCATTTCTTTATAATGAAATAAATGTTGAAGGAAAGTCATACGAGTTGTTACTCTAGAGCAGGGCCCCGCACACACATACTAGCATACTTTATGCTTGTTCTAGTTGACTGTTTTTGAGTACCAATTTACTTCCTCCCTTTGCACTGAAATACATTTTTGTGTACTTTTCTTCCAAAACTGAACTAACAAGAGAACTACCAAAGGAGTTTAAATCATTTTATTTGCTCCTGCTCTTTTCCTTGTTGTTGTAGCAAGCGCACGCGTGCGCTACTTTGCGGGCAATGCTCTAGAGCAGCGTTGTCAATGTTTAGAATCTACTCTAGAGTCTAGAGTAAAGATAAGCAAAAGGCCGCCCATTGTCACTTCGTTATGTTCTTTTTTACACGTACATTCGTACAAGAATGCAGTTTTGTGTTAGTGATAATGCTTAGGAGAGCTTGAGTTGTTTTCTTCCGTACGTGTGTACGTGTACGTGTAAACAAGAGCATAACGAAGCGCCCACAGACGGCCTTTTGCTTGTCTCTGCTCTAGAGCCACCTCATTTAGCCATATATCAAGAAACTCTCCACAAGAATATCCAGCGCTTCCAAATAGTGCTGCGAGAGATGTGATGTCGGCGTGAGAACCGTACCTTAATGTCAAAGCAATAGAGCAATGCAGCAAAAGCACTTCTCTCACGAGTCAATATGTATAAATAATAGCAAATCTTTAAATGAATATGTGTATGCGTTGATGAGTTTCTCTACTCTGAACAAATGCACTCTGGCTGACGGTTATATCTGATAAAACCTCTGGAATTATCTGTATTGTATACAGGGGCTACAAAGTCTGGAGTCTAATCGTCGCCTTCGATAACGTGCTGATTCGATCACGTTTTTTCAGTTTGAGATTATGGCGTTCGATATCGAACCATATTAGTACATTGTACGACATCGAATGCCATAATCTCAAACTGAAAAACGTGATCGTTATCGAAAGCGACGATTAGACCCTGATCTGGTTCGACAGAGCAACAACACTGACTGAGCAGTAATTTCCTTGGAAAAACACTAGACAAATTTCAAGAACTTAATTCGAAATATGACCACAACAGGATCCAATTAGCAACATTAATAAATGCAAGCCTCCTTTAACACTTCCTCTACGTTTTGCTTTATACATACTTTGCTTTAAGCGTGACGTGAAAGCCCGCAGCGATGTCACTAGGAAAAATTTATTAAGAGAACAACAAACAATTACATATTAAAATGTGTAATAAAACAAAACTTGTAGTTGTCGTTTTTTTTTTTTTGGTATTTAAGAAAAAGTCAGAGTGTGCTCATTTCTCTTTCTTTAGTCTTATTTTGGTGTTTAAAAGTTACTCACATTTAAAAGATGTTTATCTTTTTATATTTACATTATTATTATTGTTTTTTTCGTGCAGTATTTGCGTTTCTCCCTTTTGATTTCATTGTTGTTGCTCCTTTATTATTATGCGGTGTTGTTGTTGTAAGCCGCAAGCTTAAAGTGGCTTTCTAAAACAGTAATATTTAACAATGGACCGATGACAGCAACAACAAACACAAAAATAGCAACAGCGACATCAACAATAAGAATATTAACGCAACAATAGCGACAATAAGGGCAACATTATTAACAACAGCAACTACAATACCACAACAACAGTATCAACAACAATAATTACAGCAATGATAACCATAATCGCATTTGCATGAATGGTCCGACCGACTGCGTGTCTGACTGTCTTGCTATAGTAATGCCTGAAAGCCTCATTGACTGCCAGTCAGACAGACTGAATAACGAACTTTGTATCTCAAAGCTACAAATTGTAAAGATGATTAAAAGTGATGGCGGCATAATTAACGCTCTTTATCTTCATGTTCACTTTTATGTTTTTTTTTGTTGTGTACTCAGTGTTCCGCGTTGTTGTAATTTACTTTCGTCTGCTTTGTGTGGGTTAAGGTGAGTTAAGATAAGGTGTAACGAACATTGCTTTCTAAGGACAAAAAAATATGAGTTAAATGTAAAAACTGGACAAGATACGAGTAATTTTAACAATAATTTGTTGAAGATTTTGTCGTCGCAAAATGAAAAGCATGCACACAGTACATTTACTGCGAAGCAACAAATTTGATAATTAACATAGTATCATTATTTAAGGCGTACATATAGAATTGTTATCCTTGTTGCTAAACAACACCAGAGTTAATGGCAGAAATGCACTGTTAAGCAGGAAAAAGAAGAATGTCAAATAAGCTGTACTTTCCAGTCCATCCTACAGAAACTTTGGCATAATTCTTTATGGAAAATGTCGCCATCACTATGAACTATTGTGGATTAAACACATTCACGACAGCAGGCTGCTGCTACTACAACCTGATATAAGTAGAATACATGATTATTTTCGTGACAACAGTGCTACTCAACTACGCTTAGTAATAGATTAAAAGGAAAATTTTTTAATATAATTATTAAGTTCGCTTAAATATCACAAGAATGCGTAAACGATAATTTCGGGGAAACATAATATACAATCATTTGATTCACTCGTACAACAATCGTCAAAAAAGACTCGCAAAAACTTCGTTTACAAGAGTAAACAGTGATTTAAATGGTTGTCAGACTACTCAAACGACGACATATAGAACACTTGTCCAAAAATCGACAAAATGAATTGCAGAAGCATTATTTGGAAGAGCAAAATGTTGCTTTACTCCAACAATCATCTGGACGATTCAAAACAGAGTCGCTAAGAGTCGCTAAGTCGTCAAATAATATTCCAACTGGCAGTTGGGTTTGCATGTATAAACATTTTTACTATGAATCAATATCAAGTTTTGAGCGCATTCAGCTAAAAATAAAACATTTAGCAAATTCACTTTGTTTTATTTTTATCAGGTTGATCCACAAGTTGTTGTTTGTTCAGCCAACATGACACACACATCTGCACTCACGTTACTCGCATTTTATGGCCAACATCACGCACCGAAATCATAAAAGCCAAAACTGTGTAAGAAAAAAATATAAAAATATTCAAACAGACGAAACAAAAGCAATTGATTATGTTTCATTTTGATAATATCTGTGTTGTCTATCTACGAACACATAAAAGCAACAACAAGCAAGCATTTCGCAAATACACAATCATGCATCTTGTCAAAAACTATCTCCTAAATACATCATAAACCAAGCCCATATTCAATAACTATTCAAAGCCAAACAACCGAACCGAACGGTGCCGTGCCATGCTACGCCAAGTCAAGTGAAGTCAACGATGTGTACGCACATTCATAGATAAATACATTCTCACATATACATATGCACATACATACATATTTATATGTATGCAGTTAGATATAAACATACATATACATGTACATATTTATTTATGTAGCATACTTAGCAGCGCTTTCAGGTTACAGATCCAAACGAACAAAAATGATGACATTCGAACACGCACGCTTTTATTATTTCCTATTCAACTGTTCGGAGCAAAAAATAAAAAATTAAATATAAGCAAAAAAAAAAAAAAAAAATTCACTAAAAATTAAATTCACGCACACATTGGGCACCTCCCGCGGTTCATTTATTTATTTTGTTTTTTTTTTTCGAAGGACAGCGATGACGACCAAGCACTGTAATGAGTTGTAGCTGGCGATTGTGGGTGGTGAATTTATGTGGAATAAATTTTAACGTTTACAACGCTTAAATTGCGCCGGTATGAATTTTGATGAACTTCGATTTACGCTCAGGCCAAAATGGCCAAAAATACAATAGGAGCGGCTTCTTAATTTATGCAAGTGTGTGTGCGGGTGCAGGTGTGTGTGTGTGTGTGTGTCTCATGCCTTCATAACTTTGTTTGCATACACTTCCGCGGTTCAAAAAAATTTTTTTTATTACAACTTGTATAATTATCAAATGCAAGATACACGAAAAGATAGACACACTTCTTCCTTTTTGAAACTCAATACTCAGCAGCTTTTCACCTAAAATTATAATTTTGTCAGGTCTAGTTTCATATTTTGCGTGAACCCGCATCTCTTCACTCACACTAAAGCAATTAGCCTTTTCGAATGTATTTTATTGCTTTTTTATTTTATTTTATTTCTTTGGTTTCGTTTGGTTTGATTAGTAGTGGCATTTCTAACAAATAAGCAAAGAGAAAGGAGAGAAATAGAAATAGCACGAAAACTTTATTAAATGAAAACATTTATTTGGCAAGTTAAACATTAAGGAATTAGTGCGGAAATCAAAGATAACATTTTAGTAGGAGTCATGGCATGAGGGCCAAAAAGAATGGCCACAATAGTAGTGGCAGCAGCGAGACACAAACCCATAGACCGCAAATAAGTTTCGTTTAGTTTCTTTCTTTTTTTCTATTTTAATGAAAGTGTGTGTATATGTGTGTATGGACATAGTTAATAGCGATTGTAGATGAATTAACTAAATAAATGACTTGATTTTCTTTGTTTTCTATTCTTATATTAAATTTTGATCTTGGGCTGGGCACCACAGTGGTTACATTTTGTTTTTGTTTTATTTATTTTTTTTTTTTTTTATTCAAACTAATGGCAATTTGTTGAATCGCCATTCCATAATGATGTTGATAAAAATACAGTAAAACGAAATCATGATGTCATATAAAATTTTGAACATTAAAAATGACAACAAAGGCCGAAAAGTAATTAATGTTCGATATAAAAATATAATATACATATTAAAGATTTTCCTTTAATTTTAAAACAACTTCAGAGTCGAGTTTTTATAGAATAGATATAATATCGAAACAAGTAAAAAATAGTTAAGAAAAACGATTAGGATAATCGCTTAAGTCGACTTCAAATTTTTATACTGTATCATTATGCTCAAGTGGAAAGTTGCAGTGGTTGCAATGCAAAGAAAGAATCACACGAAAGTAGGATCATGCAATTCGAGCCGTATACTCTCTTAGCTCGACTCAAGTGATTATGCCACATTGCAGCAGATACATATGTACGTATATCGTTACCTTAATATAGAAAGGCCCTAATTCATTATTGTTTTGAAATCGAGTTTTTTTATATTTCCATAAAAGAACATCGAATGTATCGCAAAAATGTGAAAATCTCGATTTCAAAAAAATAATGAGTTGATATTTTTTTATATTAAGGTAACGAATATGTTTTGTTACCAATAATAAACAAAATATTTTTAACTTTAAATGAGAAAAAAAGTCCACCATATTTAAACATTATTTATAGCACGAAAATTTTAAAAAAGAAGCTGACAATTATTAAAAAAAATTTATTCGAATTTCAAATATATTCAATATACATGTAAACATATGCGCAATTCCACGCAAAACGACCCTAAACATTAAAAAAATACTGGTTTTAATAAAAATCGTTCCACTGATGTTGAAACCGATTTTAAATGGGCATAAACTTGATATTGTTCTCCCTCATTGCAGACATATTTGGTCTTTTTTACACTTTCTTCTATTACCGTTCTAATCTCTGATGAAAGCTGTTACCTCTGAAAAGACCATACTTTTGTTTGTCCAGATTCAACTTGGTTTTGTTTTATAATGAGAGTTTTGTGGATTATTTGAAATATTTATATGTTTGGTCACAACCGTCACAGTACAAATTTAAAAAGTTTAATAAAACTTTTCCTGTACATAAAAACACTTGATACACTTCAATAACAAGAAATTAAGTGTAATTGATAACGTAATAAAATTTTGCGAATGTCCGTTGTAATAATCGAGTAATTAGTTATTTAAAGGATTTGGTCGGACCCGTCACACCAACGCTGAGGTGATATTTTTTCAATGGATGTGGTATAGGAAAAAACTTAAAGAAAATATTGAACAATATGAACCGCATTAAGCTTAAAATAGAGAAAGGAACATGAAAAGAAGAAAAAATATGATGAATAAGGAATCACTGGTGAAAACAAAAAAGATGATCGCGAAAGAAGCCGAAATAGCAGACAACGGAAAAAGGATGAAAATCAAATTGTAATAGAGTATATCTATAAGTTTTTAAATCGGAGTGTTTATAAAAAAGACATTCACTAAAAGAATTGCTCTTGCTAAGAAACTCTTCAACGAAGTTCCTTCACAATCTCTTTACCTTAATTTTATTTGTATGAATAAATTCAATGAAAAATTTCATTTCTTCAATTTTTTCAAGTTTTCATACTATTTAGTTCACATCTGTCACACAAAAAGGTAACACCCGTCACATATTCTTTTTAATTGGTTTTTTTTTTTTTTTTTGAAGTCTTTACTACATCAAAAAAGTTTACAGAATATATCCTAAAAGTATTTTTATTATTTAAAAATTCAAATAACAACTTTCGATCTGCATTTTCATTTCTTCTATTTTGTTTTTTCAATAAATCTAGGCATCACTGTCTCTGTAATAATAAGCACAAGTG